>OZ038486.1:92803918-92901418 GCA_964036315.1 Acanthosepion esculentum | reverse complement strand
CACATTCTTTAGTCGGTAAATATCGTTCAAGATTGTGTTTGGGGAATTTCCTGGAGTGTAACGGGTACGGTCGGAGTTATATGATTGGAAGGAACGAACACCACAACGAGGCTCCGTCTATAGCGCTGCACGTGCACCCGCTATTTACCTTCAGTTGCATGTGCCGACGAATTCTTCGCTTTCATAGATCAGTATATATATATATATATCTCTCCCTTTCTCCCTCTCTCCCTCTTTCGTTTTCTCTCTATTTGTTTCGCTTGTTTAAGAACCAAAAGTACACTGACCACCGTTCGGCATGGGTTGCAAAAGATAAACACGGAGCTGCAAGCAGATCATGCCGTGTATTAGAAGCGCAACTTCGACAGAACGACTATATATTCAATGTCCGTGTGGGTGAGGCAAGATACACACGTCTGAAGGCTTTCTTTTCTCAAGTTCAACTGTTGCATGTTTTTTATATATATATATACTATTTCCACATTGATTCCAAACAACGCTATGAAGAAAAACACCTGTAGATGGCATGAATTTCGTTTATATAATTGCGTTTTTTGTACGCGCCAACTGTGTATATCTACATGTTTATAAATAAATCTTTCTTTTTTTTTTACATTTTTCCAGCGTTAATTTTTTAAATCACTGGAAATTTAAAATCTTTTTGTTATTTCGGAATCGATAAGACTATAGTGAGTTGTGTGATATTATTTATTGTGTGAATACACCAATGAATCAGCGTTTCCAAGTATGTATATTGACCAGTGTATATGAAGAAAAATTATTTACTTTAACTGTGAGCTATCTAAAAAATATTATTTTCCTATTGTAGTTTCTTTGTTAAATATAATATGCTCATGTCTAACCGTCATTTCAAAGTAAAAGTAAATTTGTCATGAGTAATTTTTGTGTATATGTGTGAGAGGGTCCAGTATGAAAAAGTAATAGTCTTAGAGACACACAAACACAGATATATATATATATATGTATATATATATATATATATGTGTGTGCGTGTATGTTAAAATGCAGAGATAGAACGTACGTAAATACATCAATTTTTACTTATTTACACACACACACACACACACACACACACACACACATATATATATATATAAATCTTTGCATTTTAACATATTTACCTATGAATATAGTATACCATAAAACTATATTTTTATGATCATTCTCGTTCTTTTTCCCCCTCTGTCTCTCTGTCTCTCTATCTCTCTCTCTCTCTCTCTCTCTCTCTATATATATATATATATATATATATATATATATATATATATATATATATATATATCGTCCCCTGAAAAAATCTATTTCGTCCTCTGACGGACCTTGTCAAGGCAAATATGCCTTGAAAAATCCCTTCCGAGAAGGAAACAATTCGGCTAGGAATAGTATTTCCTCTTGTTTTTTTCATTTTGTTCCTTTAAAAATACAATGTATCTGAAAATAATTCCCACACACTAATATTATTCATATGTTTATATATATATATATATATATATATATATATATATATATATATATATATATATATATATATATATATATATATATATATATATATATATATATATATACATATATATATACATATATATATATATATAGTAGTAAACCCAAAAATCACAAATTACCTCATATAGACTTGTTTCAACCCCGGTATACAGACTTTGTATTTTATTGCGTACTACTATTTATTTGCTCTGTTATAATAAATACATTGAGCTCTTTTTGTTAATAAGTTTTAATATTTGATATTACTAGGATCCACTTGGATTATATAACAACGGATTTATTACCTTTACGATATATATATATATATATATATATATATATATATATATATATATATATATGTGTGTGTGTGTGTGTGTGTGTGTGTGTGTGTGTGTGTGTGTGTGTGTGTGTTTCTGTGTGTGTTTCTGTGTGTGTTTCTGTGTGTGTATTTAATTGAATGGATATGAGTTTGGCTGACGATTGGGTAAGTTGAAACCGGCGTTCACAAACTCATATCCATTCAATTTAATATGTTAGCTCTGTCACTGAAATTGAGCGCTTTCTAATAAACACCGACACAAGAATTTATATTTATATATGTATATATATATATATATATATGTATATATATATATATATATACATATATATATATATATATATATATATATATATATATATATATATATATATATGTATATATGTATATGTGTATATATATATATATATATACATACACATATTACACACACACACACACACACACACACATATATATATATATATATATATATATATATATATATATATATATATATATATATATATATATTAATAACGTATAAACAGAAAATATATTAAAATTTATATTAGTTTACCTTATTCTTCTATGTTCCGTGTGTCTTTAGGGTAAAGCCGATGATGGATCTCCGCAATCTTTTTTTTAGCTCTTAATAAATTTTGATTTTCTTGTTGTCAATCCTTATCCCGCCACCCATTTACTCGCTATGTAAGTTATGCGTTGTTCGCTGTCTCTTTTGCCTTCATTCTGTCTTGTGAGTATCAGATTTTCCAAACCCTCTTTCCTTCTCACGTGCCTTAGAAATATCATCTTTACTTTCTGTTTGCATTTTCGCTAAATCTTCGTCGTTGCTCGCATGTTCTGCCCATAGTATTCTCAATATCCTTCTGTAGAATGACATTTCTGTTGGTCCAAGTCTCTTGATCTGTGAGGTGATTGTCTAACAGTCACTATCATATAGGTTGACTGGTATTACGTAACAGTTCAGTCATCTTGTCTTTGCTTCCAACGAAATTTGCATGTTTCTTAATACTTTTAAAATGCAATCTTTTGCTATCCTAATGGGCCTTCGTATTTCACTGTCGCACGTCCCGTCTGCTTGAAGACTTCCTAGAATTTTAAATTCATCTACTAGCTATATTTTGGTATCTAACCATGTGTAATTTGTATGTTGCGTTCTTCCTTTTAGTTTACCTGCACTGTTAAAACTGATGACATTGAAATAATGGCAGATAATAAATTTAAGGAGGTATCGCCTATATCGATCTTGACCTGGCATCGTAGCTTCAGTTACATTTCCACCACAGTAACGTGTCTTCCCGTAACTTTTCAATAAACATTTTCTTCTTTAATTGACATATGATGATATTTAGAGAGAGCCTTTGTGTTTATCGTCAGTTTAACTTAATTTGTCATTTTTTAAGTGATATTTCCAAAATATTTCACTTGAATCTATGTAAAATTTATTTTGACATATATATATATATATATATATATATATATATATATATATATATATATATGTGGGTGTGTGTGTTCGTGTGTGTGCGTGTGTGCACTGACTATAACATCACTCAGCTAAGTGACATATTTTTTATATTTTTATTAATTCTTTTAAATTAATTAAACAGTGTAGATTACGTCTTCTGGTATGTTAACTCGAGAAAACTTAATAAAGAGAATGTACTTGAACCTATGTAACATTCATTTTCATATATATATATATATATATATATATATATATATATATATATATATATTAAACAGCGTAGATTACGTCTTCAGGCCTGTGCACTCGAGAAAACGTAACCAAGAGAGAGAATGTACTCTTCTGCAGGTTTCGACCCTACGCACCCCTCTTTAGGCGGAATCACCGTTTGATCCGATACTCTTTAAACTAAAGTAAGGTTTTATGTACACCTAAGTTCAAAATGCATTTTTTTAAAAATATTGGAGATTTTATTTTAGCTTTAATACACCTAATAGGTCAAATGTATCTGTTTATATCTCTGAGATGAGATAGTATGATTATTTACATTATTTACATAATTCGGACTGTTATCCTCAACTTCATTGCCGTATTCACAACGTTTCGACCGTTGTACGCTTCGGCCTTCATCAGATGATTAGAATTTCGAACCAAACCATTTATTCCGTACACCGGGGTTCTATATCCACGTGCCATGCTTCTTCCGGGTAGTTATTTCCCTTTTGACTATTTTTTTCATGTGTATGAACGTCCGAGTTTACAAAATTCGTCTCCTTTAACCCTTTGAGCCCAGCGTTCCTGCACAATTTTCACCCGACAGCCTGAGCTCCTGAGTCAAAATTCGCAAATAAATGGTATGTAAAGTTTCACGGTAGTTATAAAAAAATATTTACAAGCGTATACCCACCGTTGGAGCGGTGGCTTGACATTAAGTTGTGTCCTGTTGTGACAAAAAAAAAAATGAGAGAGAAGTTTTCCAAGGACTTGTGCTTTTAACTATTATAAGGATTAAGCGCCCCAGAAGAATTTCTAGAAAAGTTCATAAAATTAAATAAGTCAGTGGAAGAGATGAAAAAAAAATTTTACAAAGATTTTCGATAAAAGAAATATTTCTAAATTAATTTCATTCATTTCTAAATAAATCCTGAAAATTCCATTAAATTGCGAGGTTTTAATTTTGCAAGATCCAAATCAATATTTTTCACCGCAAAAATACGGTAAAATTTCTCCTATGAATTTATGGTTATCCACTGACACAAGAAAAAAATAACCAACATTTTAAAGCTGCTAAAAATGATTAAAATGTAATTTAATCATCCAAAAATCCTTTGGTCATTCCTTTTAATGACAAAGGTTTTGGCCATAAACCTTTATTTTTATTAAATTTTGGGCATTTTTTAATCTTGCGTACTAATGTTTTAGCGAATCTTTGGCGATATATATATATATATATATATATATATATATATATATATATATATATATATATATATATATATATATATATATATATATATACAGTGCAATATATATATATGCAGTGAAACCTAGGTTGTTGTACGTCTTCGAGATAAAAATGTCTTGGTTATCGAAAAAAAAATTCGGTTCTCGAACAACATTGCCGAACCGAGTTAACCCGACCGGAATAATTTCTGAGTTGCCCGCCGTGTTTATGTGCTTTTCTTTTTCAGTTTTATTCTACTATGACTTTTTTTCTCTACATTGATCCCTATTGGAAGTTTTGGTTTACGAAATGTATTTAAATATATATATATATATATATATATATATGGGTGTGTGTGCGTGTGTGCGTGTGTGTGTGTGTGAAAATATGTAGAAAAATAGGAAAGAACACGTTAGGCAAATAATCCGGAGTTCTTTAGTATTTTTGTTTTTATTGTTAATAAAACAGTGCTCCATACAGAAGTAGAGCTTAAATTAAAATTAATTTAAAAAAACTATGATTCCTTCGCTACATAAGAGCGACGCGTTTATGTACGAAACAGCTCTTTAGAAAAAAAAATGAAAATAAGTAAAATAACGTTTTTTAGACACTTAACGTCGTCTTATGGTGCCAGCAGCTATCTGTCGCTGTGACTGACCAGACGATTATGCGTACATGACTGCCATTATTCGCTTTGAAATGGACACCCGGCCGTCTTTCTTTCTTTTGATCTCTTTCCGAAGGTGACTGATGTGTGGATACAAATTAACTCTTCTGCCCCTTATCAAAATGGTCGCTCCAGCCGTTTCCATAGTAATTAATTTTGTGAACGAACATGCTTAATTTCAATAATTATATTGAGGGTTTCAGCTCTCGTTTTTGACACATGAGAACTCTTATGTAGCAAAGGAATCATTTTTTTTTTAAATAATTATATATATATATATATATATGATCGAGACTTATGCGTGTATGGGATTAGCAAAGCCGGGTATGATCATGTGTTTTTTATCGTCTGCAGCCAGGACAGACTAAGGTCAGCGAAAATAAAGTGAGATTGAGATGGAAAAAAAGAAAAATGAAAAAAGAAAATTGTGTATGGGCGGCTGTGCAATAAGAGGAGGAGAATATGACCGGGCGTGGTGCAAAATTCAACGTAGTAAATATACTGGAGAGGAGCTACAAGGTGTAGACAGTCTTGTTAATAGCGGGAGAAACAGTCGCATGAAAGGAAACAACTGTGTAGGCAATTTTCATTCGATATTCTCCCCAAAACAACTCTGAATGAGATCGTTTTTAACTTTACTAGCAAGAAAGAAAAAAGGCTGTCAACAGTTTGCAAAAGAATTAAAAGATCTACGGTGAGATAATCGTCTTTTGTTTGGCTAATCAACGACCGAATACGCCAACCACTCGCCTTTCGTACATACAATAGAGGCACACATATACTTGTGCTACATTTTTTTAATAATTTAACAGAAGACTCGAATTTCCCGCGTAAATTATCTTCCCTAAGCTTAACTTAGTTTAGCCAAAGGCTCTTCGTTGGAAAGGAGTTTTCGAATTTCTGACTTTAGTTGATGTCTATAACTGGTCTAAGAATTACGTACCTACCTCATTTACCAAGTATCCCCGCTTTCTAAAGTTTCGAAAAAATTGTAATAAGTGACCAAAGCTGGAAAGATACTCAATACGTTGAAATGTACCCCATACGTTGAAAGGTACACCATACGTTGAAAGGTACCCCATACGTTGAAATGTACCCCACACATTGAAATGTACCACATACGTTGAAAGGTACCCCATACGTTGAAAGGTACCTCATACATTGAAATGTACCTCATACGTTGAAATGTACCCATACGTTGAAAGGTACCCCATACGTTGAAAGGTACCCCATACGTTGAAAGGTATTTCATACGTTGAAAGGTACCTCATACGTTGAAATGTACTCCATACGTTGAAGTGTACCCCATACGTTGAAAGGTACCCCATACGTTGAAAGGTATTTCATACGTTGAAAGGTACCTCATACGTTGAAATGTACTCCATACGTTGAAATGTACCCCATACGTTGAAAGGTACCCCATACGTTGAAAGGTACCCCATACGTTGAAATGTACCCCATACATTGGAATGTCCCACATACGTTGAAAGGTACTTCATATATTGAAATGTACCTCATACGTTGAAATGTACCCATACGTTGAAAGGTACCCCATACGTTGAAAGGTACCCTATACGTTGAAAGGTACTTCATACGTTGAAATGTACCTCATACGTTGAAAGGTACCCCTTTCGTTGAAATGTACTCCATACGTTGAAATGTACCCCATACGTTGAAATGTACCCTATACGTTGAAAGGTACCCCTGAAATGTGTTCCATACGTTGAAATGTACCCTATACGTTGAAATGTACCACATACATACTACGTAAACGCACTGACCAGCATTTGAAGTTTATCACTTCGAAAAGTAAATAAATATAAAGTTAAATAAATATAATTAAATAAAAATAAATTAATATTTAAAATAAATAGCGGAATAGAATAAAAAAAATAAATATGGATGTTTTAAATAAAAAGAAATAAAATAATTAAAAATGAAGCTAGAAAATAAATAGAATTAAATATAAAACAAATAAATAAATATATAAATATATCGAAGTAAGAAAATTAGTGAAGTTAATTACAAATAAATAGAAACTAATTAAGTAATTAATTTAATGAAATGAATCCAAGCAATCAAATGTCATATAAACAAATAAATACTCCCTTCGCCTTCTACCCACCAATATTTGTTGATGTTAATGAAAGAAATGTGTCTTCTTATGTGACTAACAGACATTGAGGATGATTAGTTCTTGGGAAAACCTTCCGGCCTCACCGACCTTATTAAATCTCATAGTTAATTAATTTCGCAATAATTAACAATGTAAATTATTTTCCGACACCGCATTTATTAAGATCCCATTTTTATTACGAGCATCCCTTTTATTACGACCTTTCACTTATTAGGCAACTAATCAAATGAAACGACCGACCATTATGGAAATAATCAGATAAAACCAATGAATAAAAATAAATTCTAAAAAAAAAAGTTTTTTTTTTTGTTTTTAAAATGTCTTTTAAACTTTTTATCCGTTTTGTAAGAGCATTATAGAGTACTTCTATGGGCAAATCTCATGTCTATACTGTTCTCTTCTGAAGGAGTCAATAGAGTTGGCACCTTTCACGACTTCCAGTATTTATATTGATCGGGCTGTGGTCCTCATCTTTATTGAAATATTCACGACGTTTCAGCCGTTGTAAGCTCCGGCCTTCTTCAGGTGATATACGTTGGAGAGTTGAGTTGCTAAAGGGAAAAAATTGAAACTGAAATATCCAGAAAAGGCATGGTACGTGGAACTAGAAAAAAAATCCCCAAGTGGACTAAATAAAGGGTTCGGTTCGAAACTCCAACGTAATATCATCTGAAAAAGGCCGGAGCGTACAACGGCCGAATCGTCGTGAATATGACAATAAAGATGAGGGCAATAGTTCAAAAAATAAAAATAGTATAAATGGTTATAATATCTCATCTCAGAAATATAGACAAAAGTTTCACTGCATCAATTACTGCCAGACCAATGAGGCCTTGTACTTGTCTAAGTTAAAATCAGTTTTCTTGTATTCTGAAATCAGTCTTTCCTGATTGAGGATTGCTTTCCGAGATGAAGAAATAATGTGTTCTATTTTGTTTTAAAGTAAATAGGATTATGTAATTAACCGAGTAAATTTCCATAATTAAAACGAAAATAATAGAAAGAAAAGGTGAAAAATCAGTGTCAGTGACTGAATTATAAACGAAGGATCAGACGAGAAAGCAGAGAAGATCTGCCGGCAAAATAGAGAATATGAAAGAAAGTGAAAAATAAGAACGATAACTATCACGACCTTGTCATGTAGTTGAAGACAGTTGTTGTTGAAGACAAACGTGCCATCGTTATATAAGGAGAACTGGGGAAATTCCAGATGAGATTATGAAAGGGGAAAGAACTCTCGGAAATGGAAAATCAGAGCAAAAGTCAAAAGCATTAAAAAGACATAACATTTTCTCAAACCGTTCCACTATTAAGAAAAGAACTGGAGTTAACCCAATGCAAGGCCCAAGAGCCACCCAATGTAGATGGTTACTGAATGAGTTTGTTGTATACACGTTTGTTGTATACTTCTTCGGAGTGTGCTCCACAGAACAGACGCTGTTGCGAAGAAGCTGTTCGAGTAGTTCGTCCTCCTTATTAATGGAATAAGAAGGGAACGCGGAGGATTTTAGCAGTGAACGTCTGCACTGGTGTACATATGGATTTGTGGTCATTAGAATATAGCGATAGAAAAGCGAGAAGTTGGCGCTATTTCGTCTTTGGAGAAGAAAGAGACTTGCTGCAAATTCAATTTCAACGCAGGCCAGCAGCTAACTCGTATGTGGACATACGATGAGCGAATAATAATAATAATAATAATAATAATAATAATAATAATAATAATAATAATAATAATAATAATAATAGCGTGTGCCAATATCTACACTGTAAAATCTGCAACACACCCGGAAAGGAAAGTGCAAGAAATTGGTATGAACACTACCCAGTTATGGAGATAGGACCTTTAACAATTTAATGGAATTTTACAATACATGCAGACAGAACAATCAAAGCTAATCACCCATACATCATGATTACAGACCGTAAAGACAAAATGTGCTTTCTTATTGACATGGCAGTCCCTTTAGACTGCAATATATCGTTGACGATCTTCAAAAAACTATCAAAATACAAGGACCCTGGAATCGAAATCTCAAAAATGTGTCGCATGATAGCATCAGCAATTCCAGTTGTAGTTGGAGCCTCAGACTGATTGGAAAAGATTCCATTAGACTCATTGAAGGAATCCCTGGTAGCCCATGCCTTAAATAAATACAAAAATTGAACTCAAAAGTAAAGGCCACACATTACAAAGGGCCTTATCTATATAAAACATGTGTGATTTTTTTTCAAAACTGCTCATTGAAAAATATCATGATGCCATTTCTTACCTTAGGTCTCTGGTCGGGACCCGAAAAGAAATGAGTAGGAAATAAAGGGATAATATTAATAATAATAAACAATACACACAGACAGAACACTCAAAGCTAGAACAAAACAGGGTTACGGAGATACAACTTGTAACAATTTTATTTCGACTTCACAATACGCGCAAAGCTAATCGGCCAGATATCGTGATCAAATACTGCAAAAACAGAATGTGCTTCCTTATAGACATGGCAGTCCCTGCAGATTGTAATGTATCTTTGAATATATTCAAAATCTTTCAAAATATTAAGATCTTGACACAATTTTATGGATTCAACTATAAATAGGTATTGTTGATAATTTTAATATAAGTAGGTATTAGAGGAACTTTTAATACAGATATGTATTTTCTCTTTTTTTTTATAAAGATGAATTTTTATACATTCATAGTGTATAGAGTTTCACTCTTTGCTCAAAGCTGGGATCCCAACAGGTCCTACCAAGATGGGTCAAGGTGGACCTATGAACACCAGCGATTAAGAGATAGTTCCACGCTCCTCAAAACCACCCAATTAGTGGCCTCAGATGTAGTTTATTACCATATCCAGGACTCAAGAAAAAGAAAAAGAAAAAGAAAAAAGTTATTTACGGAAGAAGAAAAAGAAGAAGATGGTATTTCTGGTAGAAAGAAAAGAAGATGGTATTGCAGACAAAAGTAATATACCTGTTAAAGGTGATGCTCTATATAATTAAGACGGCGTATTAATTAATGACTAATGAAATATTGAATGTGAGTGAAAAGATCTGCATAAATAATGGTGTGAAAGGAAGAATAAAAAATAAATTTGCTTTTTAAAATCTAACATAAAAATTAATGCTTATAAGAAGAAATACGAATGAAAAATTATTATATATATATATATATATATATATATATATATATATATATATATATATATATATATATATAAAAAGAAAGAACAGTATCCGGTGTTCTTGCAAAACAGTGCTCAATGTAAATTTAATTTTACAGACCATATATATTATAAATTAACGGATTTAAAATATGTTTTTTTCGCTACACAGTAAAAAATGGAAGCTAAAATACTTTAAATTTAATTATATAATTAAATTAAAAGCATTAGTTCTGAATATATATATATATATATATATATATATATATATATATATATATATATATATATATACCACGCAAGTGGTTACAGAAGATCTGGAGCGAGAGCAGATAGGAGTGAAATAGGAAAGGATGTGGAGAAGGATAGTGGATAGATCAAGGCAACTGGAGATGTCGATTGACGTTACATTTGATTTGAAACAATCGGCCTGAAGATAGAGAAGTTGTTGGCGGTAAATGAGAATAGAAATATATCCTTGATGCTAAAGCAGAGAGAGAGAGAGAGAGAGAGAGAGACGAGAGCAATAGAAACGCAAGCAGTAGTCACTGCATTAGATGACGAGTGAAGAGAAATGTGAGAATCACAAACTTAAAGATTCTTCAGAAGCTACGCAATGGAAGCAAACAGTCATATCGACAGGCTTTTGTTATCATTGCAAAAGTGAAAATGTTCGTAACTTTTACGCTTCGGCTTCTATTGTGATATTTCTATCACGAAAAGGGAAAGATCTTCTACCGATTTCCAGAATAAGGGGTGGATCATGACTTCAGGTTATATGATGAACATATCTTAATGAAAATAATATTTCTGGGAGAACAAATCGCAAAGACCGAAGCACAATTTCGTATAGATACTTTTTACTATATAATGACTGAAGCTGATTAGAATAAAAAAGGCTATACATTACGCACGCGCGCGCACGCACACACACACACTCACTCTGTATATATATATAAATATATATATATATAGAGATATATATATATCCCTGACGATCTGCTTAGGTGAAACCGTGGTAAGTTTGTCTGGCTCTTTACGTTTAATTTAGGTTTGCTCTACTTAGCGTATTGAGCACTTTATTTAGTTATTTTAATTACTCGTATCAGGGTTTTTTCTTTGGACTCTGAACTTGGATGCTAGACGATTATTTTCGGCTGACATACATATTCTTTATTCTTTCTTTTTTGTACCTTTTTCCCCCTTTGGTATTGGTTTGTTTACTCACAAACCAAGGTACCTAAGGTTTTCCGGACGAGTATAATTTCTTATATTTATAACATTATTACTAGTATATATATATATATATATATATATATATATATATATATATATATATATATATATATATATATATATGTTTGTGTGTGTGTGTGTGTGTGTGGATACATAGATAGATAGATAGCAACAGTGACAAATCCGTTTCTATATAATCCAAGCGGAACCTAGTAATATAAAATATTAAAACTTATCCACAAAAAGAGCCCATAATATTTATTGTTACAGAACAAATAATTAATAAAAAACAAAATCCAAAATTACCTCATATGGGGAATAACCTATTTCAGCAGACGAAGATATCGAGCGTCAACCCCCACGTGGATTATATATATATATATATATATATATATATATATATATATATATATATATATATATATATATATATATATATATCGTCATCCACAGACATATGGTTTCTCTGTTTCATAGCTCATTGTTTCAAGCCTGGATCGAACTCGGACCGAGTTGGTATCATTCGAAGATTCTAACCCCAAAGCTAATGACTCCCGTTTTTCTGTTACACGCGGTATATATATATATATTTAAATATTAAAAACACAAAATGTTTAATATCAAAAACCACCACTTTAATTTAATGTCTATTTTCCGGATTTTCAGATAAAATTTCTAGCAAAATCTGAAACCATTTATTGTAAGAATCGCTGAAAACCCCTTTGAGTTATTCAGGTAAAAAAAGAGACGGTGTTAATCGTTTTGTGTCAGACCCACTGTTTTCTCAATGGTGACAGAGAAAGGATCATTCAGGCCTTTAGTAATTTTACCAACATTCATACTCTGGCTTCCATCTTTAAAGACCAATCAAGAAACAACAAGAGAACGATGAATAAGTTTTAAAAAGCGGGAACAGTAGATACGAAAACTGCATCAGGATGTTACAACAGGAAGTCGGATCATCATTTCAACTTAGTTCTCAAGAGACCAATTAGAAATTATCCAACTCAATCCATAAA
Source organism: Acanthosepion esculentum (assembly GCA_964036315.1). Classification (NCBI taxonomy): domain Eukaryota; kingdom Metazoa; phylum Mollusca; class Cephalopoda; order Sepiida; family Sepiidae; genus Acanthosepion; species Acanthosepion esculentum. Next base: position 92,888,455 of record OZ038486.1, on the reverse strand, counting down.
ACTTTTGGCACGTGTGAGAAGAGTTTCAGCTATGACAGTCCAAAGAGCTTTGAAAAAAGTGTTTTAAATGAAATCGTACGTCAAACCTCTGAGGTAACTTCTTACTCCAGGACAGAAAGTTAAAAGGTTAGAGAGGGCGAAGATAATCTTGATTGTTGGAAAATGATCCCAGAAATCTATATATATTTAGTCTTCCTTCGATTTCAGCTCTGTTGAGTGAGGGCACAATCAGTCGACTGTTCATTTTTATTTTTTCCTTTCTTTTTGCTGATGAATTGTAAAGCTAGTCTTGCCGTTTTTATTTCCAATACACACACACACACACACACATATATCTATATATCTATATATCTATCTATATATATATATATATATATACATATATATATATATATATATATATATATATATATATATATATATATATATATATGAACTTAATTTCAATCCTTCATGAACCCCCGACCCTTAACTATGATTAATTACTGATGAACATGTCATTTTCGTTTATGATCGACTTGATAAGTAATTATACATTCTTATTGCTCAAAGTAAAGTTCAACAGTGTCTTAAAAACCCCGTTGAATTACAGTAAGATAGTCCAATTCAAATCTTAATCTAAAGGATGAATAATTTTACTGTTACTACTGGTATATATATATATATATATATATATATATATATATATATATATATATATATATATATATATATATAAAAGATGGCCAGACGAATGCGTGTATCATGAAACAGTGTCTCCACTTTTATATCTATATACGATTATCCCTGAAATTGAGCACTTTAACCCATAAACGTACATAAAACTATACTTTATCATATGTTCTAGGTTCAAATAGGCATACTCAATAAATGCAGTTCCCAGAAAATGTAATCTAAAATCATCAACAACGCTGAGCCTGGCAAATTATTAGTCGACAAAATTATCTTCATCATTAAAACAGAATTGTTTTTTTATCTTTAGTGTTTTCTCCGCTATATCGAAACACACACACACACACACGCACACACACAGACACACACACATACATATATATATATATATATGAAATGTATGTATGTGTGTGTATGTTTGTGTGTTTGTTATATTTTTTTCCACAACCTTTCTTTACAACCGTACGTTCTTTTTAGAATATAAACACGGGAAGCCATATTAAATACGAACACATTGAAAAATTTCTATAAACTGGGCCAAAGCACTTGGGACAATAAATAATGTGTACTCTCTCTGAGGAAATGACTTTAGGAATACCTAATACAAATATTAAATTTTCTTTGTCGGCCACTTTCAGTTAAACGTATATATATATATATATATATATATATATATATATATATATATATATATATATATATATTGTATATTTAGGCAGCAATCTTTCGTTTATGTATGTTTCATTAAAAACGACAGACAAGGTACTACGATTGAGTTTTTCATTTCATTTTCCTTGTGTTCGAACAAGAGCTTTCTTTACAGGACAAAGGGTGTGTAAGAACTCTCCAAACGTATACTACACACTAAGACATACACATAATGCACATGCACTCAATTAAGCTGAAAAATCGAATCATCCTTGATAATGGCTAAAGGTATAGCCGAAAGCGCTCGGAAATATAAAACATTTGGACAGTTTTTACACAACCTTTGTCCAGAAAAGAAAGCTCTTGTTCGAACACAGGAAAAATTAAATAAAAAGCTCAATCGTAGTACCTTGTCTGTCGTTTTTAATGAAACATGCATATATATATATGATGAAAATGTGGAAAAGACAAAGCAAAATCCGAATATGTGAGTTTACTGTTTTTTATTTTGTTTTTGTTTTTGTTATTCTGTCGACGTCAAATAGACACTCTTCAGGACATGGTTAATGGAGACATATTTATATTAGATTTAAATTAGATGAAGAGACGATATATACAGGACTAGTCAGAAACAGAAAAACTGAAATTCTAAAGTCTCCATTAACCATGTCCTGAAGAAGGTCTATTTGACCGAAACGTCTGACGTCAATAGAATAACAAAAACAAAAACAAAATAAAAAAAAGGAAAACTCACATATTCGGATTTTGCTTTGTCTTTTCCACATTTTCATCATACCGTCGGATCTACATCCACACATTTGCTTACACACACACACACATATATATATATATATATATATATATATATATATATATATATATATATATATATATATAGTGAGAGAGAGAGAGAGAGAGAGTGGAGGGAGAGGGGGAGAGATTGAGTGAGTGCTGGTGTTAATAAATTAGTACTTGATATATAATAACATAGCGATAATTCATATTAATATTGAATATACACTATTCCTCATCAGAGCCTTGAGGAGATAGTGCTGCTCTGGGTCAAGAGGGTAGCTGCTGGAAAACCCTACGCTTGGAAACATGACTTTGCATCATGCCACACATGCAGGCGAAATTGTCTGACATTTTCTATGATTACATCACCTCTTACATCTTTAACTCCCCAGACTGCAACCGTCTTGATTATTATGTGTGGGGTACAGTTGAGCGAGAGACCAACAATATTCCTTGAAACACTAACGATGAACCGAATGCACAGATTGGCAGCATTCCCCAACTTAAACAAGGAGACCGTCCAGAAGAGTTGCAGGAGATTCCAAAGTCGTCTGGAGGCCGTGGTTGAAGCGAATGGCGATTCTATTGAATAAATTTGCTCTCTCAAAATATTTTTGGGTAATTTAGGTAAATATATGTGTTAAAATGAGATGTCAGTGTTATTTTCATTTTTGCGTCATTTACACAATTTAACCTTCGCACCCTTTTTGTATATATGTATATATCTATGTGTTTAGTGTGTGTGAGTGTGTGTGATTATGTGTGTTTGTGTGTGTCTGTGTGTGTACAACTTATGTAGAAAAATATCCAGCCTTCTTAATTCAGAAAAAATGTTTTCTAAAATATATTCAGTCTCTGTGTATATTAACACACAACTACAACTGAACTGATCTAACGATAGCTACTACCTATCGTAATACTGCTACTAATACCACTACTAATATTACTACGAATAATAATAACAACAAAAACAACCACGATAATAATAATAATAATAGTAATAATAATAATAATAATAATAATAATAATATCAAAAATGGCTCTCGCTAGGAAACGTGATGGTTTTGGCGATGCCTATAATAGTTGGCGAGTTTAGAACTCTTAAGAACACTAGAATCGGCAATACTGAAAGTGTCTCGATATAACAAATTCTGCGAGGTTTGAAAAATAATGTTATGGCTGAGTTTTCAGCGATAAGAATCATTTGAATCTTGTGTGAACATGGAGAAGTTGACACTCACCGGACATAGTGAAATCAGGAGGAGCAGAGGCAGATCGCAGGTAACCAATCATGGACACAGAGGGAGAGCAGTGATGAAGTACAAGAACGAATGAAAATATGCTTAGAGCTACAAAGGAAAGGAAGTTAAGGAGAGCCATGATCGCTCACGTTCTGAGCAGACAGAGAACGTAAAGAATAAGAATATTAATAATAAATCTTCGTCGTTCTACTAGTCCTTCTAAAAACTTCGCGATCTTAATCGTTCTTTAATTCAGATTATTTAGCGCCGCTGCGTTCCACACCAAACCCCCTTCCATCTCACAATTATAATTCATGTTGACAGTCAAGAAAGAATAGCAAAAGGGCTTGCCGCTTCTTTTTGCACCGAGGATGTTGATGTTACCATTACTTCTCCGAATTTAAAGAGGCAAGACCCACAAGGCAGCTTGTGGTTTGAATTCAGAGTTTTCTTTTTCCCAGACTGGCGATGGTATAGTTATTTTCTAAGTATAGCTTAGATGTGGCACAAGACCGAAAGTATGGAGCACCTAGTGAGGATCGAACTCACTTTTCAGTCGAAACTGATCTATCAAGAAAGCTTGCCAACCATTACACCACGCAGTGGTGCCTCTGGCGATGGTATATATAGCCCGTGCGCTGCTAAGCCTACACACCCATCTATTGGTCTATTTCTGAGAAGAGGTATTTTGTACATTGTTTACATTATTCGGACTATTAACCTCATCTTTGATGCCATATTTATTACAACGTTTCGGCCTTTCAGTATCTGTCTATATTTCTGAGATGAGGTATTATGTACACTATTTACATTATTCGGACTATTGCCCTCATCTTTGTTGCCATATTTATTACAACGTTTCGGCCTTTCAGTATCTGTCTATATTTTTGAGATGAGGTATTATGTACACTATTTATATTACTAGGATAATTTTCCTCATCTTTGTTGCCATATATATTACGATGTTTCGGCCTTTCAGTATGTATCTATATTTCTGAGATGAGGTATTATGTACACTATTTACATTATCCGGACTATTGTCCTCATCTTTGTCGCCATATTTATTACAAAGTTTCAGCCTGTCAGTATCTTTGTATATTTCTGAGATGAGGTATTATGTACACTATTTACATTATTCGGACTATTGTCCACATCTTTGTTGCCATTTTTATTATTAGGTTTCGGGCTATCAGTATCTGTCTATATTTCTTAGATGAGGTATTATGTACACTATTATCATTATTCGGACTATTGTCCTTATTTCTTTTGCCATAGTTATTAAAAACCAGGTATTAAAGTTACACTCTTTGATTGTGACAGGAACCAAAGAGTGTGAGTTCAATACTCGGTTACTGCAGTGGAGAAGTTGTAGAGGGGAATAAACAGGAGATAACTGATAATTGACATCCATTAGACATGGCAACTGGAACTAGAACAGTTTACCCCAGTGAGCGAAATAAAGGGTTCAGTTCGACATTCCAACCACCTGAAGAAGCCCGGAGCTTACAACGGCCGAAACGTTGTAATAATATGGCGACTAAAGTGAGGACAACAGTCCGAATAATGTAAATAATGTAAATAGACACAAATATCGAAAGATTTGTTAATTTTAAAAAAAAGGTAACAGAAAAAAAAATGAAAATAGGAATTTGGATTTAAGCCTATTTTAGGCTAACATCCCGATTCATATTGGAGATTATGAAGTCTTCATGTTGAATAAATCCGTTGACAGGTTTTCTCAACGGATTTATTTATTCTTCTTTACTCCATTCATCTTTTTATTTTAGTATGTTGACTAAAAACCGTTAACAATCCTTAGGCAGTTTATTTTTCCTACACGATGTTACGGATTATTTGAGATCATTACCTTGTAGATAATTTATTGAATACGTTTATGTAATCTATTAAAACATCTGCAGACAATTTTATCCGACTCCTTTGCACGATCTGATAATATTTTTATAATATCAAAAAAATCATTTCTTTTTTCAATATCTTGTTCGATAGATGATTCTTCCTCTATTTGTGGTCTAATTCTGCCGCGAGGCGTATTTATTAGAACTACAATTATCAGTTACACATTACATCTGAGCTGATTCATTCGCACTTGCTTTCTTTGGCAAACGTTAATCTATTCTGATGTCCACCGGGATTTCCCTGCTGCTGTAACCTTTTATCAATTCCCAAAACAACTAAAGCTGTCAGCGTCTGTATTACTATCTCGTCTGGCGCACCTGCTTTATCTTGTCCAGTGCGTTCCTAACCTCAGGTTTTAGTATTTCGGCTCCTTCTATGCTTTTATGTATCCGGCTTTATTTTCTCCTCTTGTTTTCATGGAAGTGTTTTTCCTATGTATTTATTCCATCTCTGTAGTATCTTTTCTTGTCACATTATGATTACTTCCGCTTAAGATTTTAGACATCCGAAGGGAACTATTTTCCTCTTCTGCTATTGTAGTTTCTGGTTCCTGCCAGCAAATACCAATGGACTGAATCAAGTTAATATGCATCAGAGATATAGATCTCAAAGGAGTTGCACTTTAGTGACCTTCAATATTTACTTATTCTTTTACTAAATATTCCTTCAATAAAAGGCCTAAGAGCCAAACAAGGTAGATCTTTAGAAAACAGGTTATTGTCTGAATGTAAGCGGAGTAAATAAGTGCAATTGATGACGATAGGTTGGAGAGATAAAGGCTGATCCTAGAGGGTAAAATTGTAGTGATCACGGAAGCTTTTCATCGAGTGTCTGCAGTACAAAAAGACATTTCCACGAAGATGTCTGAGTGGAATTCTTACCAATCGTAATCGAAATGAATAAAAATGATTCGATTCTGTGTATAATGACATTCCTAGCTGTATACGTCTGAACTTGTGGAACTAAGACATAATGCGTCTGAGCATTTGCCATTTTATAAAGAAAAGTAACGACATGCTTGCGACGTTACACCTAAGAGAAAGAGACTGTAGGTCCGTAAATAATAACCTACAATGCAGCGTAAACGATGTTTTACTCTATCAAGGCTGCAAATTGCGGAGTGGCTAGCTCTTGTCCAGATATGACAGCAATACTCCATACTTAATTCACTCTAAGATAATGTCAAATTAACTTTTGAACCCGGTGTTACCTCCGAAATCAAGATGACTTAGAAGCCCCAAGAAAGTAACCTGAATGCCAAAAAAATGGGAGAATCAAAGCTCAACTGATATTGTGAGTCATTAATATAAACAAGAATGTGGACCAAGCTGAACTAGAAGGAACTTGATAATAAGTTATATAAACGCCCGCATTTTGAGGAGATGAACATAATCTTTCTGCCGTTGCAAGAAGATCGAATGTTTGAAGCAAAATCCGAAACCTAATCCCATCGATTATTGTGATGTTAATTTAACGGAGTCCATTAGTAAATAAACAATTGTTTTACGCATGGGACATTTAGTCTGGTACTCTTACCAGACGTTACTAAAATAATCTATTTCATTCATCTTTTTCTGCATACCTACGAATTTTGAGTTCTTTAGTTTTTTTGGTCTGTACATGTTCTTCATTAAAGAATTTCTCTTTTGCTTCCTTACATTTATATCTTATTTCTAACTTAATATATTTTGCAACACGTCTTTGCTTTATCTCTTATCTTGCCATCAAGTGGAACATTACATTATCTTTCAACGGGATTACTAGTCGTAAGATGTTCTACTTTGTATTTTCCAATGTTTTATATTTGTTCATGACAGTGTTTGTTTGTAAATCGGGTAGATGTAGTTTTTGCCGTATTGCAATTTAAATATAGTGTTTTTTTTTAACTAATTTTAGTCTTTAGTTTACACATGATTAGTTTGAGTATATTTTACTGTTCAAAACAGAATAATTCCTCTTACTTTGTTTTTTTCCAGATCCATAAAAATCTCAGTTGTTCTTCATAACAAATGTGTTCTATGAATTCGTTATTCACAGCGTAGAAAGGAAAACTTTTTCTCATCGTTTGTTACGTCATCCAAGACCTCGATTATCAAGTATTCCAGTATCTTCTTTTCCTACTCTTACATTAATTACTAAGACGTGCCAAGCTGAAATTAAACGGATTTTGAGCAGTTTCCAATTATTATTATTATTATTATTATTATTATTATTATTATTATTATTATTATTATTATTATTATTTTATTTCTTTTGATTTCTGATGTGTACTCATTGTTTTCCGGGTCCCGACCAGTGACCTAAGGTTAGAAATGACACCATGACATTTTCCATAAAAAAAAATGACATAGACAAAACTCTTCGTAAATACAAAAAATTGTTCTCACTTTTTTTGTATTTCTTTAAGGCATGGGCTTCGACTACAACGGGGATTGTTGATGTTCCCATGTGCCACATTTTTGAGACTTCGATTTCAAGGTCCTTGTAATTTGATAGTTTTTTGAAGATCTTCAAAGACACATTGTAGTCTGCAGGGACTGCCATATCAATAAGGAGGCATTTTATTTTGTTTTTCGTCTCTAATAACAATGTCTGGGCGGTTAGATTTGATTGTTCTGTAAGTGTGTATTGTGTAGTCCCATAGAATTGTAACAGGTCCTATCTCTGTAACCGGGTCTGGGTGGTGTTCATACCAGTTTCTTTCAGTTTCCTTCCCGTAGAAGTTACAGATTTTCCAGTGCAGATATTGGCCAACTCTGTCATGCCGGGTTTTATATTCAGTGGGTGCCAATACCGTGCAACCTGATATTGGTACCCACTGAATATAAAACCCGAAATGACAGAGTGGGCCAATATTTGCACTGGAAAATCTGTAACTTCTACGGGAAATTATTGTTGTTGGTGTTTTCTCTTTCTTTTTTCGACCGAATTGCTCCCCAAGCCTTATGAGAAGGGGCAAACATTTTAGGTGCAATGCAATCAGAAAGTAACGGACTATACATTTCCCACCTTACACTCACTGTTTCTCAAACGTAATGTCAAAACCTTTTGCGATTCTATCACTATTTCTATAGCAAAAGTGCAGACATGGTCCATTCTTTAGAGCCACCAACTCAGACCCGGTTCCGCCATTCTATGTCCACAAGATAGAATCACTCACCTTTCCCTATACATTCCATGAAACGTAATAGAGATTCTCTCGAGAGAAATTATCTAACCGATACAGGGAACAAATTTTCCTTGCAGCCGACCTAGCAGTTTATTTTTTCTACTTCATGTCAGCGAAAACTTTAATCCGAGAAGTCGCAATGACTCAATCTCCAGAATGGTTAGCACCAGCCATGCCAATGAAAGTTAAAATGCGCTCATTCAGATGATTTAAAAGAGAGTTGTTTTGGAGACGTTAAAGTTAAGAAGCCATTCCTTGCCCCAGTTAACAACAGATTGTATATCTTTTTTTTAAAAAATCAGCTGCCAATTTGACCGCAAGAAACTTATCAGACTTAGTATTAAGACACGAATAAATGGTTGTGTCATCAGCACAGACATCGAGTGTATTATTAATAACAGTGTCTCTGGTTTTGGCGGTTCATCAGCGGTTCAAAACTTTTCCTTTGTTTTTATTTTACTTGTTGCTGATATTGATCTTCCACTGTTTGCTATTCCTCCATCAATAATGTCCTGAAGTCAAGTCACGTTTTTGAATAAATTACATTAGCTTTAGCGTTAGAAATTTTATAAGAGTTACTCTTTTAATATTAGCCAAGCAGAACATTGCTAAACTTCGCTGATACAGCAAATAAATATTCAGTGATATTCTGAAATTATACTTTAGACGATGGATAATTATTTGGTTGGGGTAAAAGATTATAGCCTTTTACAGAAGCTGGTGTTTGGGCACATGATTTCAGTTCACACGTGACTGTAAATTATGAAATATAAATATATATATATATATATATGAAATATGTATGTTCTATGAGAAGACACTTAAACACGTATTTTCTATACGATTTCTGGGTGGATTTTGAATATAATTTTTTTACGCTGAAACGAAAATGGAAGAAAATAAATTGCATTTTTTTTCATTTGATAAGGTTTTATTTACGAAGATGAAAAATGCTGTAGAAACTGAAAATGGTATTTGCCGTTCATAGGATTCGTGAAGACGGTGAGAGTACAATGTCACTTATTCTTCTTTTTCTGTGTGTTGGCGATCATCGCTCTCCAACACTTACTATCTTCTATAGCTCTTAGTATTTCTTCTTTTTCCCCCACTCTCACTCTATCGCCCTCCCTCTCTGTCTCTCTATCTCACTCTCTCTCTATCTATCTATCTATCAATCTATCTCTATCTCACTCACTCTATCGCTCTCTCTCTCTATCTTTCTATCGCTTTCTCTCTATATCTCTATCTCTAACTCTCTCTTTCTATCTATCTCTCTCTATCTCTCTCCCTTTCTCTCTCTCTATATATATATCTCCCTCACTCTATCTCTTTCTTTCTATAGCTCTCCAACATTTACTATCCTCTGTAGCTCTTAGTATTTTTTATTTCCCCCCTCTCTCTCTATCGCTCTCCCTCTCTGTCTCTCTCTCTGTCTATATCTATCTCTCTATCTCTCTCTCTATCTATCTATCTATCTATCTCTATCTCTCTCACTCTATCGCTCTCTCTCTATCTCTCTCTTTCTGTCGCGCTCTCTCTATCTCTCTCTCCCTCTCTCTCTATATATATATCTCCCTCACTCTATCTCTTTCTCTCTATAGATCTCCAACATTTACTATCCTCTGTAGCTCTTAGTACTTTTTCTTTTCCCCTCTCTCTCTATCGCTCTCCCTCTCTGTCTCTCTCTATCTCTCTGTCTATATCTATCTATCTATCTATCTATCTATCTATCTATCTATCTATCTCACTCAATCGTTCTCTCTATCGCTTTCTCTCTCTATCTCTCTCTTTCTATCTCTCTCACTCTATCGCTCACTCTATATCTCTCTTTCTATCGCTCTCTCTCTTTCTATCTGTCTATCTCTTTCCCTCTCTCTCTCTATATATATATCTCTCCCTCACTCTATCTCTTTCTCTCTATAGCTCTCCAACATTTACTATCCTCTGTAGCTCTTAGTATTTTTCTTTTTCTCTCTCTCTATCGCTCTTCCTCTCTGTCTCTCTCTCTCTCTCTCTCTATCCCTCTCCCTATATATCTATCTCTATCTATCTCTCTCTCTCCCTCTATTTTTCTCTCTCTCTCTATCTATAGCTCTCTCTATCTCTCTATCTTTCTCTTCCTGATGTTAACTATGTGTCCATATTGTTCCCATTTCCTCTCAAACTTCGTCATTGCTCACAAGTTCGGCGGTGGAATGTCTGATCTTGACCGAGAAAGATCCGCTTTTGATGATGGCCACTTCCAAAGTGAGGATCAAAAATAATTCATGTCACATGACAAGAGACCACGCAGATAAACACAACATATCTTATATGAGTGTTTTAAGGTTTCTATCTGCGTTCATCTGTCCAAAAGCAAGAAAACAATCCTGTTTTCCAAAAAGAATGATCGCTAACGAAAGTAGTTGTTTGTTTACAACAATTTAAGCGAAAGAAAACACTGGTGAAAACGGATTTAACCACTGGTAACCATTCTGAAAGTCAGTCTGCCTCGAAAGAATGTGATGTGTATCTTAAAAGACTGGAAGACTTTGAATTCAGATATGTACATTTCCGATTTTGTTTGGTTAAATTTAAGAATTCATTAACGAAAACGTTAACAATTAGCCATTGGAAAGTGTATACTCATTGTGAGTATGAAGCCAAATCTGACGCTTCTCTGTAAACCCGGTAGAAAATGGTAGACATGTTCTTCTACATCCGAAGATTATACCTGAGCTTACACCTTCAAATTTTTTAATCATTTCACCCAAAGCAAGGCAAAAAATGAGACTAGTGCAGGGAGTAAAAGAGACAGTAAAAAGAGAAGACTAAGTATAGGGAGGATTGAGGAAAGGATAAAAGATGAACGGGATTCAAGAAGACAGAAGATGGCGATTGATGTTGAATTTGCATATTTGAAGATTGCATTTAACAGGAAATCAAGAAAATGGAATTCCACAAGTGGGAAGAGTGAAAAAAGAAACTACTGGAATAGAAGTGGCGGTTGTATTTAGCTATTTCAAAAGTAAACAGGTGGGACCTAAATGCCAATCTAGTTACACACTTAAATTCATGCATTCGGGGCATTAGGGAAAAAAAAGCACGTCCGAGCAGTTGCCATGGAAATATTTATAGCGGAAAGCCACATCACCTACAGAATTCACTTAATGGGAATAATTTCAATTTTATGGAAGCCTGTAAATCCACTTAGACTAGTTCATCACTCAGAAAGATGCCAAATTTCGGGGAGGATCTAATCATGAAGCTGCCTCAGAAATGACGCAACTTAAAGGAATAAAATGCTTCATACATGGGTTTAAATAAAACTATGTAAAAAAATGTAAATATTGTTTTTTGAATAAACCCTACGGAATTTTGTTCCAAACACAATAGACCTTATAGTAGATCAATATCTTTAACCGTCCACTAAACCTAATTATACCGAAGGCCTTTCCAGTCCTGTAAAATGCTGCATTTTTAAATACAACAAAATTGATTAAAAGGTAAGACAAATCAAATCTGAGGCATCGATATTCATTTCTCTCTAAAATAGAAAACTATTTGTTTTGAAACATCTTTCTTTTCAGGTCATATAACAAGAATTATTTTGATTTGGGACTTTATTTAGACAAAAATACATTATTCTTTTTAAATCTCTTCCCCAAAGTGGAATAAGTATAATAAATTCATGGAGATGCATTTCAAACATTTAACATAGACACAAATTGAAAGAAAAGAAAAGAACATTTCAAATTCAGTGAATATTCTTCGTAAGTCTGATCCAAAGAAAGATCTGCAATGTTATTGATGCTGACCCGACATCTCAGCTTCAGACACTTTCCCACCACTTGTGCCTTTTCCATATATATTTACATGGTAATTGTTCTAATGAACTTTCCTCTTGGGTACATTATGACATTATGAATTTAAGCACTAGATTGGCGGCAAGATATCATCATTTTCCAAGTTCTATGCTAGAAGTTTCTTCTATCGCAATTCTTGCTCGTGGAATTCTTGTTGCCTTCCAGTCAGCTTTGATCTTTAAAAATGTCGATGCAAGGTCAATTGCTACGTTTTGTCTTAATCCACGTTCATTAATTGTTCACAATCAGTAATAATATTGTTTCACATATTCTCTCACATTCAGTAACTCCAAAAGCGTCTTAGTGGCTTTATTGTGTTCGTTGGAATGGAATGAAAAAAGTAAAGAATATCTAATTACAAATCGTACATTTTGATTGACGCCAATATTCACCAAGTTCAGGCATTGCTATAACGTGGTATTTTATTTATAGCCAGACTTCGGCATTACTAAAAAGGATAATGTTCTCGGATAAAAATCATATTATCATTTAAATGAGAATGCTTTATCTTCAAAATAAATATTTGTCAATAAATTCTACAATAAAATATTCTAGTTTATTTTTTACGTAAAAGACTGAATTATACGTAATCGTGAAATATATGAACTTGTAGTAATAGGAACAGTAGCAGTGGTTGAATCTTTAGCAGCATTCGTAAGACTCAATAGAAAAGGCGGGAAATAGAGAAATAGGCGGAGATTCAATGAGGTAAGTAGGAACAATGTATGTTTGTGAAACACGCTACAGTCATTCTTCCTTCGTTCTTTTCATTTTCCCCTCTAAACGCTTCATTTTCTTTTAGTGCCGATCTCTTTATTTTCATTCACTTCTATCCCAAATAAATCTGTTTAGTTTTATTTCTTCTCTCTCTTTGTTTTTTCCCGCCTCTTTTTCTTCCATGCCTGACAGATTTTCTTATTTCTCTCAACTATTCATCAACTATTTCCCTGCTCTCCACTTATCCCTAACCTTTGTTCTTTTCGTTTATGTCAAACAAATTTATCTTTTCTTTCCTCCTTTTCTTTAATCTTATTTTTCTATTCGTTCAATATTTTATTCTCTCTATCTGTTCGTTTTTCTTTTCATTTTCAGGCTTTCTTTTTGTCTCTTGTTCTTTTTGCTTTTGTTTTTATGCCTCTTTCTTTCCTTTAACACTCCTTCCATTTCTTTGTCATTCCTTATGAATTCTGTTCTTTTCTTTTTCCTTTATCCTTTCAATATTTGTTTGTATTCTTTTTATATTTCTTTGCTTTTTATCTTTGCACTTGCCTTCATTTCTTCTATTTCTGCTCTTATAGATTCATCGCTTTCCAATTTTTGTCATTATTTTTTCTTGTCCTATTATTGGTATAATACATTTCATCTTTGGTTTATTCGGTGATATACTTTCTTTTTTCTTTTTTTCTTTCTTTCTTTCTTTTTTCATTTTTTCTTTCTTTCTTTCTTTCTTTCTTTCTTAAATCGCTTCTACTCCCTATCTATCTATCTATCTATTTCTGACTGGCCATATCTATCTATCTATCTATTTCTGACTGGCCATATCTATCTATCTATCTATCTATCTATCTATCTCTGACTGGCCATATCTCTCTATCTATCTATCTATCTCTGACTGGCCATATCTATCTATCTATCTATCTATCTATCTATCTATCTATCTATCTATCTATCTATCTATCTATCTATCTATCTCTGACTGGCCATATCTATCTATCTATCTATCTATCTATCTATCTATCTATCTATCTCTGACTGGCCATATCTATCTATCTATCTATCTATCTATCTATCTATCTATCTATCTATCTATCTATCTATCTTAGTCTGTACATATCTAACTACATTTCTATCTATCTCAGTCTGTGCATATCTATCTATCTATCTATCTATCTATCTATCTATCTATCTATCTATCTATCTATCTATCTGTCTGTCTACATATATACATATTAGTCTGTTCATATTTTCTTTCTTTCTTTCTTTTTGTCTTTCTTTCTATCTATCTATCTATCTATCTCATTCTTTTCATGTGCATGTATATTTTATTCTCTATTGATTTTATTTTTGTCTTTCTTTCATTAGTTTCTGCTCGTTTCGTTCAGTCATTTCATTTCCTTGTTCTCTTTTTGTCCATTCACTTTTATTCGTCTGTTATTTCTTTCTCTGCTTCCACAACCGTTGCTTCAAAGCCTACAGATGCATATCGTAACACTATATAATATGAGTAATGATAATATCAATGTCAAAATCATTTCAGCAGTATATATCTACTTTCAGATTTCAGGAAAGACTATCATTCTTGAATAATCAACCCCATGACCAAACTCATCCTCTTTTGCTCTCGCTCCATTTTAAGAATAAAATCACCATTGAAATTCATAAAGGCACCTCTTTCCTATAGTGATACTATTATACGTACAAAAAGATGTCGTTAATGCAAAGAGAGTATATTCAAATGCATTTTAATGTCCCTTTAACTCTAATGACTAATGTGTATGATTCATACCTTGAGTTTCAGATGTCTCTAAATTTCGTGGTTTATTAGGGATTTACGTTATTACTGATTTACTTACCAAAGATTTCAAACACAGATTTAAAACAAAATATTCCGGTTATTTGGAAAATACTTCTAAAGTAAGAAGATAAATTATTTCTATTAGGCAAGATCTCGATTTATCTTCCCGATATAAATGGCCCAACCGCTTTACTGCGAATTAATTTGGAGGTAATATAGGTTTGAGGTTTGGATATGAGTATATATATATTACTCGTTTGTTTATTAGTAATCTTTTTACCTTTCAGCATGCTTGAAACCAAACTGTACATCTTTCCCACAAAGCAACTATACGTTGAATAGATATTGCAATATTCTGTAGTACGAATCAGTATTATAGTAAATATCTTATGAATGAACTTCACAAAGCTTATAACAGACGAAGTGGGTGGAGCAAATAAATCTAATTAAAGGAAGGAATCAAAATGCAAGTAGGTGGAATCAATTGGTAAATAAATACGAAATAGAATGTCAAGAGGATGGATTGATGATTTATTTTCTTGTCGACCAAAAACAGAATCTAACGAAACTTCAATGAGATGCGTAAAAATTAGAAGGGGTATCCGCGGGCGATTGTTGGAATGGCCACAGATGCGTTTAGGCAAAGATAGCTGCATTATTAGTGGATGAGAGAATGGATTGTGAGGAAAGATCGATGCTTGCTTAGAAGATGGGTGATGAAAAGTTTATGGCGGGAAAATACTCTAATATCATTGGTTCTGAATTTAACCATCATCGAGTAAATAGGAAAATCTGAAACGATTTAAAGTTCCTATTTCTAGTGGATTGGAAAGATTTCTGCGAGGCCTACATCTCAAAACTAAAGACATATTAGACATTTTCAATGCATTCTTCTGACTGAGAATAACTCAGTGCCATCTCCTACAGCAGTCAAATGATCAAATCATTATATTTCAGTCACATCCCTCTGTAGTAAACGCGGTCAAAAATCCCGTAATCTACTGCAGCCACAGGATTAGGGGTATTTCATAAATAAGCCACCGTGACGGTGCTCAACCATCTCCAAGCTGGTTTGAATTTAAAGTTTTCCTTTTCCTAAGCTGGTTGCGAAAGGAGCAAATCTGTCCTGTTATTTACCCATTGGTGGGGAATGAAGGCATAGATTTATCCCTTTTCCAAGCCTTTCACATGTAAGTGAATGTAAGAAACTCGATTGAACTGATATCAATTGTTACACCGTAACTTCGTTCCTGATAAAATGTTTATTTTTTACCTACCTGCATAGACCTAAATAAATAATTCCTAACCCTTTTCAATATAAAAAAATAATTTTTTCAGAATCAAAAATCGCACAATTTTATTGTTTTTAATGCAGTATTTTACATTCATAACCGGAATTATAAGATATTACTCCTGAATAAAAAAACCCTGAAAATTGAAACACTCTTGAATAAGCTGTCGCCTAAAATACATACATTCATATTAAAAAAAATATTTATTGTATTTTGTGTAGTAGTTGTACTTTAAAATCAGTATTTATTACTTTATTCTCATAAATGATTTAAGTGCAAGTAGAATACAAAATGTTTAAAACGATTCTTATAAACAGAATTTTCAGTAGGGAGAAATTTAATTTAGTAATACTTAGTGTCTTTTCCCATTTAGAGAAACGCGGTATTACCTTCAATAAACAGAAAAAATGTCTACGAATATAGAGATAAGATTGAAAACACTGCCGCCAGAATCTGAGCAAAATATCCAGAAATATGTAATTGTCAGATGTTTTCCTAAATGATCTGGTTGACCATGAACACTGACACTAAAGTTTATTTGTTTTAATCAGGGTGATGACGCCCCGCGAAAATTATCCGCGTATTTTGCCAGTGAGGTCAAAATATTACGTGACCTGAGGGTTTCTATAACGACGCATGATTGAAAGCCCACCAGGAAATGAAGACACAAAGTGAGATGTTTTAAATTATGTACAGGAGAAACGGAATAAAAAATCAACGATTTTGAACAGTGTCAGATGAAGTAAACGTCAACTTATGTGGATCCGATGGGATTCAACGATTTTGATACCGTCTTGAGGAGGCGTACAAAGAAATGTGTTCGGTTTCACAGTTTTAAAATCTCAGTAGAGAAATAAGTAGCGTGTATGTCATAAACCAAATTAGTTTCCTTTCATCCTCACCTATCAGATACAGTCGATTGAAGATGCAATATTTTGAACGCTCCTTTAGTCTCAACTTCAGTCCAGACCTCGTGGAACTGGTATACTCACATTCTTGCCAAAGATGCTGGAAAGAGCGTTAACTCAGGGAACTCTTTCTGCCACACTCTATATTTACAAGATCCAGATTGGGCCATAAGTGGAATATTGCTGCTACATCTGGACTGCTCAGTCCTCTATTTCCAGCATTGACAGTGTTGAAAATCGTCGGAGTGGATATGATAATTATGGACATATTTTCCAGGCTGCAATATCTTCCCCATAGAAACAAGGTTGCAGCCTGTAGCTAATATATAACTATATCCATGTTAAATGTTTACATGAGTCCCCGTCTTTAGTTTTAGCAGTTCACATCTTTACAGCAAAGGACACGCCATTTCTACATATTTCATGAATCATCTTTGATGCACATGAAAGAAAAAAAATTCCATTCAAACATTTTTTGTTTTACAAGATATGTTTTCGGGACAGACTCCAACGTATCTGCTTCCCTGAGCACTTAAATTTTGATCCCTTCGAGTCAAAGGTCAGTTGCTACATTTCTACCTCCTCTTTCTGATCATTGTTTATTACTTCCATACATATTATGAACCACATTCGATACCGCCATCTTTATTTAACGTCTTACTATCGAGCCTTTAACTGGCGTACAGTTAAAATACACATACAAACACATACGCGCTATACACAAATCTGTACATTCTGCTTGAAAAATTATCTGTTATTTATTTATGATTGAATCGTTTACTACGGCTTCACAATACTTTGCAGTTTATTTAAAGCAAGAAAATATTTTTAGAATTTGCCTTTTTTTAATGGAATGGCGGATAATAATGGTTTTAGGGATACAATCTTTTCAAATGAACTCCAAAGTATAGTGGAGAAGATGAGAATTAATCCCTTTCCCAAGGGTATTTGAGCGTAAGTGAATATAACAGACCCTACTGGAATTTGAACTCGTCCTTCCAATTAACAATACCGAGCTGTTATCCATTACATCACCAACCCATCCACGCTTACAGCACCTGGTAAAGCCAAGCGTTCACCCATACTGGCCAGGCTTGACGTTTAACTTCGGTGATCCTATGGTCAACATGTCATGGTCGTAACATGCTGTCTGATCTTCGGTTGCTAGGTGGCAATTAACATCGAAGAGAAACGACTTTAAAAAAAAGAAGTTATCTCTTGCCAATATCACGTCGAGCTAAGCTTGTTCCATATTCTTTACGTGGAAATATTCTCAGCTTCTTTGTACGTTAAACGGAGAATTCAGCCTCGTATGGCTGTTGAGCAAAGTGAACCACGCTATGCTATCATTCACATCAGTCTGCATTAAGCAACTCGTTGACAAGTTGATGTATGCTGATTGTTAAAGTATTCGCACTCTGCATCGGCGTTCCTTGTCTATTATCCAGGCTTCTCCCTGAGAGGCTAATGAACACATTTCTCTTCTGAGATATGATCTTACATACATTTTCCCAGTTCTACTTCGAAAGAAGCCTTTCGGCGAACTTAACATTTGACTTTAAGAGGAGTCTCTCTGTGTTATATTATTTTCTACGCGTATGTAGTAACTGTAAACTCTCCTTGCGTTTCACTTTGGAAGGCAGGTGTTTAAGAGTGATTATAAAATTGAAACCCATTCTGACGGTATAATATCCACAACTTATTTGCAGTCTTTCAGCTACTCATATTGGTCATAGAATTCTATCTATAAGTATGTAGTTGATATCACCAGAATTTGTTTCTTCTATTTTTTTAAATTTTTGATACAGCTTACGACTAAGAGTTATTAGGATATAATGTTGGGAATACTTCTTTATATTATTTTATTTTTCATCCCGGTAATTATGAGAGACAAGACAGGATGATGAGTTCCAATACTTGAATAATTATAACTTTATAAGGAAACATTCTCTATCTTTAATAGTATTTTCTTCTTTCATATTTTATAACACTCAATAGCACCCTTGCATCTTAGTAGCTTTATTGCATTGCTTGGGGTGAAATGATTAAAAATATATTCGTCAGTGCTTACCCTACTCAGTTGTGTGCCATGCGTGATACACGCTTAGGCGATCATGACTCTTTCGATACATGACTAACGAGGCAGATGTTTTTCCCGGAGTAGGTTGCCATTTCTTTCTGCGGTAGACTAGTCGCCATCCAAGGCTATAGAACCCGGTCTGTGCTGCTACTTACCCATAAATGGGGGAGAAGAAGAGGATTCATACCTTTCCCAAGGGTATTAGCACGTAAGTGAATGCAATGGATTCGACTGGAATTCGAACTCGGCTCTTCGATTCCTCAAGCCGAGCCGCTATTTTTTTTATTGGTTGCCGTCCTACGAAGGCACTAAAAAAATATTAGTCAGTATATGTAGATGCTGTGAAGCCCTGTACATCCTAGCTGTGGTTTGAAATATTTAAACATATATGTGATATGTCTCAATGTGAAAGACGGCCCACTTTCACTGGTGAAAGCTTGAAATTTAGAATTGTGTTCACATTAAACTACCAGGGATGAATCACATAAACTTGATATGTCCTGATCAACTTTCTACGGATATCTCAATCAAACGCGCGAAATTTTCAAAGTGGCCAATTGGGAACCTCATGAGTATTCCTCTGAGAACGGAACAGCTGCACCTTTTGGTGAAATCTTTTAACCAGGAATTCCAAACATTATTTTAATTCTTTGCACTGCATTCATGGCAAAATGGTGTGTTTCGTATCAACAGAAAACGAAAAAGACCGTGGTCGTCACAGAATGAGAAACCGATGCCAACACCAAATTCACAACATCATTCGGCTTACGGCTCCATCACGCTGAAACACCGATCCCCCCCGTACGATCACCAAAGTTAAGGCAACGTCGAGACTGGTAAGTACCTCGGTGGGTAACCGCTTGTGAATACCAGGTTTTTGTTTTAGTTGTGGGGTTTCTTACAGTGAAATTTACTCTGTACAAATTCAAAGTTCGGGGGCTACATGGGGTAGAGTGGTTTAAGAGGCACAGTTTATACGAATATGTGGGGGTAGATAACAGTTAACCGTAGACTTGAAAAGGTTGTAGTGACAGGGGAAACATCAGCAGTTGTTGTTTCTGGAGGAAGATGCCTGAGGGGAACTTCTCACCAATTGAATAAGGAGTGAATGAGGGTGGTTTGATACAATGTAATTTGTATGGCGGGTCCTAAGCGTGGAGGTTAAAACCAGTTCGAACACTTTCCATGGAAATAGCGATAGAGCAGCGAGAGGCTTGCCACATTTCGCCTGTGAGAGGTTCATGGGTGTAAAATAATTTGTCCCTCAGAAAAGCTTTTGCGCTCTATCGAAACTGGAAAGTGAGGACTGAAAAGTTCCTGCCACAACATGTCAGCAGCCTCCCTTTTCCTTCCAACCTCTTGTAAAGGTAGGGAATTTCCAAAGGAGTCAGGTACTTAGTGCTAAGGTACAGAGAACAGAACATTTTCCCTTTATCTTTAGCGATGCATCGAATGTACGGGTTCATCTTGAGGTCTGGGGTTAGTTTAAGACCCTGTTAAGGCACTTGGCCTCCTAAGGGAGGGCATCCATTCATTATGTTTGGTGGTAGTCCGTTGTCCGATTGGAAATGATGCTTTAAACTTGGGTGTGCGGGTGCCATGTTAATGGCTCGGAATTGTTAATCGGAATCCGAGTTTCAATTCCAATTGGGTTCGTTATATTCACTTACGGACAAATAGCCCCCTGAAAGGTGTTAATCCCCCTCTTCTCCCCACAGCTATGTGTTAATTAGTAAGATTTGTATGGCTAAAACCATTATCCTCCCCCTCCCACCAAAAAAAGGGAAATATTTTGCAAAGGGTTGATAAGCCGTAAAAAAAGAATCAAACTATTATCAGAACAGATAACCTTTCTTACAGAATTTTAAAGACGTGGGTATGGGAGAGGTCTGTGTTTGTTTTGCATGGGTGCGTATTTTAATTGTTCCCAAGTTCACTAAATGATTATTATCTCAAAAATATTTTTACAATCTAAAAATATTTTCTGCCTTTAAATAACCTGTAATGGGTTGGTAAACCGTAAACAATGAATCAATCCAATCAAAACAAACTTCATCCTTTTGTTGAGAAATCTGGAATGTATTATTCATGGCGAACCTCCGGAACGTTGAAAAACCATAGCTACAAATTAGTATTGCCAAGAATACAATCGGTTAAAAATGCATTGTTTCAAGTTTCCTGCTTGCGTAACATGAAAGACATTTTACCCCGGTCTGAGAAAGTAAAGAAACTAAAAAAAGTAACAAGATCATTAGGTTGTTAAATTCTTCACATTCATCAGATTTCCTCCCTGAACATTACCCCTTTTTTTTCGCACACTAGAATATTTGATAAATGGCAGAGCATTTAGAAACAAAGAATTTGGAGGCAGTTTTTCCTTTTTTCTTGGAAGGAAAAACTGATTTCTGAAAACTTGGAATCGCGAATTTACATTCTTCTTACGTTTTTATACATAAATATCTAAAGAAATTTAATTTGTATTTATAACCTTATCGGTTATACGAATTTTATTTCTGAAAAAATTAATCCATGACCAAGTTCTGCTGTATGTAGAGAGAATAGGTAGTTTTCAGTGCGGCTTTCCGGAAGTCAAGTTGTTCATAGCTTAAACGTTTGCGCAGTAAATCGTTTGTCAATGTTTCCAATAAAGTTGCAGATATTGTCGCTTTGTTAAACTATCCATAGTCCGAAATGGCATTTGGCCTCCTTGCAATTTCTCCATCGATATCTAACTCTTTCCTCGAACCAAAACACCGAACTTTGGTGCCATTGTGAAATAGGAATCTAATACTCTCTTTTAATCGTCTCAGAGAACACTTTCTGCTTTGGCCGATGCTAACCTCCAGAAGAATGATTTATTGCTGATATGTAGTAGAAAAGGTTTTGTTGAGACAGTTGCTAGGTCTGCCGCTAGGAAAGGTGGCTCACTATGTCGACATTTTACCTCGTCAGAATCTATGCTGCATATGTACAATTCTACCCTTCGTCCTTGCTTTGAATATTGCTCCAACATCAGATCGAATGCTTACAGTAACGTACCTATGCCCGCAACCAAATCCCTGATTGTATGCCCCTAATACTCAAGTAGGGGGGGGGCTATAGGACCTAGTATTGAGAAATGGAAGACATTTTAAATATGTAACAACAGATGAAACATGAAATAAACATATATTCAAATTTGTTGTGGTGTCCTCCCTCTAAAGAGTCTAAGTTGGACTCTTCCGCCTACTATAAGATTAGTAGGAGAGAAGGCCTTGGGGGAACAGTTGAACAGATTGTTCAACTGTCGAACTCTCTGCCTCGGCGGAGAGGAACTCGGACGAGGCTTTGCCGCAGGGCAAAGTTTCGTCCGGAGAGGTAGACAGTCCCTGAACCCGTTTATACTGGTTGAAAGGGAATATTTTTGGCCGAGGCTACGGGCTCAGAGTACACACATTAAATCGGCCTTGTGCCACATACACCCTTGTGGGGGGAGGGCTGTTAAATATTAACAGTCGCATAGATTGTTCATCTGTCGAACTCTCTGCCTCGAGCAGAGATGGACTCGGACGAAGCTTTACCGCAGGAGATAGACAGTCCCTGAACCCGTTATTACTGGTTCACAGGGTATAATTTTTGCCGAGCCTATGGGCTCGGAGTACCCACTATAAACCGGCCTTGTGCCACATACACCCTTGTGGGATGGCTGTTAAATATTAACAGTCGAATAGATTGTTCAACTGTCAAACTCTCCGCCTCGGTGTAGAGGAAGTCGGACGAGGCTTTGCCGCAGGGCGAAGTTTCGTCAGGGGAGGTAGACAGACCCTGAACCTATTTATACGGGTTCTAAAGGGCATATTTTTGGCCGAGCCTACGGGCTCGGAGTACCCACACTAAACCGGCATTGTGCCACATACACCCTTGTAGGGGGCTGTTAAATATTAACAGTCGAATAAATTGAATGCTGTGTCAACACCCACTCACTAGTCGTGTAATACTCTACTGTTGTACTTACTGTTTAATATATGATATATCTGCAACACTTGTTTTGTTATTTCTTTGACCATTTACTTGGTCACAACAAAATTAAATATAAATTGAATTTTTATATAATTCTTTGGTTAGATGCTCTCCCTATATGGATGCTCGGGGACGATGCACATTCTACCCCCTACCCCCACCCCCACCCCTGCACGCAAGTGGATGATTCTATTATATATTCAGATATTCTTGATAAAATCCAAAGAAGAAGATATACTCTTATTGTTACTGACCTGACTCCTCGGTTTCAGACTCTTTCCCACCGCTGTAACATAGCTTCTCTCAGTATTTTATGTAAATGCTTTCAGGACGTTGGCGATCATGGCTCTCCACAATATCTTTTGTAACTCTTAATGAATTTTGTCATTTGTTATAATTCCTGACGTTCATTCCTCTTTATTACCTAGACTTTATTAATTTATTCAAAGTACTAGATTGGCTGCTAGGTCTCGTCATTTTATAGTTAGAGTTGCTAGAAATAACTGTATTTTCTATGATAACTCTTTAGTCTCTCGTATTTCTCGCTTGTGGAAGTAACTTTCCGGCTTTTTCTTGTTTTCTAGTCATGTTTGATCTTAAGAATGCAATGTCAATCGTTATTTCTGTCGCCTTAATTCCTGTTCGTTTCATGTTCTCCATCTTGAATAGTGTTTTTCCCAAACTCAGTAACCGAAATGCGAATGTAAGTCACTTTGTCACACTTTTTCAAATTTACTTCTAGAGGCCCTAGCAGAACATATCGTACCATTTTAGGTCTAATTAAAAACATTCCAGACCGGAATACTGAAATTTTGGATTCTCAAGTTCCTGTCATCCTTGTTATACCTATGATTGTTTACGGCGAATTTTTAACCTGATTCTTTTGCGATGAAATTTTTATACAATAACAATTTTTATAACTTGTAAATAAATTTGGGAATAATCAAAACTAATTGCGAAATCCATCGAAAGTCAACCACGAAATAAAAATAATTGTTTGTACGGAAAGTAAGAAGCTACGTCTTTAAATTAAGTCACGGCAGAAAAATTATCATTGAATTTTTAAAAGGTAAGCTTAAATATTAATGCAATACTTAAATGCAGCGATCAATTTTGAGTTCTTCTGTAGTTTATTGGCACCTATCGCATCTATTCCTCCCTACCTATTGGGATGAAGTCTCAAGCAAGAGCCCTCCGCGGGACATAGCTGGAATATCGCCCTTTAGGTCGGCTTTTAAGATAGTTTATAATAAATGTTCAAGAATGCATAGTTTACAATAAGCGAATACCCATTAACGTCAAATAAACTAGTGCGACACCACTGGGAATCTTTACTCTAAGGTTTTCACCATGGAATCCTTTTTATTTTAGTTCTATGGAAAGAAATTTATATTATATATAATATTTATTTTTGTTTTTATTTATTTATATATTCTCATGCAGTATGGGTTGCAATTTTATACTGAACTGAAAATCTCAAGAAAATAAATAATTTGATAGGACAGCCAAAGACAAAAAATACTTCGATGATATTTCTGGCATTCTTGTTGCTCAGATGAGAATTATGAACATTGTCTGAAAATTCTAGTTCCGTGTTCAATCTTACTGCCATCTTTAGTTTGTATTCTGATCCAGTCACTGTCGTTAAATCTTTCCCAGCAGAAAGAATGGGATGAAAATTAAATGAAAGCAATGATGCCATATATCGAGAAGCCACCATTAATGTTCAGGATTTCGAAATATCAATTACGTCAGTGCATAATTCAGTTATAACAAATTTAGTTTAGGGTGATGTAGTTTCACTCAATACCACACGTTACCTCCAAACCCAAACATTAAACAAAGAACTCAAGTCATCTTCTTAAATAGCCTCATTGGATCTAGACTCTCACAAGCATGCCATGCACAGTGTCCATACTTCTTTTTTTTACAGATGTTCACCCAATAGAGGTTCCAAGAACCAATCAAGGTAGAGGTTTACTGAAGGACGTTGTTGTATGATCGGTAAGAAATAAAGTTAAGTAGTTTATGTAGAAAAGATAACGGTTGACTCTAGACTTGAATAGGTTAAGATTGTCCTGGTCGGAAAAGCCTCCTCTTGGGAATAAGCTCCACAAATTAATTGTTCTTAGGAAAATAGCAGTCCGAGTGGAACTTCCATCAAACGGAAGGAATTCACACTACATGGAAATGGTTCGTTCCAGTGTACGTGGAAATGGCAGGTCTTGTGGAACTAAGGAATGTAGTTTTTTTTTAATACGGATAATAGCGATCGGGTAGTGAGAGCGTAGTGAAGGCACGGTGGAGTAATGGATAGTGACTCGGATTGAGGAATTGGAGAGCCGAGTTCAAATTCCAATTGAATCCATTACATTCACTTACTTGATAATACCCTTGGAAAAGGTATGAATCCTCCTCTTCTCCCCCCCCCCCCGCTATGGGTAAATAGACCGGATTCTATAGCCTTGAATGACAACTGGTCTACCGCAGAAAGAAATGGCAAACTACTGCGGGAAAAATCTGCCTCGTCAATCATGCATCGAAAGATACATGATCGCCTAAGCGTGTATCACGCATGGCACTAAAAGAAAGAAATGTAATCTTTTGTTTGTGAGAAAAGGGGTTGTAGGGTGGAAACAAGTCATCATTCACAAAGCCACGTGGAGGCATTTAAACTCTGTCAAGACTGGAAAGTGAAGACTGGGCATCTTTTCGGTCTCATCTGTCTCTTATAAAGTTAAACTGGAGGAACCTTGCATTTACTGGAGCGATGCAAGGAACCATATCCGCTTTTTTCACTATCTTTTATGTTATTTCGTATATATGAGTTCCACTTGAGGTCAAGGTGCTCTATGTTTGGCGATGGCCTCTAGAAGTAAATTTGAAAAGTGTGACAAAGTGACTTACTGGAATTTGTATTTACGCGTAGCATAAAGAAAGTATCAACAAGCAAGTGGCCAGGTTATACTTAGGAAATGATTTTTAATTTATTTCATGCTAAACCAAGGTAATAAAGCCGCTAAGACGCAAGGGTTACTGAGTTCGAGAAAATATGGGAAACACACTATTAAGGATAGAGAACATTAAAATAACAGGAATTAAGAAGACAGAATATCACGATTGACATTTCATTCTTAAGATCAAACATGACCGGAAAAGAAACAAGCGAGAAATGCCATAGAATAAACTTTTCTCATATAAAATACGGTAAAATACTAGTCACTTCAACTGTAAAATGACGAGACATTGCAGCTAATCTAGTACTGCGAATAAATTAATAATGTCTAGGTAGTAAAGAGGAATGTTAGTCAGAACAATTACCATGAAAACATTTACAGAAAATCCAGAGAGAAACTTTGTTACAGCCTTGGGAAAGTGTTTGAAACCAAGATGCCAGGTCAGTAACAATAAGAGTACATCTTCTTCGGATTTTATCAAGAATATCTAAATATATAATAGATGTTGTTTTGAGTGCCTAGCATGATTCAAGCTTGAATCATACTAGGCACTCAAGACGAATTACGTTCGTTGAGATAGGAAAATATTCAGGGTCTTATGGTGATGCGTGAGCATGACTAGTTTGTTTTTCTAAAGTTCTGAATGTTACAAGTTATTCCATCATTGGACTGTTAGACCTAATGTATTAGGAGAGACCTTTTACTAGGCCCTGGTCATCTAAAGTTTGAGAGGTGCACTCGTAAACTATTGTGTCATCTGCATAAATATTCAATCATTTGTAAATGTCTAAATTATCATTTTCTTCGATCAATGATTAAAAATGGTTTCAATCCAATGAAATTGGCTTCAATGAAGACTATTCATCGGGACATCACCGCTACAGAAATATAAGCAAATAACAGAAACCACATCATTGCAAGTTTTCTAACAACTATAATAGCGAGAATTACAACTTGTACAGAAAATAATGACATAATCAAGATGTTTACTTTCCATACTACCTTAAGCAACCGGTTAGGAAGGAAAGCCTTATCAATATTAGAAAGATTGGTAACAAGGAACTCGTGAAATCTGTTTTCAGAAAACACATGTTTTAAGAGAAATATATAAATTTCAACGATATTAACGCAAAGATTTCGGTCAATTAATGCGATGTTTCTTTATAAGGTGGAGGCATTTAAACTCTGTCAATCTCAACATTACAATTACTATCTGTGGAAAACCATACATTAGCTACTCGCATAATCGCCACCATGGTGTTACCCCCACACTATTCTAAAATATAATATTAGAGGATAATCTATCTTCGTTTGATTTCTCGAAAAGAATTTCTGATCTCCCCTTATCAATTTAACGTATATTGCGAACTTAGACGAATAATAGATATTCCAAGTTTAACCACTTTTCATATTAATAATCATTTATTATTGCACCTTAATATATAATGTTCTCATTTGCGTTGTTTGTAGCACTGCTCGAAAGTAAAGTTTGTAGAGTGTGGCTGTCTCATCACAACACAGAAACATATTGAAAATGATAGTTGGTATGAAAATAAACTACATCCGTGTCCTGGGTAAGACGATTAACTCCATCCGACAGCAAAGCCTTCGATCGGAAGGTTTTGAGGAGCGTGGTACCACCTCTTAATTGCTGGTGTTCTTAGGTCCACACTGACCCGGGGTGGTTGCACCTGTCAAGGTCCTATTTATGGGAAAATAGTTACCCCGCCAAAAGGCGTCAAGACATTATAAAAGAATAAAAATAGGTTTTAATACCAGCAATACTTTTTTGAAAATTTTTTACCAGTAATACATTTAAAAAAAAATTACCAGCAATACATCTTTGAAAAAAATATTACCAAAAATGCATTTTTGAAAAAGAGTGTATTACCAACAATATATTTTTGAAAATACATATTACCAGCAATAAAATTTTGTCGGCATTAAATAATCTAATGATTTTGATATAACGTAAAACAAAACAAACCATTTTTAAAATGGTCGTAACAGGTAAAGAATAGTCAGTCTGTGACTATGACCCTGAAACCAAGGCTCAGCATTAGAAGGCCCAAAACTCTCCGAAATATTTCTTCGACTCAAGGATATTGTTCATCGCGAGCATACTCCTCCTGGTCAAACAATAAACAATGAGAACTACCGTGGCGTGTTGCGAAGATTTCGGGATTCTGTTCGTTGGAAAAGAAAAGAATTGCATGCTCCCAATGAGTGGCAACTTTAACATGACAACGCACCTGCCTATTCCGCGTACCTTGTGCATCAGTTTTTAACCAAGCACGAAATCACCCAGGTCCCCAAAACGACCAAATTCTCCATATCTCGCACCAAATCAAATCCCACTTGAAATAAGCAAGGTTTCCAAACATCGCAGAATTCCAAGCGAATGCGACTAGGCAGCTGCTCGCTAATACCAAAGACAAGTTCCAGGAATGCTTCTATCAATGAAAATAACGATGTGACGTCAGAAGGGAAATCATTCGAAGGCGCCGTAATTGATATGTGGTGTAGTTTTATTTTTTATAGCAACTCACCTGATTTTGATTAGAACTCATATATATATATATATATATATATATATATATATATATATATATATATATATATATATATACACACACACACACATATATATATATATATATATACACACACACACATATATATATATACAAACACACACACACATATATATACACACACACATACATATGTATATATATAGACACACACACACACATATATACACACACATATATATATATATATACAAACACACACATACACACACACACTCACATATATATATATATATATATATATATACATATTTATATATATATATATATATATATATATATATATATATATATATATATATATGTATGTATGACGAATACATATATTGCGCGAATGTATAATGATGCTTAATGTGTATAGACTGGAGTAGGCGTGCAAGTTCGAATTCTTACCAAGTCTGTTTCCCATGGGAAAGTCTATCTTCCTGTATCAATAAATAAAATAACAAAGAAAACTGAACTCTGTCTGCTATAAGACACAGCCAGACTAAAAGAATTATAAATTTTAATTAATGCTCAAATAAACAACAGAGAGAATTGGGAGGCGAACAACTGTACTCAGAGTAAAACTTGTATTCAAAAACTAGCCTGAATCTCTGTCAGGCTAGCTTGCAGTAAACACACAAAGATCAGGTGCACTTACGACCAGGATGGGTTACGTGAAATTTTCATTTGTTAAAATGTATATCTGTCAAACTGTTTGGGGAAACATTAATTATCTGTATTTTTTATTAATTAGCGGGTTGGGTGAAACAATTAAAAATGGCAAACAAAAAAAAACTGTAAAATATAATTAAATAACATATTTATTAAAAATTACAGCCACGAAGAATAAATTCAGTAAAGATGCCTTACAACTTGCAATGGGATTTTACAAATATTTGATGAAAATCTTATTGAAATAATAAATATTTACAATTACTAGGTTCATTTTTTGCGCTCTGCTATAACACCTTAACGGGTCTAGTTTCTAGCAATTTGACAGATTTATTCTAGATGTTTGACAGGTTTAGGATTATAGAGGGTTTGTAGAAGTTGAACCAAACATTGTAAGTGAAATTGGCTAGACTGAACACTTAGGGGCCGTCGATAGCTGTGCTAGCACGAAGTCACATGTGATCATCTAGCGTTCAAACTATCACGATAGATGACAGGCTCTTTCCCATAAACTGTAACTAAGGTCTGCTCAATTTTTGAAGTGCGTATTGCCAGACATGAGCAAGTGGCAACACTGCGAGCCAGTGATCTTGAGCAAGTAAACATTTCGCCATTTTAGTAATGAGATGTTGCAGCAGTCAATGAGGAATCTCAACAGCAGATTTCAAGAATGCATTCGTACAGGAGAACGCCATCTACAAGACGTAATTTAAAAAAAAATGAAAATTCCATCATTGTTTCTTAAATGGCATGTTTTAAGGTTTCAATTACTATGAATTAAATATTTTTCTTCCATCACTCTTGGTTTTATTGGATTGTTAAAAAGTTCCCGTTTTTTTTGGTCACCCTATATAAACCACAGGTAGGCTTTATGGGTGTTGAATAAACACAAATGCGCCTGACAAGGCAAAAGCATCATCTCAATTTTTAGGTTCTCATTATGAACAAATAAACATGTCTGGACATTCTCCGTTTGAGAATATAGCATGGGAACGTTACTACGATAACTGGCATAATTCGAAAGAACAAGATAACACGGTTACGTGACATACGAACCCATGCCGTGATTCTCTCTCCTCGGTGTTTGTCTTTTATTCTATCGGCGTGAAGTCGGTAGTTTTCGCTTTCATATTTCAAATGTACATCGGTCAATATTAAATTTCGATTCGTCTGTCTCTTACCTTTTAAAATAGTGTTCCAATTTTCAGTTTTTAAAGTATTGGACGGATGCACCCGACTTGAAAAATATTTGACATTTTGAGAGTCACACATGTCATGAGCCTGTGCTATTCTCACGGTATCATTTCCTATTTCCCCTCGTGTTACTGCTTTATGTTGTTCTTACAGTCTTATGTTAAGGGAGCATCCTGTTTCTCCTTTATATTTCTTACCACAGCTACACGGGATGGCGTACATACAGTTCTTAATCATGTTCTCTTGTATGGGAGGGTTTTACTCGGAAGAGGTGACTGCGAAGAGTTAAACCACTTTTGAAGATTGTCCTGATGGTGTATGGGTCACAGATCTTTTGTATTTTCTTCGATAATCGCTTCACATAGGGTAGGCAGACTGAAGCTGTTTTCTAAGTGGTGTTATCTTCTTGTACCTTTCTATCCCAGTATATCGGAGATGCTGTTATATACCAGGGGTAGTTGCTACATTGGGTACTGTTTATACTGACAATTTCTTGATCATCTATCTCTGAGTTGCTACTTATGAGTTTTGCTCGATGTTGTAAGCAGCGGACAATCCCATTCATTACACTGTATGGGTGGTGGGAGTTGAAGTTAGGTATTGTCCGTTGAATGTAGACTTGCGATATACGGATGTCTTGAACCCCTGTTCTGTTCAAGATTGTAGTATATCCAGGAATGATAGTTTATTGCCGTTTTCTCTCTCCATTGTGAGCTGTATCAATGATCTTACTGTGTTCCCATGGTCCAGTAGTAGCTGAACCTCTTCCTGGTGTGGCCAGAGTACGACGCTGTCATCTACATATATCAGCCATAGGGTTGGCTTTAGTGATGTAGATTCCAATATTTTTCCTATAATTATTCCATATTCCATTGCTGGTGATAATGCCGAGCTCATTTCCAAGCCCGCGCCCTGTTGACATATGTCTGATGCCATTCCAAAGTGTGTTGTTTGCGTACAGAAAGTAAGCATTTACATCAGGTTAGTTATTGGCATACTGGTCCCTTTTCCTAGGGATAATACAAAAGATCTGTGACCCATACACCATCAGGACAATCTTCAAAAGTGGTTTAACTCTTCGCAGTCACCTCTTCCGAGTAAAACCCTCCCATACAAGAGAACATGATTAAGAACTGTATGTACGCCATCCCGTGTAGCTGTGGTAAGAAATATAAAGGAGAAACAGGATGCTCCCTTAACATAAGACTGTAAGAACAACATAAAGCAGTAACACGAGGGGAAATAGGAAAATCAGGCTTGGCTGACCATATATGGAGGGAAAAGGGAGATCCCTGCCCCCTGTGGGATGAGGTTGAAATAATACACAGAGAACATCACTGGAAAATACAAAACCTTAAGGAGTCAGCACATGAGCTAGGCCACACAAATCTCCTGAGCAGACCAAACATAGAAATGAATACAATATGGGAACCAGTAATAAGGAATTCTAAAGAAAAGAAATGAACAACAACAAAAAATTGCAATATAAGCTGTAGTAAAAAATACGAGGTACACATTTCCCGATTTGTTCGTCAAAATGAATTTCTTCTTTTCGTTCCTTTTGTCGCTTGCATAACGCATTGTTAGATCGATTTTGCAGTTTTCTTAAATATTAAATATGTATTTGTTTGGTTGCTTCTTTTTGTCTAGCCGCATGTTCGGGTTATTTAATGCCGAAATCTAAATATTTTGTACGCAATTTTATTTTTATGTTTGGAGAAAATAAACGTTTTGGGCACGTCAACGTAGTGTAATGGTTAACAAGCTTATATCGCTAAATCAATTACGACTGAATAGTGAGTCCTATACTCATTAGGTGATACAAACTTTCGGCCTTGTGTCACAAACAAAGTTAAGCTTAGAGCATCACTCATAATGATTTAGTGATACAACGAGTTTCCATTTCTTTCTTTAGAGTTCGTACCATTGAAGAAGAATTCAGAATTGATGCTTGAAACGTTGTTATAATAAATGAAGCAATGGTAAAAATTGAACAATTACCATTTCAAAGAGGCTGATTTCATATTTTTGACATATTCGCGTTAATATTCGCCCCAAAAATTAGCCATTGTCTTGATATATGTACAGAAGGAAACATTCTAACGTGGTTGGAGCCTAAACAATTTTTCTGCATGTCCCTGATAACATCACGTTGCCAGATTTTGTCCATTTTGAAGAGAAGACGCTACTAGTTAGTTTGAAGTCTTCTTTGAACAGGCAGATCTCAGTTTACCTGGAAAGAAACAATGAAATGAGTTGAAATTAATGCATGCCAGATTTCACAGCTTTCGCATCTCTACTTCATAGTAAAACTATGAACTTTTTCAGTTTCGTAGATCGAATGAAACCATGGAGTTATTAATGAGAAGAGTTGAAATTAATGCATGCAAGATTTCACAGCTCTTGCATCACGCCTTCATAGTTAGCCTATGAATTTTTTTTCAGCCCACCCTCGTAGCTGGAATGAAACAATAAAAATAGTTTAAATTATTGTCGGCAAGATTTCAGTTCTTTCATCGCTCCTTCATAGACAGGATTTCAACGTTTCCGCCCCCCGCCCCCTATTTCATTTTAAATTCTGACGGCAATATCCTTAACCTAGCTGCACTGATTACAACTTTGCGACCGATATAACTTGCCTCCATCTGAAGGATGATGTCGCTTTTCGATCTTGGTGATAAACCTTTTTGTTTTTACTGCGAGTTCATCACGAAAAGATATAATCAATGCTTTTCAGGTACTTCTGCATATTTAAGGAAAAACAAAAGTGAAGCCATATAAATATATTTATAAATATAATTAATGCGGTACACGGGAGACAGGCTGAATAATTCAATATATATCATCAGATTATATCGCAGATTGAAGTTTCTATCACGCAGTATTCATATGCAAAATGATTCATAACACAATTCTTGTTAACCGAAGATCCATACAGACCGGAACAGGAATAAGGTTATAAACTGATGTCTGCGAGATGAGATTCCTAATATATGGAATCATTCGATAACAGATATATCTGCTATGCAGTCTCTTTAAGCAAAATTGCCGCAAAAAATAGCGAATACATTCTTCCTGTATCATGTATTCGGCCTTGGACTAGATAAACATATTCGGTAAAAAAAAATTTGTAGTAAATTCTGGATTAACAAAATAGAAAAAATATATTACTTTAAACCTTGTTTTTAGCAGATACCCCTGTTTGAGTAGACGCTCCGTTTATTTTGAACGATTTTATTTCCTCTACTAGCCTAAAACATTTTAGAAAACTTTAAAGCAACCTTCAAAGTCATAATGATATTTCAGATTAAAAGTTAAATCGTTTAATTCTTTGGAAATTCCTTTGTTTACGTCTTTTTAATTTATTTCAAAGACAATCTTTACATATATGTACATCGATTTATTCCACTGCCTTTCGCCTTCTTTGGGGCATATTCATGATTCCATCCTCGTAGTAATTTTTCTAACTGATGAACTGGTCTCGGTGATTTCTACAGGCTTCCAGATATTTGTTCCTCTCATGAAGAGATTTATGTAGGGATTAAACTAAGTGGTTCTCCGAAGGTTTAAGAGCAGTTGAATATAGGTGTTTAGCTGGATATCCCAATCAAGCTGGACTGATTTTTGTAAAGAGAAGTTAAGTCTTGAATTGTTTTCATGGAAGAAGATGCATTTCCAATTGATTGATTCCATCTGATTTCATTAAATTCTGGTTCTAATCTCCAGGAATTTTCCACTCTGTAAACAATCCATTTTTCATCGTTTTCAATCGTTTTTCTCATAACTCCTTTTTGTTACATTTGAGTAGAGAATAGCAGATGAACATGCGATCCGCTCAATTTTTAAAACATAAGCAATGTAAATATCGTAGCGATTCAGGTATTCAAATATTTGCAAATAGCATTAAAAATCTCAGAAGAGATATATGAAGTATCTCTGCGAGGTCTCCCGTCGTATTATTAACCTATTAATTTGATTAAAATCAACGACCGCCGACTGCCGGAATATTCCCAGGATCCCAGATGAAAAATTACACTACTGAACCTAACGAAATACTTTTATAACAATACTCTGTTACAGCACCATGTCAATAAATGGAGGCTATCGTTTAGCTGTTTTTACAGCTTTTTATTTTTTCCAAATATAAAAGGACATCAAATAATAAAAATGCATTTTAATTGTCCTATCTTTTCCCAATTCACTCACGAATCGCATAGGAAAACCTGATGAAATATCAAATTTCAAAATATGTATATAAGACATAATTTTCAGTTACATGTAAAACAAAATCACATGTTTTCACACTATTTATTGAAAACCCGATATTTAATACTTCTGATGACATAGAGGAATTTTGCAGGTTTAAAAATAGAAAATTATATTAAGTAAACTCTTAAATAACTTTTGACTTTGCGGATAAGTAAACGTTTAAACTAAGATATATTTAAATATGAAGATTAAATCTTAATCTATTATCATTGTTCTGTGTATAGCAACGGGAAGAATTGGGGAAACATTAGGATCTTGAATCCATTTTAATGTTTGTTTAGTCCAATATTCAGGAAATATTGACCGGAAAGAAGAGAATGCAAGTCGGCATGACGTGTTTACTTAATAATCACAAGGCAATTGTAAATTTACTATAATCTTCCCCTAATCTTTTGACGTAAGCTTTAAACCAGCTAACACACACACACACACACACACACACACACACACACACACACACACACACACACACACATGCACGCACGTAAAACGCATACACATGCAGAGATGAACACACACAGGGAAGATTTGATATAAAATCACAAAATCAAAATGTTATCTCCTACGTAGCTACGAAATCTCTGCTGCAGAGACCTACTCAGGAAAGGTTGCGTTTGCTCAACACCCACAGGGCCTAGGCGTGGTTTATACCGCACACTACATATCTATCTATCTATCTATCTATCTATCTATCTATCTATCTGTGTCCCTTTATTATCTATCTATCTATCTATCTATCTATCTATCTATCTATCTGACTATCTACATATCTAATTATATTTCTATCTGTCCCAGTCTGTTCATATGTATGTATGTATATATGTATGTATATATGAATGTATGTATGTATGTATCTTAGTCTGTTCATATTTAGTCTGCTAAATACATATCTATCTATCTATCTATCTATCTATCTATCTATCTATCTATCTATCTATCTATCTATCTATGTGTGTGTATGTGGTGTGTGCATGGGTGTATATATATTTACATATAGGAATACTTCCCAAATTTTCATTACTGCGATTGTGTTTCGGTGATATCTTCAATGTTATTTTTGCGACGAATTTATGTACGATAACAATTTTTATAACTTGAAATTATTTTGTGAACAATCGAAATTTATTGCGAAATCCAGCGAAAGTCACTTAAATTTAAAAGGTAAGCTTAAATATTAATGCAATACTTAAATGCAGCGAGAAATTTTAAGTTCTTCAATACTTTATTGCTGCCTGTCGCATACGTCAGCAGATTAGTGCTCGCGAAGAGAAATCTCCGCCAACAGGGGACCAGATTGCAATCAAAAGAGACAAGGAGGCAGCGACTTAAAGAAAGTTCCGTGCAAATGAAAACCTGAATCAAATGGCATCCAGGTGAGCTTCTATTGGTGAGAATATGAAAAGATTTAGGGACTCTCAAACTCCTGAACAAATGGAAGGCCGAATTGAGTCCCCTCCGCAGGGGCTAGCTTACATGCCGCATTTTTGTGTGGATTTTAAGCTAGTATATATATATATATATATATATATATATATATATATATATAGATAGATAGATAGATAGATTAAAACTCGTGGGTAATAACCCAAGTGAATTCTAATAATAACAAAATATGAAAACTGATCCACAAATAGAGCTCAATGGTTTTAGTACAGAGCATATATAAATTAGAAAATAAATAAAATTAAAAAATACCACATCTAAATAGGCATTTCGCTCCACAGGCGCTTGCCATATATATATATATATATATATATATATATATATATATATATATATATATATATATATATATATATATAGGGTGAGCCAGAGAGGAAGGACGTTTTTGAAACTAATAATCACATCTGGCTCATACTAATTATATATATATATATATATATATATATATATATATATATGATACATATATAGTTTTAAGTTATGCTATATTTAAGCTGATCAAAAGTAGCGATAGAGAGTATGTAAATAGAAAAGTGGACATTGAGATCAACGGTCATGCTTAAACGCAGTCTTCCGATCGATGTAAACTCAGGAAACATCACCTGGATACATTTTTACAAGTCGACATTTGTTAATATATCGATGAATGTATCCGAAAGAAATAAAAGCTATTTTATTTCGTCAATTCTGCTGTTTCGTTTCCTTTTGTATTCACCATTAATTAACCGCCTGATTTTAATTCATTGAAACGCTAATAAGCATCAAGCTGTTTTCTATTGCTGAAGTCTTTCAGCGTCTTATATTTATTCTTCGGAGTGCAAGACTCTGATTGACCTATGTGACTTACCAGTATGTCGCTTCACCTTTTCCTCGGTCGGCTACGCCTTCTAGCCTTGTCCCTGAGACATTGAATAACTCTGATGATCCACCTCTTATCTCATTGACTCGATAGACATCCCCTCGTCTGTATTGGTCCTGTCAAATTGATTTTTTTATATCAAAAGCCTGCTGTTTTAGCCATTATCTTGTTTCCCCATGAAGTGCATCCCATCTTCCTTAGGCTTTCACAAGTATTTCTGTTAAGGTATTGTGCATCGTTCAAGTCTTGCTGCCTTACGCTTTAACGTAAGGTTGTAGTCATTGAACCATTTTAGCTTCAGTTCAGATATTAATGTAAATTTTTGAAAACTAAAGTTATTTTGAAAGTAAGAAGCTGGAAGAGAGTTTCACAAGCGAAAAGTGCGAGAGAGGAAACTGTTAGCATAGAACTTACGGTTTCATCTAACTATTTGATCTGTAAAATGATGCCGGTTTAGGATTACGCTTAAATTCGTAAAACAGCTCATCGGAACAGTTATCATGAACATATAAAAAAGTGACAGAGTAAATCAAATACGTCAACGTGAAAATTAATTTATATGCCACATCAGATTACGTATGATGTAATATCAGAAATTTACTTAAAAAAATTATTAATATGTATTAGTATCATAATTTGTTTTATTTTAATATAAGACGGAAAAAGGCACACAGACAATGAGTTCGGTCGAGGTAGTAACGATGCCTTCATATGCCAGATTCCTTGACCTGCCGTAGGTTCAGAAGTGAGATACAAGCCATAATGACACGACGATAGGTAGCTAGCCGACCTGTTCGTATCCGTTTTCCCTTTCCCTCTCACTTCCCCAAAGAAACGACGCCTACTATGAATTAACGCGAGTAAAATGAAATCTGAAGAAAATTGTCGTTGTGGTCCCTACTGTGAACCTATAGATGCATAAAATAAACGACACACAACACACCAGAAATTTAGCAATAAATTGAAGGACTGATGGATGATACATTCTTTTCGTTTGGTTTCCACCGAGTTCTCAATTAAAACAGAAAATAAACTGAGTTATATTTTAGGGAATGGTATCTATTTACAGCCCATCTTTCTTTTCTAAAGATAATAAAAAAAAAAGAATTCGACTAGACTTGTGATTATTTCTGTGTAAGAAGCAAATGTCTCAAAGAAAGAAATTCATATATATTTATATCTATAGTCAATATGCTTTTGAATATATGAAAATTTTTTTTTCCTTTTTTTGGCAGCTTGTTTTATTTGGAGACTGAGTTGAAAAAATGAAATCATTCATCCCTTATGTCTGTATGAAACTTCTCTTTGATTTCAATCGGATTTCTAGATTTGGTTTCCTCCTAGTCACTTCTCTAAATAATAAAGAAAAAAAAGCCTTCTGTTTTGCTAAAAAATAAATTTAATAAAATATCTAAAGAAATCCTAGCAAAAATGACGTTCAAATTATTATACACTATATATGGTTTTAAGTGTCTTAATATAGTGTGCTTTGTTTGTCCAGTCATAAGTGACATTAATAATTACTTTTATAATTGCAGAGAACATAATTTTGACATGAGCCGTCTTTAATTTTATCTCGACAATTACATCTAGAATCAAATGTAAGAAAAAATACAGTATTTTCAATTATGAAAAGGTAAAATATACAACAAATTCTGACACGAAACAAGAGAAATAATTAGTAATGTATTAGCAAACATTTCTAGGTTACGTATTTATTCTAACACACGCCTGTTGAGTTTGTGGCTGTTGTTACCACAACAACGGAATATATCATGAATAAGAATGGAAGTTGCATAGACAATAAACAAATTCATATTTTATCTCACATCATTGAAATTCTATGAAAATTTCTCGGACATTCAGGCCGGTAAATGTTGTTAATACTGTTTATTATAAGCAGAGTATTTACTTAAATATTTGTGTCTATATAAATAACGTATAACAATATATATATATATATATATATATATATATATATATATATATATATCATCACACAGGAGGTTTTGAAACAAAATGGCTATTTTTGCAGTGATTTTATAACATATTTATGTTATAATCTTTTAATAAACAATTACATATATATATATATATATATATATATATATATATATATATATAGTTGGCCACGCGTATTCGAGGATATATATATATTCACCTTATTCATTGAATTACCCTCGTATATATGTATATATATATATATATATATATATATATATATATATATATATATATATATATATATATATATATAGTTGGCCACTCGTATTCGAGGATGGCCGTCTACTGACGCCTGTTTAGGCGCATTTGTGTTTATTCAACACCCATAATGCCCACCTGTGGTTTATACTTCAACTATACTGAGCAGACCTTAGTTTCAGTTACTGGGAAAGAGCCTGTAATCTCACATTGATAGTTTGAACGCTCAAGCTCTCGGCCTCGATCACATGTGACTTCGTGCTAGCACAGCTATTGACGGTCCCTAAATGTTCAGTCTAGTCAATTTCACTTACAATGTTTGGTTCAACCTGTGGTATGGTTTTCAGGCACTTTGCAAAAGTGTAGCACGCTGGTATCGACCCATTTTTCCTGACAAATCGATCAAGTGTGAGATTCGAACACAGATCTCACGGTCAAAATGCGAACCATTCGGCCACGAGCCACACACACACAGACACACACACACACACACACATATATATATATATATATATATATATATATATATATATATATATATATATATATATTCTTCCTTTTAGAGTCTTTATGTAAATGCCAACAAGAACGACGAAAGACTCGGTTGAAATACATTTTTAAATTACATTATAGGATTAAACATGTATTAAGGCTTACTCGGAAAATACCGTTTCCAGAGAAAACCTTCTACAAACCCTCTACAATCCTAATCCTGTTAAACATCTAGAATAAATCTGTCAAATTTCTTACAGTAATTAAAACACACACACACACACATACACACACACACACAAACAAACACACCGACACACACACACACGCGCGCGCGCGCGCACACACACACACACAAACAAACACACACACACAACTTCGCGGAAGAGAAAGTTTCCCTTTATTCTTTATTTTTTGACTCGTGAATAAACGACAAAGGCCTGTCTGAAAATTATGATTCCATTCCGTCAAATGGCCGACTAATATTAAATAAATATTATTAATAATAATATTATTTTTTGTCTCTCGAATTCAATTAACGGGCCTTTTAAGTCTACACACACACACACACACATACACACGCACACAACACACACAAAACACACACACACATATATATAGGCTCTCGGAAAACATACACAATAAAAATCTAAGAGTCTTCGATCTGGACTGCTGTTAACCGAATTCTGATGTGAAAACGTATTATAACAATTATTTATTATATAAAACTCATTATATAATGTGTCATCTAACATGATTGATATACAACCCTGAATTA
The DNA here is from genome assembly GCA_964036315.1 of Acanthosepion esculentum. Lineage (NCBI taxonomy): Eukaryota > Metazoa > Mollusca > Cephalopoda > Sepiida > Sepiidae > Acanthosepion > Acanthosepion esculentum. The sequence goes on along the minus strand of OZ038486.1, from coordinate 92,847,929 downwards.
AATTAAGTGCCAAAAAAAAGGAGATTATATTGAAATTAATGTATATTTTCCAGAATATATGTGTTTCTGATTAACAAAATCATTTTTATGTGCCCATATATATATACATATAGGCTAGAAGCAAAAAGATTTAGGACAGTCTGCATTTCTTAAAAAAACACCCTAAAACGAGATAATTTTGTAGCTTTTCAATAAAAAATCAAATTGCAATAACTAGAGTATATTTGCTTTTTCAGTCTTTCTCTGGTCTTTCTCTCACTACCAAAATTTCAAATTTGGATTTATCTGTTCAATATACACTTTGTTAAATTATGAATAACATGTATGAGAAAAGTTATATTTTGTTTTCGCCATCAACCCCTAGGTATACTTTTGAGAACACCAAAGTTATATTTCATATATAAATTAACTTAAATGTTAATACATATTTTACATATTAACTCTGCACAGACTAATCTTTTAAACAAAACAGTTGTCGGTATTTGCGCCAATATGACAGTATTTCAATAGTTTTTTTTTAATTATAAAGTAATGGCAGCATCAAGGCTGTACAGAATTGAGATTAGGGCACATATTGAAATTGTATTCAAAGTTGGCTATTCTCAAAAACAAATTGTCAAGAAGTTGAATATTTCTAGAAATGGAGTACAATATTCGTTACAATGGCGCAAATGTCGACAGAAAAGTAGCTGGAGCAACTGAATGGCCGAAGATAAATATTTGATTATTGAGAGCCAAAGAAATAGAAGTAAAAATGCCCCAAAGCGGAACTTATTTCTTCTACAGCAATCAGTGTCTCTATCAACTTATTTCAGCGGGGATCGGGGGATGCATAGCCACCAAGAAAAGACGGGTATGAACCAAATAAAACAAAAGCATAAGAACCGGATATTGAAATAGGCAAAATGTATTGAGGACAGACGAGTCCAAATTTGGAAATTTTGGAAGTAAGAGGAGAGTCTATGTTAGAAGTAAGGCATGAGAAAGACTGAATGGTGAATGTGTGGTTTCAATGGTTCAACCTGATGGTGGACCTCTTATGGCGTGAAGGTGTTTCAAAGGAGATAGGGCTGGAGAGTTTATTCAGGTGAAGTGAATCATGACGAAAGGACAATATTATTTGATTTTCAAAAACATGCTATCACATCTTCTTTACGCATAATTGTTAAAAACATCACTTTTCATCAAGACAACGATCCAAAATAGTCTTCAAAATTATATCACAATAACCGCATGTAAGGAAAAAGAAAAGGAATTTTGGAAATTTTGACTTGGCCTCGTTAATCTCCTATCAGTTCTTTCATTGAATTAGTACAGCATAATTTAGATTTTGCATAAAGAGAATAGTCAGAGCGTGAGAGTGAGCTTTTTACTGCTTGAAGAATACTTGGGAAGGTCAGCGATCTATGTTTTTACTAACAAATGTTGGAAAAATTTTGTATCGTTTGTACAGCAGTAATTAAAGCTGGTGGTGGTTTTATTGACGAAAATCAAATATGATGGGATTTTATAAGAATTTCCTTAGAGGTAATTGTTTATCTTTGTCAAAATAAAAGCAAATACATTACAGTTACTAAAAATATGTCATTTTAAGGTGTATGTTAAAGAAAGCAGACTAGCCTCAACTCAAATACGTTGCTTATATATATATATATATATATATATATATATATATATATATATATATATATATATATATATATCTGTGTCTGTTTATATATATATATATATAAATATATATGTATATATAAATAAAAAGGAAAGAACAGTAAGATATAAAATCCGGTGTTCTTATAGATATTTTTATTTTTACACAATAGTGCTCAATGTAATTTTAAATTTACAGACCATTAATTCGCTTGATGAGGAAATGGAACTAATGTCTTTGGTTTAATAACAAAATTAAATTCAGGGGCTTTAGCTTCCATTTCTGAAACATGGTTATCACTGTGTAGCGGTAAAACCATATTTTAAATCTATTAATTTATAATATATATAAATATATATATATATATATATATATATATATTTATATATACATATATATGTATGTTATATATCGTTATATATTTGTTTATATATATATAAGTATATATATATATGCATATAATATATATGTATATACATAGACAGAGAGAAGAATATAAAATGCTCTATCGACTTATGAAAATGTATATATTTTCTCTAGTTATAAACATATATATATTTATATATATATGTATATATATTATATATGTTTATATATATATACTATATATATATATATATGGTTATATATTTGGTTATATATATATTTATATATTTGGCTATATATATAGGCACATAATATATATATATATATATATATATATATATATATAAAGAGAGCATATAAAATAGTCTATCCACTTATTAAAATGTATTTTTCTCTAGTTATTATTATTATTATTATTATTATTATTATTATTATTATTAGACAATATATATATAGAATAACTAGAAAAATACATTTTCATAATAAGTCGGTAGTTGTTATATATATATATATATGGTATATATATATGGTTTTATATTTGGTTATATATATATATATATATATATATATATAGGCACATTATATGTATATATATATATATATATATATATGTGTGTGTGTGTGTGTGTGTGTGTGTGTGTGTGTGTGTGTGTGTGTGTGTGTGTGTGTGTGTGTGTGTGTGTGTTTGTGTATTTAAAGAGAGAAGCATATAAAATAGTCCATCGACTTATCAGGATTTTTTTTTGTTTTCATTAGGTATATATATATATATATATATATATGTATATATGTATATATATATGTCTGTGTGTGTGTGTGTGTAAGTGTGTGTGTGTATATGTATATACATATATATATTATTTATATGTCAGTGTGTGTGTGTGTTTATGTACGCGTGTAAGCGTCAGACTTAGTAAATCTAATAAATGTCTGATCATTAAACAACAAAAATGTTTGAGTTCTGTTTCGATGTCTATTTTTTTACCATCCGCAGCTCAGCTATTTGTTTATTATGAAATTGTGACGAAAGTAATAACCTAGACAATAAATACAATTCTAGACTAAAAGCGAACACAGATTTCAGTCAATTTCTTTTGTCATAACTCAGAGGATTTTTTCGGAGAAGTCGAACGGATGTATTCTCCGCCTCTATTCCTTTGCCTTTCTCTTCATTTCTCTTCATACATTTTTATTAGTGTCTTTCATTTTGAATGAAATATATAAACTAAAACGAATAAACCGCAAGTCGTCTATTTTTTTGCAATCAAGTTGATTTCCATTTAACATTGGGGTCACAGATATAAAAGATGATACGAATTTTCGAGCTTTGCTTTTCTTGTTTTCTGAAAATGATTTATCGCTGTGTCAAAACAAATAATTAAACTACTTCTGCGATATCTGCGTTGTTATCATTTTGAAGATATCAGATGTGCTATTGGCTAAATTCCAGTGTTTGTCTTATTGACCATAGTTTTTAAATCAAGGATGCATATTTTAAAGAATAGTTGGTAAGGTATTGTCGTTAGACAACGTAAGAGCATTGTGCTCATTGACATTAATAAAAATGGACGTGTTTTAAAATATTTAATATGATAAACAAAAATGCTACTAGCGTACTACCCATAAAAATCCGTTCGTATCATTCCCCTCCTGAGTGAAATATCTATCTAGAAGCCTTTTAGTAGTCTCTGTTCTCTACATAGGATCAATATATTTTCCGTTCCCGTTGTGTTTTAGATCAAAGTGCAGTATCTGTTTCACGACATAAGACAAGGTAAGGCTTTTCCCAAGTATTCTAATCCTTTGGGAACGTATCTGGAGTTTGGACTATCCCAAAGCCGTCTTGAAACAGAACTTCTTTTGTCCTTTCCTCATAGCTACTCTCTAGAAGCGCTCCAATAAAAACCGACCATGTGCCACAAGCTACTGCTATGAGTAGAATTAAGTAAATAGTGGATCAGTGTGTAGTGCTTGCAAGGTCTGTGAAATGATTCAACATACTGCATATAATTATATTAATGAAATGGTGCCTTATCTATGAGGGGAATCTCTTCTTCATTGAACGTTTGTAGATATAACAATTGAAAAACAGGGAAAGTCTTTCCCGCATAGTGACTGTCAGGAGAATACCAGAGCAAATATTAGTCCTACTGGTTTAGGCTACTAGGTTCTAACGTGAAATGAAGGGAAAGAAAATCAATTTCAACCCACATAGACCAAATGGCAAACGTCGACCATGTTTCGTGTTCTTATCTTCCGCGTAGGTGTTTCGTCGATCACCTCCTCATTGCGAAATAGATATTAACATTTTAGTCTATTAATTCATTTATTTTTAACATCTTGGATGTGCGGTTGGTAATGTGGTTGGTAATGTAATGTATAGCAGCTTGTGATGAGAAGCTGTAGAACAGTGTTCGAAACTCACCGAAAGTCATTATATTGACTTACGCCAAAAGGCTCTTGGTAAAGCTATGAATCGATTCTTAAAGGTAAAACCCCACAGCTATGGGCTGAATATTAGACATTTCAGCCTTGGGTTACTACAAATCTAGACCACCAAATCTGAATACAAAACCGTCGCCCTGACGACGCCGACTTCAAAGAAGTTTCCCGCCGACCATATAACACGAGACACGAGATCGTGTTAACATTAAACCTTCCTCTTCTGTGTAAGCGCCTCTAATCTTAGTGCTGTATATGCACTACGAGTTTGTTTCCAGACCGTAGTGGTGATCTGACCTCCCTTCACTGATGATGACCGATCAAAGATAATGTGACCTCCATTTATGTTGTGGTTTAATAGAGTCCGACAGATTTGCGCTCGATGGTGTTACTGTTTTTGCGTTAGCTTCCGTAAGACCCAGCTTACACAATCTTTGAAATATTACTACTTGCCGACATTGTTAACAAAGAAATACAAGGTTTGATCCTGAAATTATCGGAACTTGTGCTATAAAAAGAAAACTTCAACACATATCGATTCGGCACTTAATCTCCATCGAATTAGTTCCCTTCAGAAGGCACACACTTTTCCATTGATGGAAGGTTCATGGAATGCTTTTTTGGAATAGCGAGCAACTTCCCCATAGCATTCTTTTGGATTTCCTTGTTTTGTTTTTTTAAGATTATGTTCTATTCAAGTAGGATTTGAATTTGAAGAGGAGAAAGTCGCAAAGGTCGAGATCTTGAGAATATATTAGTTGATGGATCTATGGAATATTGTGCATCGCCTAAAACGGCTGAACCAGCGATGATAATTGCTAGAAACTTCTACGGTAAGGGGAGATAATAACACTCTCTACAGTTTCCTACCAATCACTGCTATATACAATGAGTGAGAACATTATAATTAATTGTGTATGCGCAGCAGAGTTGAAAATCAATCTGTGCTAAGCGGCCTCACTTCACGTATTTTTGCATCGTTACCATAGCAACAGTCACGATATTTCTTTTTATCAGATCTCGTAAAGCTAATATTAAAGTTTATTTAATTTCTACTTTGTTGCAAATACTCTTCTCGTGTACGATTCTTTAAAAACTCAGGCGAACTCTCTGATCCATCTAACGGCCTGTTAGCCTTCTACTTCTTTTTGGCAAAGTACCAGAAATTCTAACCAACTTTGAATTGGCGAAGAGTCTTACATCATAGTGCCTTCTTTTAGACAAACAATATGTCTTTCACTTCTCTAACTGAACTATCGATGTGTGACAGTTATTGCTGTATCTGTTACAGTAGATAAGAATGATAAAGCGTGGGCTCTGGCCTCAGATATTTCAAAGGCGTTTAACAGGGTGTGGCATGCAGGTCTTCACGTGTTTAAGGGTCATCATGATTACTTTATTTGATTCAATCTATTTATTCCTCATTTCATCAATGACCTTCACAGTCTCATCCCAAATCTGTATCTATGCTGATGATATAAGAATTTACTGGAAGCTGGTCACTAAAATGAGCTTCGTTAACTGGCCGAGAAATGACTTGTTAATCTTAACGCTTCCAAAATTAAATTCTGCATTTTCTATAAATATTTTTATGGTAAGTGTCCTGATGAGCTATCGTGTTTTATACCTAAACTTTATGAATTTAATCGCAGTACTAGATTGGCGGTTAGGTTTCATCATTTTACGGATGTAATCGCTAGATTTAACCATTTGATCCTATGTTAACAGTTTCTTCAATTCCATTTCTCGCTTGTAGAAATCTCTTCCGGTTCCTTGCTTTCCAGTAAATATTGATCTTCTAAAATTTATAGGCAATTTCAATCGTTATAATCTGTCTTCTTAATTCTTGCTCTCTCTCATTAAGATTGTTCTCTCTTTATAACATTCTCCCGCACGCAGTAACTCCTAGCCTCTTAGTGACTTTATAGCCTTGGAGTGAAATAAATAAAATATTATTTGAAATGTTTGATGATTGATCAGGGATTTTGAATATTGATTATTATATCACTAATTACTGAAATGTCCTGAAAATCGGGGAAATATTAAATACCGTGTGTAACAGCAAAATTGTTCAAATTGTTTAACAGCATAATTATCCATCCCGCAAAATGTTTAATATCTAAAATACCACTTAACAAATAAAGTTGCCTTTTTCCAGGTTTTCAGATAAGACATCCAGCCATCTTGATTTGTCGTGAGAATAACTAAAAAACATTCTTTGAATTATTTAATTAGAAAGAGAAAGTGTTAAATTTTCTTCTCAACTGAGCAATGGCGAGTGAAAAAAAACCTTCAGTGATGGTATCATCATTCTTACCCTGGCTTCCAACTTCAATGTCCATTCAAGAATAAGTTTAAAAAACTGGGAACAGTAGGGAGGAAAACTATATCAGTAGGTCACATCAAAATAGGGATCATCATTTCAACTTAGAGCTAAAGAGATCCATTAGAAAAGATCCATAAGGCATTTGACACGTGAAAGAGGAGTTTCAGCTAAGACACTCCAAAGTGCAGCGAAAAATGATTTGAAAATGAAATCGTACGTGCAAACTGTGAGACACATTGCTACTCCAGAACAGAAAGCTAGAAGTTTAGAGCGGGCGAAGATCATCTTGAATAAGTTGGAAAATGCTCCTCGAATAATATATATTTGAACTTTATTTCAATCCTTGATAAGCTTTCAATCCAAGTCTATGATTAATTAACGAGGAACATGTCATTTTCGTTTATGATCGATATCATCAAGGTTCTTCTGATATGCTTGGTGAGTCTTTATATGCATTTTTATTGCTCTAAGTCCAATGGTGTTATAAAAAACCCTCGGAGGATTCCAATAAGATATCTTTAATCATTTCTAAGGTACAATGATTTAAATCTTAATCTAATATTTGGGCAATTTTTCTGTTACACGATTTGGACAATTGTGCTGTTACGCCTGGTATATATTAGACAAAGTAATCTGGCGAATGCTGGTATTCTTGCTGTCACTTGCTCCCCGAACAGAAATCAGAAGATAAAAATTCAACGTGTAATATGTAAATACTACCAAAAAGAAAATGCAGATAATTTTACTAAAATAACTGATCTCTTCATTTCTTACCGTCTCCTTTGTTTCTCTTTTCTTTTCTTCTTCTGTCTGCTGTGTCTTCTCCCGATTTTCATCATCAATATTCTCTACAGCTTCCTGTCCTTTGTAACTTTAAGCAACTATTCATGTATTCCATTCTTTCCGCTCTCTGCTTGGTTATCTATTTATATACACCAACTAGCAGTATAACCCGTCTTTGCCCGGGTCTTTAATTACTGGGAATTTTTGCTGTTCAATTGGAGCAGTTTAAGTTTAAAGTCAGACCACCCGAAAATGAATATTAGTAACAACATTAGAGGGCTTCTGAGGCATATCCCCAAATGGGGGTTAACAATTTAAATGGGAGGGGGGCTGAAAAGGGAACTGAATAATAATGAATAATATTATTGTAATAATTTAAACTATTTATCTTTATTAAAGTTTTTATGAAAGATATATATCCAAGAACAGATAGTTAATAGTAAAACATTGCTGGGATTTATAATGGAGAGGAAGTAGTGGAGAGCCATTGTCGACAACAATTTGGACTCACAACCGGCACTGAAGAATTATCTATCAAACAAAAAAGGATTCATAAAATCGGATGAAAACTGTGGAAATGCATAAACATCTGATCACACACAGACAGACATAATATTCGTCGTGGCTCCCATCTTCTGTCCATGGTATTTTTATTATCCTTCTGTAAAAACCAGATCAGTGTTACCCAAAGTCTTTTCTTGGTCAATTAAGAAATTGTTCAGCATTTACGGTCATATAGGGCGAACGATACGACATAGCAGTTTCTTTTTTGTTCTGACATTAGTTACCTATATTCTGATAGTTTGTTTAGAATCTGAATTGTTACGGCTTCTCTGCCTTAGCAGGTTATTTAAAACCAGTAAATAGTTTTAGATTGCAAGAATTCTTTGAAGATCATAAAGATTTACTGATACACGTCGTACTAATTAACCCATAGCTGAGGGTAGAATGGGGTGATGCATACATTTTCCAACGGCATTTTCTCGTAAGTGAATATAATAAACCCTGGAATTAGACCTCGATTTTTTTTCAATTCCGATCCGTTTTCTATTACACCACCGGCACATATCCAAGCACCCATCTAGATACTGACCAAACTCGGTGTTGCTTAATCTCGGTGATATTTTTTATACTCTTTAAGTTACTCATCGTTATTCCAATACACCTTTGAAATATTGCGTGAAATTATTGCTCGTCTCTTACGACGCTACTCATTAAAACTTCTGTATATGTTGATTCCAATTTCTGCAATTCGTAGCTAGCACTAGGATTGTCACGAGTGCTGACAGTCATACGATCGATTTTATTATTATCATTTTCATTATTTTTGATAATTAATAGTTAATTGTCCATATGTAGGCAGCCTATTATCAAACAAGTGCACCGCAGAAAACGATAGGGAACACAGAATTGGATCCTCCATACGCGGCATTAGGAACGCCAATCAAACGCGTCTTCAACCACAAAGATCTGAAATTAACAACAAACATTATCGTTTATAATGGTGCCGTCATTTCAATGGTCTGAATTCTCTATCGTCGCGATATCCAAAAATTAGAACGCTTTCACCAACAAAAGCTTCGTTCAAACTTGAACATCAAATGGCATTACTATGTGAGCCACACCAAAGTGCTGGGAAGAGTCAACACTGGAAAAGGGGTTGCAGGATAGAAAATAATCCATCACCTACTACACCGCGTAGATGTTTTTGAACAGGACAGGGAGGAGTAGGCAGCTGAAGTCGAGATATGACAGCAATACTCTATTTTTTAGCCTGGTGTAGCTCTTGTTTTGAGTCGCTGATCATTAAACACCGTAATCGATAATCAGGACATGTAGCAAGATTGAAAGAGTCAAGGTTTCCACGCACAAGTCTTATTCAGCGAAATCATTTCAGGGAAAAGACTACAAGGTGCCCTCTTTGTCAATACAAGGTCCAACTCAAAACAACGCTGAAAGCCACTGGACTTGGCGCTAAATCGTTCGAAACCTAAGCTTGAATCCGTACCAACTGGCGATGTTCCATCACCATCGGAACCAAAAACTTGTCACCAGAAGAGATAAGGACGAAGTCAAACGACAAAAGATAAAGACGCGACAAAATTGATCTCTTCCACCGCCAAAATTACTATACACTCAATACCATTGGCTCTTCCATGCGAGAATTGCCATACTTTGACATCAATGCCATCATCATAAAGTAATCTCTCAACAAAAAAAGAAGAAATTAAATTCTTGTATACGAGATCAAGACGACGACGACGAAATGTCTAGCCATACATTTCAGATATGTTACAGTCATTTCAAGTATAATCTTATTTAATAATATTTTATTTTATTATTCTAATGTTCCGCTTATACAAAGCCCAAGAGCCACTCAATATAGAGGGTTACTGTGTGGTAAGAAGTGAAGTTCATAGGGCTATACAAAGATAAGGTTTAATATATGCAGGTTTAACCCTAGACTTGAAGAAACCAATATTGTAGTGATTCGGGAAAAATCCTGCTGGTACTCTGTTTCACAAAGCAGCAAAACTTGGGAAGAAGCTGTATGAATGGAACTTCCTCCTTACTAATGGAATATGAAGAGAACGGGGATGATACAACTTTGTGTAATGTGGCAGAGTCCCAGCTATAAAGGTCAGAGGTGATGGACTAAGTTCGTCAGAACACATGTCATAGAAGTAGTGATAAAGCAGTAGGAATCTCGAAACATTTCGTCTGTGGGAATTAGGTTGTAGGATAGAAAATAATCCATCACCTACAAGTCCGCGTAGACGCTTTTGAACAGCACGGGAAGGAGTGAGCAGCTGAAGTTGGGATATGACAACAATACTCAATGTTTTTTTACCTGATGTGGGTCTTGTAATAAATATATCAAGCGGAGTCAGACACTTAATGAAGCGGTACAATTGTTCAGCAGTTTTTCAGGATCTTTAGCAACAGAGATCGATATGAGTTCCCCTTGAGACCTGGGGAGAGCTTGATTCGAAACAGACGTTCCAGACTGAGAACCTCTTTGAGAAGACGGTTGCCTCATTATAGATGAAAGTTCGCAATCTGCTACTGCTGTCTGCTCATCACCATCAGAGCCTGTGAACTCGTCTGTTCCTTTCCGAGCATGTCTATCTGCGCACGCCCATGTGTGTTTCTTTAACAGCTCCAAGGAAAGACCGTGTTTCATATAGCACCTATGGACAAGTGGCTAGAACGTTCACTTGGCAACCATGAGACCCGTGTTGATGTTATCAACTTTGGAAAGTGTCTGAAAATCATACCACGAGTTGACCCAAGTGAAATTCGGTAGACGTAACAATCTGGGAGTCGACGATGCTTGTGTTAGCAGGAAGTCTCAAGTCATCGTGACCGAGGGATTGGGTATACTGTTGATCACGCCGGATCATGCGCTGTTTTTCATAAACTATAACTAAGGTCCACTCAGCAGAGCTGCAGTAGAAAAGAACAGGTGAACTCGACCAGGCGTCTACAATAGGGATTAACTAGCTGCCCTAGTTGACAGATATACTCATATAAAAGCGAACAGCTTTTAAATTGAACTTAGTTACAGTTCAAGTGTGTTCCGCCAGGGACATATCCGGTTTTGAATAGAGAGTTGTATTTTGCCTGTATTTGTTACCAACCTGCCTTACTATTTAATCCATAGGGGAGTAGAGAAGGTATGAGTTCATATCTTAAACACTGGTATTTGTGCAAAAGCAAACGTAAAGATCTCGACATGAATTTGAATTCAGATCACCGATTTCATGTTCCGAGTCTCTAACCATTACGCTAGCTCTTCATCCATAACTGCTTGTAACATTTTATTATACATACAACCTCCATATACAAATATGAAGGCATACTCGACGTGGTATAATCGTTAGCAAGGTTGTTTCGCTAGAACAATTACGACTGATTAGCGAGTTCGAACCACATATTATTGGCTTTGTGCAACATCTACGCAGCGCTTTTGAAAAATCATTAAGTACAAGGATACGGCACTGATTTACATTGAAAAGAATTAACACTTTTTATTCAATAACCTCCATAAAAATCTACTTATATTTTATGTTTGTTTTTAAGGTTAGGTACATTGAATTAAAACGAAAATCTTTTTACGGTTATCGTGGTCTTTTTTCTTGTATTCTGTTACTAAAACAATTCTTAGCTCCTGGCGAACACATTGAAAAAACGGTTCCCGTACAATCACCGAGGTTAAGCAGCGTCCAGTCTGGTCATTACCTTGATGAGTGTCCGCTTGGGAATATCAGTTGCTATAAGCTTGGATGTGCGGGTGGCGTAATGGATAATGACTTGCAATTATTAATCAGATATCAGCGTTCCAATTCTGGTTGTGTTCGTTACATTAGTTTACGCGCAGATGCCATTGGGAAAGGTACTAATTCACCACTCCCCTCCAGCTATGGGTTAATTAGTAAGCCTTTTATCACTAAATCATTATTATCGCCAAAAAATTCTTACAATCTAAAAATATTTTCGGGCTTTAAATATTCCGCAAGAGGTAGATAAACCTTAGGAAACGAATCAAATAATTCTTGTCAGTCATCGTCTGCAACAACCGTGTAGAGCAAATTCAATTCTGCTTTTATCCTCTATAGATTCATATTCCTCCCGTTAAAAAATTGTTTTTTGATCATAGAAATTGATTTTTCTGTCGCCTTAAGTTAGATTATCTTGTGTGCTAAAACATCGGCAGTAAAAGAAATACTAGTCATTATTGGTTATTATGTGTTTTGGTTTCAAGGATTTATCGTAGTTCAACAGATAATAGGAGAAAAATTGAAAAAAAAAACACATACGTACAATAGAAAATGAATGAACACATTTTAATGCTTGACAAATCTTTAGGCGTCTTGTGGCATGCCGTCTTTTCAGATTCAGTAGCGGGTATATTTCACAGATTTATTTTAAATCTGCTGTAGCTGTTATTTTTTATTATTATAGTTAAAGATAGTGTTTACCTTGACATTATTTGTAAACTTTGGCTAAATAGAATTGCTTATTTGGAAAAAATAAAAACAACTAAATCAGAAAAGACAAAGGCAAGACAAATGAGATGTGTTAGCAATGATCCTTCAGAGTTTAATAAATATTATAACAAATGCCATAATCAATCTCATTTTATTATGTAAGTAATTATTTAAAACGGCATCCCAATCAAAAGCATAGATGGCAATATATAAGGGTTCAAATATCAATGGCAGATGTGAGTATAATAATAACTTGTATAATAATAATATCTACCAAAATAAAGAATAAGTCTTATAGAACGATTTATATTGATGACTCTAACAAAAAACAGGATTGCCATTCTGTAATGGTGCCAATATCAAAGATAGCTTTGCTTTACTAAAATAGTGCCTAAGTCGTCTTATAGAGCAATTCCCAATGGTAATTAACAATATGTGTGTTTTTAGGGGTGACGTAACGGTTATTAGTATAGAAAACGGTATCAGCGAGTCGAGATAAAATCTGCACCTATTTTTGCATTCACTTTCGCGCAAATGTCATCGGTAAGAAGCATAAGTGGATTTTCATGTCATCAATATATTCGCTTAGTGGTATGGTAGGTGAGGCTGTGTAGCTCTTGCCACTGCATCCAACCAACGCCTTTATCCACTGTGCTATGTGTCCTTGACAAGACCCAAAGAGTGTGAGTTCAATACCCGGTTAAGGCAATGGAGAACGTGGACAGTTGAATTAAAAGAAGATAACTGATAACTGACATCCATTAGACATGTCACGTGAAACTACAACAGTTTACCCTAGTGAATAAAATAAATGGTTCAGTTCGACATTCCAACTACCTGAAGATGGCCGGAGCGTACAACGGCCGAAACGTTGTAATAAATATAGCGACAAAGATGAGGGCAATAGTCCGAATAATGTAAATAGATTAAGTTGTAAAGATTAAGCAATCCAATTACTGGTCAACGTTTGAAGTTTTGTGAATGAATGAATAGGATCAAATTAACACTTTTACGGTTCTTTAATCGCGTCATGATCAAACAATACGTTAGTTTATGTAGCCCTATTATATGTGGCCCTATTATATGTAGCCCTATTATATGTGGCCCTGTTATAAGTGACCCTATTATAAATGACCTTATTATACGTGGTTCTATTATATTGAATCAATCGCTAGGTCTACTGCTAAGAAAGTTCCTTCACTGTTTCGTGCCAGATTATTTTTTCTGCCATGGAACAAATACATCGAGTCAGTTGCATCATCCACCACAAGGAAAGTTGGTTCCCTTTGCCGAACCAGGAAATTCTTCTCCCCGGAATCGATCCTCCAAATATATAAATCGACCATTCGCTCTTGCATGGATTATTCTTGCCATATATGGTCTGGAGCCCCTGCTGTTTGTCTCAGGGTTCTTGATAAGATCCAGAGACGGATATGCAATGTAATTGGCACTGATCTGTCATCTCGTCTGCAGTCGCTCTCTCACAGACGCGACGTTGCCTCACTCTGTCTTTTTTACAAATACTTTCACGGTAATTGCTCCGAGGAGCTGCTTTCGCCGGTCTCTAGGCCTCATGAATTTAAACGTCCTACGAGGCTGGCATCCCGTTCCCACCCCTTCACCGTTTAAACTGTTAGATGTAGGCGTATCGTTTACTCCAATAGCTTCACGTCTCGCACATCTCGCCTGTGGAACTCCCTTCCCTATTCCTGTTTCCCTGACAAATACAATCCCCAACTATTTAAGTGTAACCTCAATCGACATCTTCAGTTGCCTTGATCTATCCACTTCCCTTCTCCACATCCTTTCACCTTTCATTCCTATCTGGTCTCGCTCCAAATATTCTGTAACCCCCTTGCCTTGATCGATCCACTATCTTTCTCCACATCCTCTCCTTTACCACTCCTATCTGCTCTTCCTCCAAACCTTCTGTAACCCCTTGCGTGCTAGTGGCCCCCAGCCTTGCTTGGGGTGATAAGCTTAAAAAAAAATCCATCTTGTACATTCGTCCGTCTATTAAATATTGCTAGCAGATCTCGTCTACTACTCTGACAAAATCCAAAGAAGGGTCTATAATCATATCTGTCTTTATCTGGAATCTTAACTTTCGTCATTTCCCCACCGCGTTGAGGTGACTTCCGTCTGTCTATTTCATAAATATTCCCATGGCTGTTTCTTAAACGAGTTCTCTTCATCGGTACGTAGACCGAATGAATTTAAGCGTATTAAGAAAAATTGGCAAACAATCTCATGGTTTTACTATTGAAATAGCCAGATGTAACCGTAAGTTCTATTCTAATCGTTTCTTCTCTCGCACTTCTCACCTGTGGAACTCTCTTTTGGATTCTTGCCTCTCTTACAGTTACGATTATAAAAAATAAATGCAAATATCAATCTTCTGTTTTCTCTGTACCCTGTTGCTTTTTTGCCATTTTCCCACTCGCTAAATTCTTCTCATTCTCTTATACACTCAGAAACCCCTAACGTCTTAGTGGCATTATGGTATTTTTGTGGTGAAATGATTAAATATATATAAGAATGGAAAACGTGACAATGAAATATACATTAGAGGTGGAAAAGATGCCTCTCAAAAAAGTTAAGCAAAGTATTAAGAAAACAGAAAAATCTCGTTAGTAACGAAGAAAGGAATGTTAAAGAGCTACTTAATATAAAGTCCCTTATATGACAGAGAATGATGTACCATGTCTACATAGATGAAGAGAAAAACTGATTCTGCAGAAGGATGTTGAGAATACGATGGACAGAACGTTTGAACAACGAAGAAGTCTTAAGGAAAATGGAAACAGAAAAGACACTTAGACGCCGAATAAAAACGAAAGAGCTGAAATGTTTGAACACATAGTGAAGGAGAAGGGCTTGGCGATTTTGACACCCACAGGACATATCGAAGGCAAAAAGGATAGACGGAAACTGTAAATAAACTTAACTAACATGTTTCGGTAAATGAATGTTAGAACATATGGGATGGGGGAAATGCAAACTTTTCTAAGAGATACAAAAGATAGGAAGGTGTGGAGAGGCATGAAGGGACGCGCCAAAAGGATGAATTACTGGATGTCTTGGTACATATCTGCCACAGAATATGATAGAAACTGGAAGGTATGCATGTGACCTGCACCTGACCAAGAATAATAATGTAAGAAGCACTTCTAGTGATAGAAAAATTTTCGAATAAGTTTTGGTAGTAAAACAGATTTCCAAATCGAGTAAGGAAGTAAAACTTGGAAATACGTGAAGGCAATGGGTAATGCTCTGATTATTAATTAAGGTGTGATGGAATAATCATAAAAACAAACACTGCAAACAGATTGACGAATCTAAAATTATGAAGACGAATTTCAATTCTTCAAATAGCACATTTGCTTAAATCATCAAAATATTGGCCATGAAAATTGTTCTCGCGAGATCAGAGACTTAATTGGTTTGAAAATTCATTTTAACAAAGGAATAATTCCTGCTGATTGCTAATTCGAATATTCCGCGCAGAAAATGACATTGGATAATATATAGCAGCAATGGTCTTCTAAAATTTAATTAAAGAAAAAGAAGAAAAAAAAACTTTAACTTATTTATCTAAAAGATATTAAAAACTATCTATCGATTATATAGATGCGAAATAACAAGAAATGTTTTCCATTAAAAATGGATGATAAGGTGAATTCTGGAAGATAGAATCTTTAAGGCAAGAAATATTTGTAATTGCTTTTAATCATTTCACCTCAAGCAAGGCGATAAAGCCACTAAGATGAAAGAGATTACTGAGAGGACTTCAGTTGGATAAAAAAAATACAACAGAATATAGGAAGACAGATGATGGCGATTGATTTGTTTTTAAGTTTTTGAAGACCAAATGCAGACAAGCTAAATAAGAATGGCTAAACGAAAAATGTGCAGAAATAGAAAGATTGAGTACTTCCAACAAAAAAGGCATGAATAAATAAATATGACAACTAACAGGACATAAGACATGATCGTCAACAGGCTGCCTAAAATCAAAGGATGGTACACTCATATGAGAGAAGGAAAAAATTCTTCAACACTGGAGCGAGTATATTGAAGATCTCTTCCATGATGAAAGGGAACGACCGGTAATGCAGAGAACTACCGACGGACCAGGAATTCTGAAAACCAAAGTAAAAGCCGCACTGGGCAAAATGAAGGCAGCTAGGCCAGTCGTAATTGTAGCGGAAATGCTGACAGCCTTAGATGATTTTGGTACAGATAAACATGAAATCTACAACAGCGGAGGTATACCGGAAGACCTCAGCAGAACTATTTTCATAGCAATACCTAAGAAACCAGCCGCAAACGAAGGCGAACTCCACCGAACAATAATGATGAGCCACATGACAAAACTCATCATCCATATTCTGATGAATAGAGCGTGCAGCAGAATCAGGCCAGAGATAGGACAAGAACAGTGAGGGTTCGGTAACAACACCGGAAGAGGGAACGCAATATTCATGCTCAGAATGTCACCAGAAAGAGCGATACAGATACAGAAGGACGTGTACTTATGTTTCATAGACTACGCAAAGTCCTTCCACAAAGTACGCCACAAGGATCTGACGGAACTGGATATATTCCGGAAAGATATTAGAATAATCAAGAACCTATACTGGCAGAAAAAAGTGAATATACGAAAATAGAAAGGGGCATAAAGCAAGGATGTGTCTTCTCACCGACCTGTTCAACCTATACAGCGAGGCAATTCTGAGATAACAGGAAACCCTACCGGGATTTAGCATTGGCGGACACAACCTTAACAACCTAAGATACGCTGACGACACAGTACTGATATCAAACATTACAAAATCTCCTGTGGAAGCTAGCGCCGGAGAGTGAGAAGAAAGAACTAAGCATAGACTACAAGAAGACAGAATGCATGGTCATCAGTAAGAGGAAGGGTCCGAAATGCGATTTGAAGGTCGGGAACACTAGAATCAAGCAGACGCAGAAGTTTAAATATCTGGGAAGCGTCTTAACAGAAGATGGTAAGTGCGATATTGAGATCCGTAAACGTATTGGGATGGCCAGGAACACATTCCAAAAGCTGACCAGTGTATTGAGAGAGACCAGATTTTCTTTGGTAACAAAGAAAAGAATACTGAGCTGTAGCATAAAATCTGTTCTTCACGGCAGCGAATGCTGGGCGATTTCATCAAGGATGAGCAAGAGACTCGAGGCGACGGAGATGTGGTACGAGAGAAGGATGCTAAGGATGTCACTGACCGAGCTGTGAGCAACGATGAGGTTTTAGAGAGGTTACAAACAAGGAGAATATTGATACTTAACATCAGAAAGAGGCATTTGATGTTTCTGGGATACACAATTAGGAAGGAGGGCCTGGAGAATCTGATACTCACGTGTTAAATGGAGGGAAAGAGAGGCAAGGGAAAGCAGCATGTGACATACCCGACGTGCTTGAACGGTGGATGACAGAACGTGGTCTTGGGGAGGAAGCAGAGGGATAAAACTTGCTGATAGCTGCAAGGGATAGAGGGAGGTGGAGAGCCATGATTGATTACGTCCTGAAAGGACACGGCATATAAAAAGAAAGGTGGCAGAGAAGCAAGAAACCAGAACAAAATTACACAGTCGAGAAGTGCGAGAAAAAATACTATTAGAATAGAACTTACGGGTTTATCTAGCTATGAATTCTTGTTAGTCTAGTACAACAGAAATATTCGTACGGCCGAGGTACAAAGTAGAACTCATTCGAAGAATTCCCATAGAAAGGAATTATATGAAAGGCAGAAGGAAATCACGTCACGTTGGTAGGAATGTGACTGCAATCGAAATGCCAGATCAGGAAAGATGAGATTAACAGATACTTCTTTGGGTTTTGTCGATAACTTCCAAAAATATGACAGGAGCACCAGTCCAGTTATGACAGCAATATTAAAGTCAACGACGAGTGGTTCTTATATATATGTGCAAGATGAAATCTCGCGTTGATCATGTCACAGGGAACCAACAAGTGATTCAAAAGAATTAATCCGTTTAATGTCAGTGCAAGACGTGAGACGAAACGGCCATTATGAGTTGCTCTCTCACAGGTAAGCATCAGCCAGGTAAGTGAAATAAAAAAAATGGTTCTTTATGTTGATTAAAAGATAGCAGTTTCGTTTTGGAGGTGTTAATCTTTAAAAGTCGGTTATTATTTTAAAATAATCTTTTGGAACCTGCATTTATTTATAATCACATCCGAGTCATAAACAAATGATCTAAAGCAAGCGAAAAATGGCATTTTTGGCGGTTAGAAATATTCCTTCGATTTTCTGGAGGTGATGATGCACCAGCTATCTTATTACTTTGTTCTTGAGTTCCTTTCTTTTTTTCGGACCCAGAGCTCCACACGCAACAATAAAAGTTCCTACGTTTTAAGTCCCACATTTGTTTCTATTTCCATCTCCACACAATTTTATTTGCTTAGTTTTTCAAAAACGTTATCAGAAATGTTTTTTGTCAATTGGGAGGCGCTTGTCAATCTGGGTGCGAAGATTTTTTTTCTGTCATTGATAATAAGATCTGGGCGATTTGCTTGTATTTTTCCGATTTGTATTGACAGAGAAAAGAAAAAGAGGCTTATGACATCTGCTCCCTAAACTACAGATTTAGTTTGAAGCTCTTTTTATCCCATGACAGATCTTCATGACGGTTTAGGTATATACTGGATGTGAATATTAAGCTTCCTGAGATAAGATGATCAATAGTTTCAATGTATTGGTCAGAAAACCTACGTTTTGAGTCCGTACTACTACTGCTAATACTACTACTACTACTACTACTACTACTACTACTACTACTTCTAATAATAATAATAATAATAATAATAACAATAAAACATACATACGTATGTGAGTGTGTGTTATCTACCAATACTTTGTGTCTCATAAGTACTCTTAATGGTATTGAACTTACAACTCTCTGGGTCTAGCAGTCCACAGAGGTGGTGAACCAAATCATTGGAGATTTGAGTTAAAGAGAAATAACTGAGATATCCGGAAGAGGCATGACACGTGGAACTAGAACAATCTACTCCGGTGGACTAAATAAAGAGTTCGACTAGAAATTCCAATCACCTGAACGGCCGAAACGTTCTCAATATGACAATGAAGATGAGGATAACATTCCGAATAATCTAAATAAAGCAAGTGGTTCCACTCGAACATTTTCTTCAAATGAACAGCTACTCCCTTGAATCAACTCCCAAGTGGATACTTTCTCGACCACTACAATCTTAACCTCTTAAATTCGAAGGAACGCCGATAACTTTCCCACGTATCATCATAAACTTCATCTTTTACCGCTTACTCTTACCTCAGAGAGTTTCCATTCACTGTTTTAAGGAGTTCACACGCCATCGTTCATATTACGCCTCTTGCCTCTATCTTTCAACTATCACACAATAAGCTCCTTCAGCAACCCTCTAATTTAAGTGGCTCTTGGGCCTGATACTGGGTGAACATTATTCACTAAAAACATGAAATTTCTTTTACTTTATGAGCTCGGGCAATATAAACCAAGCGCAATCACCAATACATGCGTAACAATGATCACCTCGTCCAAAATTAGGCAGAGAGACAAAAAGCGTATTCGATATCATTAAATACCAACAGGTATATTATTATCCCTCAACATTATTTCGGTAGATAATTTTTGAAAGAAATAATTCATGAGTGTTACCTATTTGGACCAGTTCTTGAAAAGTTTCAATTCGTAACTAGCGTACAAGCCAACATATCGGACAGCATTTGATATCCCCTGTAGAGGGCACTTGATTGTTCAGGAGTTTGAAAGTCCTAAGTCTTTGCATATTCCCAGCATTGACACTTCTGGCTGGCGTTTGCTCTGGTTTCTCATTAGCATGCGACTTTTCTTCCCTCGCTGCAGCACCGTCTCTTTTTGATTGTGATCTGGTCCGGAGACTTCCTTTTGAGAGACATACTACTTCCGTATGCGATAAGCTACATTAAACTACATAAGAACTCAAAATTGATCGCTGTATTTAAATATTGTATTAATATTTAAGCTTACCTTTTGAAAGCTCAACGATAATTCTTCTGCCGTCACTTAATTTGATGGACGTACTTCCTTACTTTCCGTATAAACAATTATTTTTATTTCATGGGTGACTTTCGCTGGATTTCGTAATTAATTTCGATTATACCCAAATTTATTTCCAACTTATAAAAATTGCAATCGTACAAAAAAGTCACCCCCAAAAAATCTTGAAAAAACAATCACAGAAATGAAAACTTGGGAATCCAAGATTTCAGGATTACGGGTTAGAATCCGACCCGGAACGTTTTTAATTTGTTCACAGAGTCAGCCTGATTCCAAAATGGTATGATATTTTGGGCTACAGCTTCTAAGAGTAAAGTTGAAAAAGTGTGACACAGTGACACATTGACATTCGCATTTATTAATATAGATTTATGTAAAATTTATTTTTCACTTCCCTCAGGTATCTTCTTGGCTAAAAAATAATGCTATGAAACATTTAAATTGAGGGTAGAAAATTTAAATTATGATATAAAAACAAATATATTTATCTTGGTGTAGAACTATTAAAGAAAGGTATAAAAACATTTTTATTTCGGTATATAAATTTTAAGTAATGCTATAAAGACATATTTACTTTTGAGTTAGACATTTTAGATAAAGCTATAAAAAATATATGTTTACATTGGGAGTAGAAATTTTAAATATTGCAATAAAACGGATATATTTAGCATGGGGTATAAATAAATAAAGCTAAAGCAATATATATATTTACATTGGGGGTAATATTTTAAATAATGCTATAAAAACATACCTTGGGATATAAATTTTAAACAGTGCCTATAAAAACATACATATTTTATATGGAGGTAGAAATTTTATATAATGTTATAAAATACATATTTACCTTGGGGTAGATATTTTATATTATGCTATAAAAACATATCTATCTTGTGAGTTGAACTTTTAAAGAATGCTATGAAAAAGATATATATTTCCCTTGGATATAGAATTTTTATACAGTTCTACAAAACTTATTTACCTTGGTAATAAAATTGTATATAAAGTTCCTGTTTCCCTGACAACTATAATCTCCATCTATTCAAATGTAACGTCAATCGACATCTCAAGTTGCCTTGATCTGTCCGCTATCCTTCTCCACATCCTTTCCTCTAACACTCCTATCTGCTCTCACTCCAAATCTTTTGTAACCCCTTGCCTTGATCTATTCACTATTCTTCTCCACATCCTTTCCTCTAACACTCCTATCTGCTCTCGCCCGAATCTTCTGTAACCCCTTGCGTGCTAGTGGCTTCCAGCCTTGCTTGGGGTGAAAAGCTTAAAAAAAAAAAGAAGTTATTAAACCACATATATTTACCTTGTGGGTAGAAAAATGTCTTTCTGATGCTGTTTTATTCATCTTGGCCAATTTCTTATAGATAACATATCGTATTTTCCGGCTTACACGACGCATTTTTTTCATGAAAATACCTGTGCGTCTTCCAAGAAAAAGGTAAAGCAACGCCCAGGCTCAAGTAAGCTTGGACGGTCACTTAATTGGCTTGTATGTTGAGTTATTACAGTATAATTCTTGCTATGCAATGCATCATTTAACCTCAGTATTTACATGTTACAAGTATTTCTAAGACGATAAACCTTCCCGGAGCCGAACCACAAGCTTAAACGTGCTGTTTAATAGCAGTGGCGGGAGCCTTTCTGCTCTTGACCAGTATGTCATTGCCATACAAACAAAATTGGACGAGTGATTAATGTAAACAATACGTGGCGCCAGTATGTGAGGGATGCATGGTGAATCTATTGTTGTATGAGAATGACTTTTTTTCTTAGAAATTTCTTTCCAATATTCGGGTGCATCTTCCAAACTGCAGCGTCTTGTAAACCGGAAAATATGGTAATTATTAATTTCAGACTTCGTTATTGAATTTCTTGCTAAAATAATAATAACGTTGCCAACAGTTGTTTTTTTAATGATATTTGCTAGATCTTTTGGACTCGTTCAATAACTATGAACGCTATATATTGAAAAGTGATAATACTTTCCTCACCCAAAGGAATCGTGTAGGATTTTTTTTTCTTTAGGTGGAGGGATGAATAACCCGCACGACATCAAGCGATTTATTGTCCAATTTAGTCATTAGATCTCAAGAGATGCCGCAGTTATAAACGTACAAGTAATTATGTGAAGTAAACGAAGTATAGACAGTTGTGTGGAGAAGTCAGTACGAAAACTATAAAATTAAGGAGAAGAGAGTTATCAGACAAAAGAATTTGAATATAGAATATTTTTTAAAGAAGGCGGGAGTTCCACAAGCACGCAATGGGTTACAGAGTGAGAGCAAGAGTAAAGGGGTTTTTGAGGAAAGGATATAGAGAAGGGCGGAGATCAAGATCAAAGTATCAGAAGATGTCGATTGACATTACATTTGAATATTTGACGATTATAGCCATCATTGTTCCATTGTAGGTAAGTGCGAGAGAAGAAGCTGTTGGAGTAGAAGAGGCGGTTAAATTTAACTGTTTCGACAGTGAAAGGATGGGACCGATGTGCCAACCTAGTAGCATGCTAGTAGCGAAGACGTATTAGGATGGCCAACGATGCATTTCATTCCAGCATAGTATTATGAGACAGAAAGATTTCGGAAGAAACAAAGAAACAAGTAATGGAATTTTAGGCGATATCTGTCGTCATGTATGGCAGCGAATGCTCGGCAATCTCTACAAAGATGAAGAAGAGACTTGAAGCAACAGAAAATGTGGTTCTCCAGAAAGATAATCATGATAACATGGACTGAATATGTGAGCAACGACGTGGTTTTGGGGAAAATGGGGAAAAAAGACTTATAATTAACATCAGGAAGGGGCAGTTGAGGCGGGAGGGCTTGGAAAAACTGACACTCACAGGAAAGATTGAGATCAAATGGGTCAGATGAAAACAGCATATGACATGCATAGTGAGTATGAGTAAATGGATGGTAGAACTGGGTTTACGAGAAATAACAGAAAGACAAAATTTATTAGGAACTACAAGGAACAGGAAGATGTGGACGGTCATGACCGCCTACGTCTTGAAGGGACACGGCACATAATAGAAGTAGTGATGTCGCTCAAGAGAAAAACGAGAACCATTAAACTTATGTCAGAGTCTGAAGGTGGGCCAAGTTTACTCAAATATTTATTTGGGGTTTCGATATTTCATCTTTATGCTAGACGTTGTATGTCTGAAACATAATACTAGTTGCTAGGAATTAAGACACGCCTTCGCAATCACGATTCAGTGTCCCGTAACCTCTGCGGTCGTTAAACCACCACATGTGGGTGTCTATAAAGTAAGCAAGTTTGACAGAACCTATTACGCTTTAGGCTTGTTTTTAATTGAGATTTGTCTCCTTAGACGAGTTGGTGCAACACAGCTCAAGAGAACAGTCTGCCCTATTACTTACTGGAGTCTGAATTAGATGAATTTTCCTGGACAGGCTGCGGTCCAAGGTTAAGATTTCTGACTGACTAACTATTTAATCAATATCTGGAAGGACAATTCGTGTCATTTTCTTTAGTAGGAAATGAAAGAAGCAAAGCGAAGAATTTGAAGACGGCATGCTGATTCCATTTCCAAAGCTACTAACCACACTAACAAAATAATTAGTCCTTCTCTTTCCCTATGTAACATTGGGCTATATAGTAGCAGTTCCAGTGAGAATTTGGATTCACAAGCCCTCCACAGTCACCCAGTTTCAGGCATATACACTTTTCAGGGAGAGCAATTTAGAGATTTTCCTCCTAGGACTCCTACTTCCCAGAGTATAGAAACAGGTCGGTCCTTTTATTTTACCCACATACGGAGGGGAACAGATTGATGCATACCTTTCCGCAGGGAATGTAATGAACTCGACTGGAATTCAAACTCCGCCCTACGATTCCTCAATCCTACCCGAAAAACATTAGTCCACTGCGCCTTGTCAAAATACATGCGAAATATCCCAATTCTACATTTTCTTTTGTTTTTTTGTTTTTTAAGCTTATTATTTTTTAAGCAAGGCTGGAAGCCACTAGCACGCAAGGGGTTACAGAAGGTTTGGAGGAAGAGCAGATAGGAGTGGTAAAGGAGAGGATGTGGAGAAAGATAGTGGGTCGATCAAGGCAAGGGGGTTACAGAAGATTTGGAGCGAGAGCAGATAGGAATGAAAGGTGAAAGGATGTGGAGAAGGGAAGTGGATAGATCAAGACAACTGGAGATGTCGATTGACGTTACACTTAAATAGTTGGAGCTTGTATTTGTCAGGGAAACAGGAATAAGGAAGGGAGTTCCACAGGCGAGATGAAGCTATTGGAGTAGAAGAGACGTCTACATCTAACAGTTTCAACGGTGAAGGGGTGGGAACGGGATGCCAGCCTCGTAGGACGTTTAATTTCATGAGGCCTATGAACCAGCGGAGCCTTTACCGTGAAAGTATTTGTAAAAAAGAGAGAGCGACTGCAGACGAGATGACAGTTTACTTAATTTTTTTTAATTATTTCTATTAAATCAGTTTTTCAGGAAAATAGCTTTCTTACGTCCAGGTATTGCTCATTCTATTATGAAGGTGGTTTCTCTTCTGACATGTTTTTCGAAATCTATTAAATTGTTTATGTTACAAGTGCTCTCTGTTTTAGTTGTTGCTGTTGCAAAACGTGCACAGGTGGTTCAGTTCCTGTCATTTGGTACAGTTCTTTCATTTGTGATTCTGTAATGTCATTCCACAGGGACTTATTTCAACAACTTAAACCCAAATATACAAAAAAAAAACTTGCGAGAAAGCAAGAAAAAAAGAAAGAAAAGATTATTAAACGGAAAAGTTCTGTATTCATTAAGACATGCCTTTATATATATATATATATATATACATATATATATATATATATATATATATATATATATATATATATATATATATATATATATATATATATATAGAGAGAGAGAGAGAGAGAGAGAGAGAGAGATAGATAGATAGATAGATAGATATAATTTATTCGAAAATTATAACTTAAATATGTAATAAAATCATTATGAAAATAGCCATTTTGTTTCAACACTTCTGGTGCCTTTCAAATGATGGTGTTGAATGTAGAATAAAGTGTTTTAAAAGGTTCAAACCAAACCTTTATTTATGTTATAATCTTCGAATAAATTATTTTTGCTCTACTCTGTATTGAGCACTCTTTTAAGAATAGTATTTTTGGTAATATATTCCGTATACACCAATCCTATACTTGGGTATATATATATATATATATATATATATATATATATATATATATATATATATATATATATATATATATATTTCAAATATAAACATGAAATCAAGAGATATGATGTCTTGTTGATAGATTTTTTCCATAGTGCATGCCAAATTATTAAAACCAGATAAAATTCTGGATTTCGAATCCTCATTTTCTCGAACTTTCCTTTTTTAAATCTTGCATTTATATAGTATAAGAAATTTAAGCTGCTTGAGTGTGTGTCTGAGATAATGCCGACGCTGCGTTTTGGTACAGTTCGATTCGTGGGTAAACAGTTGCGTTTGTTTGTTTTTTATCCAGAACAAATATAAGGTTTCTCTCCAAATTCCGAGAGGAGAATTCGGAGCTTATCTGTAGATTATAAAAGGAGGCCTTGGAATTAATTGAAAGAGTCGACGAACATCTGCTGCTGTGACCCAGGTTGCTCCGGTCCATAAAAGAAAACAATACAGAAGAAATTTGACAAACACCAGACGACAATTGAAAGGAACATTAAAGTCGTTCCCACATAAAGAAAATATCTTCAGCTAGTGTGTTTGTTCTATTCTTGAATGTTACCTTATGATATGGTAAGACATCGATGCGGGAAGTATTTCTAGCAGATAACATATATATATATATATATATATATATATATATATATATATATATATATATATATATATATATATATATACATACATAAATATATATATATATTTATATATATATATTTACATATATATATATATATATATATATATATATATATTTATATATATTTCTGTACGCTTTTATGTACTAGTTGCTGTACTGGCTTGTTTGGAGAGAAACGCATTAAAAAAAAAAAACTTGTAACCCGAAAGATGAACTGAAGGCAAGGATTATGGCAGCATTCACCAACTTAAACAAGGAGACCGATTAGAAGAGTTGTAGCAGATTCCGAAGTCATTTGGAGGCCGTGGTTGAAGCCAGTTGTGTGTTTATTGAATAAATTCATTCTTTTTGTATAATTTTGGTTTAATTTCTGAGGAAAGATCGAGGTGATCTGAAATATCAAGTATAAATATATATAAACATATAAATAAATACTTTCACAAAAAACAATCAATTTTTTTTCTTTTAATTTGCAACTTTTCAGTTGTTTTATCCATATTATATACATATCAAGAAAGTATACCTGACCTCTCATTATATATATATATATATATATATATATATATACAGGATGTTCTTAAAGTTCCTGTGCACTTAAAAAAAATTATACCTTTATTTGTATTTGCGATTGAAATAATCTGTAAAAATGTTATAAAGTTTAATGTATCTAGTTTTAAGTATAGCTACAATAACTAATGTGATTTCAGGCATTACTGTAAATCAGTTGGCAAATGTTTTCCGTGAACTGCAAAATCGTATTATCTTTTGTATTGCTAATGATGGAGGACATGTGGAAACTTAAATAAAATTTCAATAAAACATTAAAAAACATAGATTTACTTCTTTCTAATACTTTTTACAAATTATACTGTGGCTTCCATCTACAAAATCTATTCAAGAAACATCAAGAGGGAACAGTAGAAAGGAAAACTAGATCAGGAGGTTACAACTGCAAGAGGGATCATCATTTCAGCTTAGAGCTAAATACATTAGAGGCCTTATAAAAACGTCGAAGAATTCCTTTAATCATTTCTAAGGTTCAAAGCTTAATATAACAATTGGACAATTTTTCTGTTACATGATTTGGACAATTTTGCTGCTACAACCAGTGTATACACACACACACACACACACACACACACACACACACACACACACACACACACACACACATATATATATATATATATATATATATGAAATGGACAAAGTTAAGACATTAATATATAATAATATAATATGTATAAACATTAATATATATATATATATATATATATATATATGTATTTTTTCTTGTTAAAAGGTATCGTAATTTGTTTCCATGGTAACGGAGTTAAATACACAGAATGAAAACGCTTCAACTCTGTCGCGCGTACACACTGACATATAATGTTCTCTAATGTTATAATGACTCCCGTTGTTTATAGCATTGCTTGAAAGGAAAGTGTGTAGAGTTGGTAGTATTACCACATCACACAGGTTCATTCTGTAACCATGTATTGTACAGCAGTTTCTGGCCAAGGACAACATTCCCCACGTTCGACAACAGCCATATTCCTCAGATCATTTCGTTTTGCAACTTTTTCCTCTTCAAAAATATAATCCCACTAAATAAAATAATAGTTAAATATTCTTCTCTTGCTGATAGATGTTTTTTTTACTCCTGTGGCCGTGGAGACTTCGGGGTTTATTGGCCCTCGTTCGATGGCGTTCCTTCGGAGGATTGGTGCGACTGTGTCTCGATTAAGGAACGGGCCTAGCGAAACGGAGTGGCTCTTGCAGCGTGTCTCACTAGCGATGGTTCGAGGTAATGCTTTCTCCATCATTGCAGCTGGCAAATGATAGCAAAAAAAAATGTTTATGGTTACTTTGTTCTGGAATTGTCATCAAAGGTCAACTGAACTTGTTTTGTTTCAATAAATTCATTTGTAATATTTAAAAATAATCCTACTTGAAAGGATCAAGATGTCAAGAGGGAGCTGTTTGCTGCCCCGAAATAGGAGTTTCTTGACTGCCTCCATGAATGGAAACGATTAGTGTGTTGCAACAGAAGGGTATTAATTGGAAGGAAATTAAATGACAAAATTATAATGTATTGTAGTCCTATAAAAAGAAATTTTTATAGGACCAGTTCCGATAATTTATCATAAGACGTCGTATGTGTGTGTGTGCGTGTATGTGTGTGTTTATGATATTAATTTTCAGAACAAAATTACCTTATATACTACAGGAGGTGAATATCTGAACTGGAGTCAATCCTGCATCTCCAGTCAGGGCCGATATATGGATTCAACACGATACAATTCTTCCACACAAGTGGATGATTCTAGGAAAGCAAATTGCGTAAAGAATATTGAAACAATATAAATTCTTTGAACTTCAGGGACGTGCCCAGAGAATATAAAAGTGCATTTTGTGCACTTGAGAGATATAAAAACGAATTACGAGAGATTAAGCATAATCCTTTCCCAGTAAGAACAGGCAGATAATTTCTCAGAAAAAAATATATCTCCCGATTTACCTTAAGAATGCAGATAAGATTAAATGAAATTGGATACGGGCACCTTAGCGACGTCAAGTTATCCAGAAATATTTCTCTTTAGTAACAGCCACAGTTAAATATTGAAAAGAAAAGGAATGGAGGAATAATTATTTGCACCATAAGCATTAAATCTGTTTTAGATTTTTTTTTTATTCTAACGCTTTCATTATTTTGCACTTTTTTGTTTACTTTTGGCATGCTGTTCCTCTGAGTCCCACTCGTCAAATGAACCAAAAGGAAAAAAAATCAAATCAAGCATATATGGTACGACATTGAACGAAGTCTCGTGAACTCCGTTTGTATTTTTATTTCGATATTTCTTTCTCGGGTTTCCTTCTCATCTCGTTAAAACCTGAATGACTTCAGGGCGTTCCGATATCTATTAGGTTAAGGTTTCAACTACCTTCTCTTCCTCAAATATGTCAATTTTCTAGATCGCACAGAAATCTACTAAAGTCACATGACCCTCCTGAGAAAGGGGTAAACTTAATTATTATGGAAACAGTTTATCCCATCTTCGCGTTGTGTCCCATATTTATTTTTTTACTCTCTGTTTTGGTATTTCCTCAGAGTTAATTCCCTTTTTATTCGATCTTAATTTTAAAAAAAATGATCATCTGTTTTTTTTTTGTTGCTTTTTTTCCCTCTTTATTTCGTTCCTCAAAATAAGTAAAAAAAAATCGAAAACAAACTAACCTATAAATCTAATGATCATCTGAGAACCATTATTAGAGTGCCTGGGCATTTTTGTAAATCCTCTAGTTCCTTAGCGTTACCAATTTTCTGTCAATGTAATATGTGACGGTTTGTACTGAGTTATATGTTACAAGCACCGGGGCGCTAATTAGTACTGACTTTAGACTGATTTAAAATTCAAGTGTGTTATCTACACACTTATAATGAAACATTACAACCCAACTTACTAGATCCTTCGTCTGGACACCTCCATATGCCAAACATTTTCGGTTCTGCATATATTATTGGGACACAATGCGCTAATCACTGTGTTCTCGCAATTTCTATTGACTCTAAATAATTAAATCACATCCATTCTGCTGTATAAAGGATTCTTGCATGATAATATAGGAGTTCAATGCCGGAATCTAATTCTATTAGTTTCTGTCATTGAAGACATTCAAAATCTTGCCGCGAATGTCTTCATTTAAACCCTGCTATGGGTGGCTTCTTAGTGATATACCTTGCCAAAAAGAAACTCATCATTTGGTTCCAGGAGAATATACGGTTTTAAATTCAGAGTTGATCTCCTAAACTTATTGCCAACAAAGGCTAGAGTTCCCAGTCTACATTGCATTTTATTTCATAGCTTCTTGCTAGAAGAGATAGATTTATACTTTTCCCACGGATATTGCGCAGAAGTGAACGTAAAAAACTCAACTTGAATTCGAACACGGTTCTCTGATTTATTATTCCACGCCGCTATCCACCCCAGCATCCACATATAATATCACGTTAAAAATTACCCACTCGTCGTTGATTTTTACACCGGCAGTAGGTAGGACTTTGTTTATAAGAGAAAAAATAAAATATATAAGAAACTTTTATATTAACGAACAAAATTAAGTTTATATTATTAATAATACTAAAAGAAAATTCAGAAAATTATATATATATATATATATATATATGTGTGTGTGTGTGTGTGTGTGTGTGTGTGTGTGTGTGTGTGTGTTTGGGTGTTTATAAAGGAAAAAACAATAGGAAAACTGTAGTTTTAGCCGACACGTTTCGTCCAATGTGGACTTTTTCAAGGCAAAAAAAATGAAATGAACTTATTGAAACAAAGTATCTGTAAACAACAATCAAAATGTCATTAGCAACCAGAAGAATTTAGAAACGCTATTGTATACTCATATGGTCAACTGAAAAATTACATCATTCACTTTATGTTTGAAGAGAATATTTCACATGTAGAAATATTGTTTGTATTGTTATTTTGAAGGATTCAACCGCTTTCTTGATATATTTGTTGTGGACATTGGCTTGGGAGAATAGTGATTCTTTTAATATATATATATATATATATATATATATATATATATATATATATATATATATATATCGCCAAAATAAACAATCTCTTTATTATATGGTTAACATTGCTAAATTACTATAAAAAATATAGTCTGTTTAATAAATAAATAAACAATCGCTTCCCGCCCTATACATCTTCTTTTTTCTCCTTTCCTTCTTTCTTTTTATATATAAAAATACTAAACACACACACACACACACACACACACACACACATACACACACACATATATATATATATATATATATATATATATATATATATATATATATATATAAACATTTATCAGTAAAAACATACGCACACGTGCAAACACTAACAACACAATACAACTATACAAGCACATACCCATATCCACAGGAGGACCATCAGTTAATAAAAATAATACCTACTAAACTTACAGTAACATATCTTTATCGTTGAAAGTATTACAACCCCTATAGTAAGTTAAATTTATAGCTGTGTTTACAATTAACAGTTAGTTCATTTCTTTGATTTATCGCCAAAATAAACAATCTCTTTATTATATGGTTAACATTGCTAACTTACTATAAAAAATATAGTTCGTTTAATAAATTAAAAAAACAATCGCTTCCCGCCCTATACATCGTGGAATAGTTCCATAACAGATTTCGGTATTTTGATCACGGTCATCAAATAACGTACATTGGGAAGATATTCGACTTCATAATTCTACAAGTAATTTTACAAAAAAATTTAAAAAGAAAATCTTCAAAATTCCTATAAAGAAAAAATGTCGATGTGAGCGGAATTATGGGTCGTTCCTCATATGAGATCCTAATTCATATATATCATAATTGTCTGGGTTTTTTATCGGTACCGGAAGTATATATCTGGACCAAGATTTTGAATTTTGAATTTCCAACGTCCAAACATTCTCTCTAATTTTGTAAGATCAGTACAACCTAATCATACTATTTTTACATCCATTATCTAGATTTGCATTCGATTAAACTAAACTTTCTATATATTCGAGTGGAAAAAAAACCTTGTGCCGTTTAAGCACGTGATTTTCGTTTCGCACCTAATTTAAATTTATGACACATATACTCAGTTTGAAAGGTGATATTAAATGTGCTTCATTGTTGGATTGTCAATATTGCTGTGTCGTTAAAAGTGAAAATGGAGGGATAATAAATTTATTTTCGTCATTTGATGTTCTTTTGTTTCTGGAAAGAATAGAAATGCTGCACAAACAGCTAAAATGATATGCGAGGCACGGTGGTGTGAAGGTGTAATGGACGGCGGCTCGGATTGAGGAATCGGAGAGCCGAGTTCGAACTCCAGTCAAATCTGTTACGCTCACTTACGTGCTAATACCCTTGGGAAATGTATGAATCCTCTTCTTCTCCCCACCTCCATATAGCAGGGCAAACCGCGCTCTGTAGCCTTGGATAGCAACTGGTCTAACGCAGAAAGAAATGGCGGGAAACAAATCTTCCTCCTCAGTCATGTATCGAAAGATACATGATCGTCTAAGCGTGTATCACGTATGGCACATAACTGTCGTTTATTGGAAAGGTTTCACAGCTGAGTGGGCTATGTTCAGAAGTGGTCATTTTGACCTGGAAGATCGCGACATCTCGCAAGTCGTTGATATTGGGCTAATCAGAAAACTGAATTAAAATAATCCGCTACACAACACGAAGCATCGCAGAGAAACCCATATCTGACATGAGAATAGTGAGACATTTCAAAAGACTGAGATATCTTAATAGTTACAATGTTTGAGCGCCTCACGACTATTTATAGACCCTAATTCCATTTCCAATTCAATGCAACAAAGAACATACAAATGCAACCGAAACAAAACACTTTTAAAGACATGGTTCACAAAAAATTATAAAAAATATATTATTTTACATTAATTTGGAGCGAAAATGTTGCCGAACGAAATGAAATGAGACACTCTACATCTATACATACCTCTTAATTGCTGGTGTTCCCAGGTCTACCCAGACCCGGGGTGGTAACACCTGTTACTGTCCCAGCTATGGGCAAATGGTTAATCTCGAAACTGTGGTAAAATAGGTTTTAATAATAATAAAAAAATATTATTAGCAATAAGTTTTTGAGGAAAAAATCTATTACCAGCAAAACATTTTTGAAAAAAAAAATATATTACCAACAATATGTTTTTTTTTTAAATATTACCAGAAATGAATTTTTGACGGAAAAAACTATTACCAGAAATAGATTTTGACAAAAGAAAATGTTACAGCAATAAAAAACTTTGTCGGCATTAAAAGTCGTAAAACACAACAAACCAAACCAATCACTAGTCTCTGAATGAGAATACCTTTACTTCCACGGAGACTTGTTCATAAGCCAGGAATGTGCATGTTCTAAGAGAATGGAATCATGAAGCTGCCTCAAAGGTGGCAAAATTTCCTGGAACAATAATGCCACATACCTGGTTGAATAGAATTATGTATCAAATATCTAGGTATTGTCTGAAATTCCCTTAAAAAGTTTCCGGAGTTTTTGTTCAGACGCAACATCCGTGTAATTTTAGTAGATCACCGTCGAGCAAAGACGAAATGGCGTATATTTGCGAGATACAATGATCTGGTAAGTAAATATCAGCATCTGTGAGACTATAGAGTTTATCCTTCTGTAGTTAAAATTATCTGATATTTTGAACGTCAAATCAACAGCAAAAAATGTCTACTAGTGCGAGACAAAATTTAATAAAAATAAGATGTTGTATGAAGATACGAGATATGTTCTTCAACGGGGGCGAACGTAACGAAAAAAATAAATTGAAGTTTTAATGAAAAATTCTGTTATGTGCATATATATATATATATATATATATATATATATATATATATATATATATATATATATATATATATATATAATAAAAAGACTTAAACACTAATATTCCATGGTCATAATTTATTCCATTGGAATCGCAAAAACGACCCAATTCATCAGACCTACAGATTCAAAATGAAAACGGAAAAACGACTCCGGGAGAAATTGGTGAGAGTATGTGTGAGAGTGTGGGGGGACCCGTGATCTATATAGAGGGGTAATAGACGAGAGAGACGGGGCGGACTTTAGGCGGAGAGGGCACTAATATATATATATATATATATATATATATATATATATATATATATATATATATAAGAAAGGATAAAGTATATTTCGAAATTATCTCGTAAATAGGGAAACTTAATCAAGTATATAATAATTGGAATTTCTTTGGTCTTTAATTGCCAATTAATTTCCCTGCTTGAAATATTATATTAGCTAGTGAAATTGTTTTGTTTCGCATAAATAATAGCCCATATATATATATATATATATATATATATATATATATATATATATATATATATATATATATATATATGGTTAAGTAATGAAAATCTTGGTAATCCGTATGGATAATCCCAAGGAGAATGTAATCCAGAGAGCACAATTTTAAATTCGAGCGATTACTACAATTAAAAAAGACAACCTTAAGGGTGCAATGGTTATAATTTATTTCCACAGGGAATTTCTTTTTCCCTGGATCATCAGGCCACACTTCCAAGGGTGAAAAAATGAATTTAAATTCACAAATATTTTTTATACACTTTTGAGGGGTAGCATTAAGTTGATGTAATGTGATATAGAGAAAGAGGAGAAAGACGGTGACAGGCATGGTCAAAATTAGAGAGGGAAGGGAGAGATAGAAATGATTTTAAATTTATTTTTATTAAAATACTTAATAGTGAGGAAGGTGGGTCAGGACCAGACATTGAGCTATTTAATAGGTCATCTCACAGGAAACGATATAGAGAGAAAAAAGAGAGAAATAAAGATGTAAGAAATAAGAGGTAGCGTTTTTGGGAAAGAAAGAGGAATAGAGATTTTGAAAGGGAAATTAACAGAATTAATGTATGTAGTTATATAGTGGCTAATTTAGAAAAAATCAGATTTATATATATTTTTATATTTTTTCCGTTAAGTTTTGATAGTAATTTTAGCGTTATAATTTCACAACAAATTAAACTAGGAAATAAAAATAACTTGAATATAATATCAATAATAAAAAAAATATTACTATTTTTAATACTGTGAATAACAGTTAAGGAGTAATATTTCCTAATTAAAGTGTAAGTCTTCAAAACTAATTTGAAATTATTTCGAAATGAAACAAGATTTGAAGGTAAAATACAATATCATCTTTATACTCAATCTATATATATATGATGGACTCTTCCGTCGAACTCGACGTATGAGGGTCAGGCGGATCATTTCCAAGAAACTGAAAGCCCGACACCGACACATGAGATTTGATTATAGTGGTGAAGGCTTTGTGCAGGGCCATCCACACTTTTTGGAGGGACGAATACAGGGACCTGGTGCAGCGAATGCCACAAGGTCCCCAAACGACCCTCCGCAGGATTTGAATTCAGAGTTGTCCTTCTCCTAGACCAGTTGCCAACCAAGGCTATAGAACCCAGTCTGTCCTGCTATTTTACCCATAGTTGGAGGGAGAAGAAGAGGATTCACAAGGGTATTAGCACGTAAGTGCATGTAATGGATTCGATATATATATATATATATATATATATATATATATATATATATATATATAAAGTTTTTAGGAGTTCGAGCTCTAGAGATAATTCTCCATTTCACCTGTTGGGTGAAACAACTTTCTACCGTTTATATACATATATGCTGGGAACTTTAAATTGCTAGGAACTTTAAATTTTTAAATGTCCTTTTTCTTTTTTTAAATCTAACCGATTCCATTTACATTCTTTTTCTTTTTATAAATAAAATCGGCTAGATTACAAAAATAAAAAATAAAAAAAATAAAATTCAGGCATTCTCTTTCGTGCGCATGTGTAGTGGCACCATTATAAATAACAATGAAGTCCTAAACGACAAAACGTTCAGACGAAAATCATTTCCACTTAACCATACATTTTTCCCAATGTTGTTCATGATAATATATAAAAATACATATGTTTATCTTTCTCTCTCTCTGTCTCGCACCCCCCCATACACACCCACATATGTATATACACACACACACACACACACACACACACACACACACACACACACACATATATATATATATATATATATATATATATATATATATCCGCGATCTGCGGTCCTTTAAAAGGGCTGTGGTGAAATAATATAATACATGGAACCTTAAATGGTCTGTTTTTATTTTTATTTAAATTATTTGCTCTGATTTACATTGACCTCTCTTTATCACACTAAAAGATCACAAAGAAAATTTCAAAACCAACCCTGCATGCAGACTTATAAACCCAACCAAAAGCGAACTAGGTAAAATAAGTAAAACGATACTAGAAATAATTAATTCTGAACTTAGGAAGAAGTTAGTAGTAAACCAGTGGAAAAATACAAAAGCAACTATTGACTGGTTCCACAGCATAAATAACAAACAAAATTGCCACCTGCTACAATTAGACATAAAAGAATTTTACCCATCCATAACAGAACGCATTTTAGATAAGGCCATCAACTTAGCTCAGGAACAAATAATAATAAAACCAAACGAAATCGACATCATTAAGCACTCCCGTAAATCATTACTATTTCACCATGAAGAAGCACGGATAATGAAAGATGGGATATTTGACACTACAATGGGAAGCTTTGACGGTACAGTGACATGCGAAATCGTAGGTATTTACTAAGAAACTGCAACAAACAAAACACAGATAAAACTAGAAATGCAATAATAAAGATTTTCAAAAATAACGGATTCGACATAGATATAAAAACAAACCTAAACGAAGTAGATTTTCTAGATGTTACCTTCAATCTAAGAAAAGGCACATACAAACCATACAGAAAACCCAATGATAAACCACTCTATAAACACACATCTTCCAACAACCCGCCTTCTATAATCAAACAGATACCAAAATCGATTAACCGCAGGCTTTCCGACAATTCCTTCAATGAATCTATATTTAACAAAGCTAAGAAAGACTACAAAACAGTCCTAAAAGATAGCGGATTCCCAGCAACACTCACATACTCACCACAGAACACAAAAAAGGCCAACAGGAAATGAAATATCATATGGTTTAACCCACCGTACAGCAAAAACGTAAAAACAAACGTAGGAAAAATATTCTTCAAACTTTTATGCAAACACTTCCCAGAATCAAGCCGCCTACACAAAATATTCAACAAAAACACAGTAAAAACCAGCTACAGTTGCACCAGGAACATGGCACAAATAATAAAAAAGCACAACAGGAAAATTATTAACAAACCACACGAACAAATTAAATCCACGTGCAACTGCAAAATAAAAACGAATGTCCCTTAAATGGTAATTGTTTACAAAACAACGTAATCTACCAAGCCACGATAAAATCAGCAGATAATGAAGAAAAAGTATACATAGGAGTAACTGAAGGTTCCTGGAAACAAAGAAATTATGTAAACAAAACATCTTTCACAAATAGTAAATATGCGAACAGCACAATGCTTTCTAAGTATATCTGGGAAATAAAAAACAAAACTCACACCACACCAAAAATATCTTGGAAAATAAGGAAAAAATCATCAGCCTACAACAACCTATCAAAAACTTGCAAACTTTGCTTGGAGGAAAAAATAGCTATCATTACCTTCCCAGACCAAAATAAATTATTAAATAAAAGATCCGAGCTAATCTCAAAATGCAGACATGAAGACAAATTTTTACTACGTAACTTAAAAATAGAAAACGGAAAAAATAAATAAATACATAAACAAGCAAAATGACAATAAAATAAGCAAAATAAATTAATCCAAACAAATTACCAAATCAGCACCTGTTAGAATAGACGAAATAGAATAAAAAATAAGGAACAAAATCAATAAATGAAGTAAATAATAAACAAATTACCAAACTATTATGACGAAAAAATTAGACTATAAAAGATCAAAAAGAAAATCGGGCGAAAAATAGCTATAACTGTTATATAACGATAAAAAAATGACGTATAATAAATTGATCTGAATACATCCAAATATATAAATAAACTAACAACAGATACCGATAAACTAGCCGTTTAGAAAAAACATATAAAGATAATCAATCCAAATAAATAAATTAAAAACCCTTCCCACCAAAATAATAGTCAGAACAAACCACAAAAATTAACCCCAAAATTCAACAAATAACTTTACTTATCTTCCCAAACAAAAACAAAACTATTAAATAAACTTTATAAACAAATTTTTATTACGTTAATAAAAACACCGACCAAAATAAAAAAAATAATAAATAAATAAATATATAAGATAAAAAATTAAAATTAAAATGAATAAAAACAAGCAAAACAATTTGACCCAAATAAATAAGCAAATAAACGACTTCCGGTAAAATAACGGCCATAATAGACTACCCACAATAAGCTATATAAACAAATTTTTACTACGTTAATAAAAACACCGATCAAAATAAAATAAATAAACATATAAAATAAAAAATAAAAATAAAATTAAATAAATACAAGCAAAATAAATTGCCACAATTAAATAAACAAATAAACGACTTCCGGTAAAAATAACCGCCAAAATAGACTACCCACAATGCACCACTGACCCGCATAAATAAATAGCCGAGAAAAATGCCAGCACTATTTGCTTGTCGATTACCTCTAACTTGAAACAGACTGTCGCCTCTAAGTGTTGACTTCTATGTTCACTTTTATATTTACACACGCTCTATCTCATATATTGAGCACTTTATCCCATAAATATAGCACACTTTAAGACTATATTTCTTTATATATATATATATATATATATATATATATATATATATATATATATATATATTTCCAGTTTCTGGATGATATGTTTGATTAATTCTGGCGTTTTTAGATAAATCTTGCTTACTGATAACACTTATTCCTGACAATGACTGTGATAGTCGAAAGTGCTATTACATAA
Source organism: Acanthosepion esculentum (assembly GCA_964036315.1). Taxonomy (NCBI): domain Eukaryota; kingdom Metazoa; phylum Mollusca; class Cephalopoda; order Sepiida; family Sepiidae; genus Acanthosepion; species Acanthosepion esculentum. The sequence goes on along the minus strand of OZ038486.1, from coordinate 92,808,842 downwards.
TAATAAGAAAATGTGAAATTTGGACAATTTTCTCATAACTTTTTTTCCGATATAAAACATCATTAAATTGGAAAGATATAATTAAAAGTTGAACAGACCAAACTTATCGGTTGAATTTAATAAAAGTTGATTGGATGAATAATAATATAACGGGAAATAATTCTACTTGCTACACAAACGCTTCCTCTGTAGCTAAATGGTATAGCACGTCAAGCTATATGACGGTTCCGTGTAGGTTACAGGTTCGGTTCCTGTCTGGGGACATATATTTTCTATGAAATTCAGCCCGTAAATGTAGTTAATTCCGTTTATTATAAACAGAGCATTTACTTGAATACTTCTATCTATAAAAATAACGTATAAACAATTAATATATTAAAATAATTGTCAGAATTTGTCAATTTCATTATATACATACATATATATATATATATATATATATATATATATATATATATATATATATATATATGTGTGTGTGTGTGTGTGTGTGTGTGTGTGTGTGTGTGTGTGTGTGTGTGTAAAACCAATTAACTACATCGAACACACCGCTACCTCACTGAGTGGACGTGTTATATGCCACCTGTCGCAGCAGAGAATGATCAATAAATATTAACTAACTCATAACTTCCAAGAACCTTTAAGGAAAATTCTAGTTGGTAATACTAGAATCCTTTTCTGGTCGCGTAGTCGTACAAAGCTCGTCATTTGAAAGGCTCTGCTTATTAAACTTTATCCTCCCACTATCAATCTCACGCTATTTAGCAAGGTTAAAAGTGTTAAATGTATTCTAAAAATGGTAGTCTTGCCCCGGTCAACTGACCGTGCATAACACGTGACCGCCAAGAAACACGCAAACCGCTCAAACTCACACTGTAATATTACTGTGTAATAGTCACACATATAATTTCACCACAGAAACCCCTAGCTAAGGAAGTTAAATCCTACATCAGAGACACAACACATCTACTAAACAAAATTAATCACATACAAACAGTTCCAGAGAATGCTATTCTAGTGACTATGGACGTAAGGTCACTCTATTCAAACATTAAGCACATCGAAGGGCTAACCGTCCTTCAGGAAGTACTTACTAAAAGAAGAAAACAAGACCCCCCCACAGAAGTTATCATAAAACTCATGGAGCATATTCTTACATTGAATACTTTCAACTTCAGTGGAGCACACTACGTTCAAGTAAGAGGTTGTGCCATGGGCACCATTGCAACTCCGTCATATACTACAATATTCATGGGAAAATTTGAGGAGACCCATATCTATCCCCTTATTGGTAAGGACTGCGTATTCTATGCAAGATATATCGATGATATATTCTTTGTATACACGGGCAGTGATGACAAACTCATCCAATTCCTCATGGCCCTAAACACAGTGCACGACTCAATTAAGTTTGACTATGAAAAATCCAAAACATCTGTAACATTTTTAGACACCCGCATTTACATAGATGAAAACAGGAAACTACAAACGACACTACACACTAAAATCACCGACACCCACAACTATCTACACTTTAAGTCTTCCCACCCTAAACACCTCAAAGAGAACCTTCCCTATTCACAAGCACTTAGACTCAGAAGGATATGTTCCCACAATGAAGAATTAAACAGATTGAAAATCTGGAGCATCAATTCACAACACGTAGCTATAAACAACACCTAATCAGGGAACAAATAAATAAAACAATTTCCACACCTAGAGAAGACACCCTAATGTACAAGATTAAAAATAAATCTAGCCGCATTCCTCTAGTAACCACTTTCAACCCCACTCTGCCTCCACTATCCCAAATAATCAAAAGACGCTGGGAAATACTATATCTCAAACCAGACCTAAAAAATTGTTTAAGGAACCCGGCCTTCTAGCATATCGTAGACCTAAGAACCTAAAAGAAATCATAGGTAGTAACCACATTTCAGGGGACAAGGTAATCCGTAATAAACTACAAACAAAAACAACAGGATTTTCCCAACCATGTAACAACAAAAGATGTTTATGCTGCAACCACATTAGACACACGAATTCATTCACTAGCTCAGTCACTAAATCTACTTTCAAAATCTACCATGACTCTAACTGTAGAAGTCATAACATAATTTACCTCTTAGAATGCACACTATGCCAGAAACAGGATGTAGGAAAATCTGAATGGCCCTTTCACTACAGAATTAATAATTATCGCAATCGAATGAAGTCAACTCCCCATGAAAAATTATTACCTGTAGAACATGTCCGCCTAGAAAAACACGATTTCAAAACCCATGCCATATCCACTATAATTGAGAGAACAGAAAAGTCCAGAGCAGATAACATTAGGAAGATTTTAGAGTTCCATGAATATAAGTGGATACGACGTTCAAAAATACACTATCCAGCCGGGCTAAACCATGAAATTAACAATATAGATAGTATTAATACATAACCCTACAAATCAAAACCTACCCACATTTCTCACCCACACAAAACAGACATGCTTACGGAGGTGTTGAGGCCTCACACTTATACACACCCATACGAATATACACACTTACACACATCATACTCACTCACTCCCAAATGAGCCAAATGTTAACACACACCCATAGTAATATACACGCTTACACATATCATACTCACTCACTCCGTAAGTACCAAATAACACAGACACACACACTTAAAAGAGACACTCCCTCTCTCCAGGTACCAACAAATCTGCCAAACTGACCAAGGGAATTCAAATCAGCATGAATCTATCCAGCTCTTATCTCAAATAACAACTTAAAAGAGACTGTTTGATCAACACACGGAATGTTAAAAAAGTCCATGTTAAAAAGATAAAAAACAAATAAAAAAAACAAATGAAAACTACAGACAAAAGTTCATTTTCTCCATCAAGACATTCATTTCTGTAGTTTACTGATACTAGCAAGCAGAAATATTATTTTCTCCTGATGATGGCAATGTTGGCCGGAACTAGTCGAGGAATCTAAATGAAATAATAATAATAAAAACGAAAGAATATTAATCTACAACCCAGTGTGTCTGAAGATTTCAATTTTTTTAACAATTTTTTAAATAATTTTTATTCTTCAAATCACACACACACACACACACAAACACACACACACACACACACATATATATATATATATATATATATATATATATATATATATATATATATATTAAGTACGTAGGAAGCAAATTTTATTCACATTTTGGAATTTTGGTTAAACTCCAATGAAAATGCGATTATTTCTTTTCTACTTTTCTGTAGTTTCGACCAGATTACCTGTTTCAGTCAAATTTTTAACATCAATTTTCCAATGTCTTAATTTTGTCTTTCATGGCCTATTTCGAAGAATTTTAACTTTTAAGATATGCCAATTTCACGAGTTCACAAATATGTCGTCTTTAAAATAGCAAGAACTGTTATATGAAGTTAGGCTACTTAAAACAATCGACACCCTGCGTCAAACTCAACTAAAATAAAAAGTAAATGATAATGGTTTATGAAAATCGTAAGTTCTCAGATATTGAATATTTTTACATTTACTGTAAACTGGTTCGAAATATTGAAAATATAAGCAAATAAATTATTTTAATATTTCCATATATATATTTGATAGAGGTTTGTCAATGGATATTTGTGCTTTAAAACATTGTATTTCGACGTTGACCTGTCAGGGCTCTCGAATGTTTTAGTAAAGAAAATTATCTTCCAGCAAGCTTTGAACTAGCATGATCTTTTAATGGAATTCATCGTCAAGACCAGTTTATATTTCAACAACGGAGATGTTAACAATCAACTAATGTTTACTTATTCTATTTAAGAAATATATTTTTAATCTCTCAAAGAGCATATCTGCTGAATCTTTGTAATTTATAAGGAACTACTTAATTTTAGTTATAATCCGATAATATATTTATTTGAATGGTATATTTTGTTGAGATATCTATTTTTAAACATGGTAAATTTACAGTATACCGGAGCATTAATTAATACAAGTTACCTTCATCTTCCCGAATTCATAGATTCGTAGACGGAAACCTCCAGGAATCACTCCATCCACACGACAAGGGATATATCAGAAATTGAATGCTTGTACATTAATTGGTTTATTATGATTATATATATATATATATATATATATATATATATATATATATATATATATATATATATATATAAAACAACTGAAAAGTTGCAAATTAAAAACAAAATTGAAGTATTTATTTATATTTTTTTTTATATATATATTTGATATTTCAGATCGGCCCCGATCTTTCTTCAGAAATGGCTGTTTTCAGAAGTTTGGTTACATTAAGTAGCGTCCGTCGCGAGACACGGACGTCACGTGATATAGAATGCAACTGTGTTTGAATATTTCTAACGTAAATCTAACTGTAGTAATATTTTAGATGTTGTTTAAAAAAATCTTTAACTATATCTAACAAATATTTTTTGTTTAACTATTGAAATATTTATAAAGATTTAAAATACCCAAGTCTTTATTTAACCCTAGTTTATATGCATTTAATTTTAAAATCCAGTATTTTTCTTTGTTTCTACGTGTGTATCTGGAACAGAAATCAGAATCTATCAATACAAATAAAGACTTTATACGTTTACTTATGAGAAAATGAATGTCTAATATTTGGGGAACATTTCTGCTATCAAATATGTTACATTAATTGCTGTGGTGGGATCCACCTAATCTGCATAGGTGACTACCAACTATATAAATAGTGGTTGGTACCGGAAGACGAGAGAAAAAGGAATCACGAGATCCAACTAGAGACTCTGATCGACTGCGACTAGTCAACACATTCTCCAGGAAAGTCTTCCCAGAAATATACAGAAATACTATATGTACTTATTGTGTACACTTTCTTGTTATAATACATTCTTGTTCTAAGTACA
>OZ038486.1:92646418-92798918 GCA_964036315.1 Acanthosepion esculentum | reverse complement strand
ATTACTATTCCAAACACACACACACACACACACACAAAAACATCCATACAGACAAACATATATATATACATATATATATTTATATATATATATATATATATATATATATATATGTATATATATATGTATATGTATATATATATATAGAGAGAGAGAGAGAGAAAGAGAGAAAGAGAGATATAGACACAAATGATACAATATATACTAAATCTTTAAATAATCGCAAAGACTAAATAACTTATTCTGACGAATGTGCGAGAGTATAAATCTCTAAGTAATGGATTTATGATTACCAGTGTAAATTGATTATAATATACCATCTCTCTCTCTCTCTCTCTCTCTCTCTCTCTATATATATATATATATATATATATATATATATATATATATATATATATATATATACAGAGAGAGTGAGAGAGAGAGAGCGAGAGAGACAGACAGATAGTTAGATAGATAGACACATAGATAAATAGATATCTCTATGTGTGTGAATGTGTTTGTTTAAAAGAGGATATAGAATCCAGACAATTTTAAAAGAAATGTTCAATGAAATGTTTTCCATTTATCCAATTTTTTAAAAAATATGTGTCTGTGTGTGCACGTACAAATGTACATATAAATGTTCTCACATCGCTCCCTCACCCACCTCTCTCTCTCTCTCTCTCTATATACATATATATATATATATATATATATATATATATATATATATATATATATATATAACGTGTGTGTTTAGATATTGAGGTCAATACCTAGCGGCGAAAGAATGTTTCTTGCTTCAAGATATGATGATTGCGTTTAAGCACGAAACAGACTGTTAACATCAATATCCACTTTTATATTAAAAAACGCCCTGTCCGTGATATTTATATATATATATCCACACACACACACACACACACACACACACACATACACATATATATATATATATATATATATATATATATATATATATATATATATATATATATATAAAGTAGCGGCCATAATATCAGGAACAGAAACAACAAAGACATAAATATGTGTATTACTTAAAAAGTAATTCATGATTAGCAATGAAATTTTTACCGAATAAAGATTAGGGTGTAATGCATAAATATTATAGAAAGTTACAAAAATTTACATAATAATTTTTAAAAAAATGAATGGAACAAAGGAAAATAAGCTACTGGACAAAAGTTAAGGGACGATGTTAATAATTTGCATAAACTTTTAATTTACATTGTTAAAAACTCGATGGAGCTTTTAAAAAATAAGTAAAGGTTCATTTATTATTAGGACTTTATTTTTAAGCAATATGGCAAATTCTACACGAAAAATGCTCTCTTTTGAAGAAAAGAAACTCATTATCGCTATCAAGAAAAAAGGTCAATTTCAGACATTTCCGATATTGTTCATAGGTCTAAAAGTGTCGTTCCTCGGGTAATTAGCAGTTATAAAACCGATAAAACGTTAGATGCAAAACAAAGAACCGGCAGATCTCCAAAAACATCGCAAAGAGAAGATCGAAGAATTGTTAGAATATCTACAAAAAACCGTTTTGAAATTGCTACATCAATTTCCCGTAAATTTAATGAAGAGACAGATAATAAGATCTCAAGGAAAACGGTTGCTCGCAGGTTAAAAAATGCAGGATTGCATGTCCATATTCCAGCTTCGATGCCTCTCATTTCAAAGTGAAATCAAAGGGCATGCCTGGAGTATGCGAGAGAACATGTTGTTTGGACTGACGCACAATGGGATACAGTTCATTTCAGTGACGAGTCCAAGTTTACTATATTTGGTTCTGAGGGCAAAACTTACGTACGCCGTAGAACGGTTAAGAGACTGTCTTCTCAATGTGTCAAGAAAATCGTTAAGATTGGTGGCAGCAGTGTGATGGTGTGGGGAATGATTTCAGCTGCAGGAGTTGGCCCTATCATCCGCGTACATGGCAATATCAATGCTGAGATTTAGAAAAGGTATCTTCAGCAGCATGTGGTACCAAGATTATACAATAATCTTTGTGAATATTCTATTTTCATACAGGACAATGCACCTTGCCGCAAGGCTCGGAAGGTTATGGCTTTTTTTTTTAAGGAGAAGGAATCGCCCTAATGAAGTTGCCAGCCTAGAGCACCGACCTGAATCCATAAGAAAATGTTTGGAAGATAATTGGAGAAAGGGCTCAGTAAAGAAACCCGAAAAACCAGGATCACCTATGGGAGTTATTGAAAGACGAATGGGAGGAAATTACTGCTGATTTTTTCATTAGATCATTTTTTCAAGAAATTCATTAGATCGACGATACAGAGAAGTCATTGAAAATAAGGGGATGGTTACCAAATATTAAAATTTGTTGATATTTTGTTCTCAATCAAGTATTAACAAGATCGTTGCTTAACTTTTGTCCTGTAGCTTATTTACTTTGTTCCATTTAATATTTATTTTTAAAAAAATTATTATGTAAATTTTTGTAACTTTGTATAATAATTATGCATTACAACCTAATCTTTATTCGGTAAAAATTTCATTGCTAATCATGCATTACTTTTTAAGTAATACACATATTTATGTCTTTGTTGTTTCCGTTCCTTATATTATGGCCGCTACTGTATATATATATATATATATATATATATATATATATATATATATATATATATATATATATATATATATATATATTCTTGATTACACATAATTTCTCTTATAAATACCCTTGTTTTAGTTTGTCCTTTTCTTTTTCCTTGGGCCTTTCCCCTCCCCCGCCCTCTCTCTCATTTTCATGTATACGTAAGGTTAGGAAATGCAAACCAAACGACAAATCTTCATATACACTTCGACAGTGTAAATTGGCTAGATTTTAAATTAAAATCCTATAATCATTTATTGTCTCCAGTGTCCCCACAAAACTATCCACACTTTTTCGGTGTCTGTTTTTTAATTTTAGGTCAACGAATCGGTTATTCGATTTATGCATCTGATAATAACTCATATTTATCTATATCTCACTCATTTAAACCGTTATTTAACATCTTTCTTTAAAACTTATCTCTTTTAAATTGTATTCCCAACTCTCTCCTTGAAGGCCTTTCCTGTTCTTCATTCTTCCGTTAAACCTCGCTCTATATCTTTCATACATTTCCCTCTCACCTTGTTTCTTACGCCCACACACACACTCTCACTGAAATTTTGTTTTTATACCCGGAGTTATATTTTCCGATTTCTTTTTTGAATTTGTAGGTCTGATGAATTGGATCGTGATTATGATTCCAATGTAATAAATTATAACCATGGAATATTATTGTTTGAGCTTTATATATATATATATTTATATATATATATATATATATATATATCAATGAACAGTGAAGTCAACACTCAGAGGCGACAGGCTGTTTCATGCTGGACGCAATCGTCAGACCGCCTGATTGCGTCTAGCATGAAAGAGCCTGAATGAGTGTTGACTTCAATGTCCACTTTTATACTTATATTTACATGATATTGAGCACTTTATCCGATAAATATAGCACATCTTAAAACTATATTTTTTTGCCTCTCTCCTTGTTGTATTGTATCTCTCCTGTGAGTATCAATTTTTATGAGTGTTCTTTCCTCATTATGTGCCTTAGAAATTTCAACTGTCTTCTCCCAATGTTGTGTATATGTGTACATTTTTGTCTTCATTTCCTTGAAACCTTCATCGCTGCTCACAGGTTTGGTCCATGATATTCTCAATATCTTTCTGTAGAACTCCATTTCTATTGTTTCACGTCTCTTCTTCCTCTGCGAGGAGATTGTCAATCACCCACTACTATGTAGAAGGACGTGTGTTACATAATATTTCAGCACTCTTTTCTTTATCTGTCTGTATTTCTGAGATGAGGCATTATGTACATTATTTACATTATTCGGACTATTGTCTTCATATTTGTAGCCATATTTATTACAATATTTCGGCCGTTGTACGCTCCAGCCTTCTTCTGGTGGTTGGAATGTCGAACTGAACCCTTTATTTCGCTCACTCGGGTAAACTGTTTTAGATGCACATGCCATGTTTAATGAGTGTCAGTTATCTCCTGAGCCGACCAAGCATAGAAATGAATACAATATGGGAACCAGTAATAAGGAGTGCCTGAGAAAAGCGATAATAACAACAAAAATTGCAATATGAGCTCTGGTAAAACATGTATTGATAACAGGAAAAATTACAATATGAACACTGGTAAAAAACGGTTGCTGAAGACATTAGGTTTATAATACCCAGAAAGTCATACACAGATGTCCTCAAGGAAACATGGCAGAGTGGATAAAGGCGTTAGTTCGATCCATTGAGTTCAATACCCGGTTAAAGCAGTGGAGAACTTTCAGAGTGAAATTAACACTATGGTTGCCTTAAAGTCTTGCATGTTTATACCGTAATTATCTGTATATATTTTTCCTTTAGTGTAGACTTCAGGTCTTTGTTACCTGTTGTTCTGGAACCTTAGTACGAAATAAAATTTTCCTCTGTCTTTGTTACCACTGTAAAGTTGGTGTCAAAAAGATATTTTTCTTTTATCTTTGTATGTTCGCGTAGAACTTGTATTTTTTCTCACTACCTACGTCGTCTCTGTTACGGACCGATAGCAAGAAGTTTTTTTGTAGATTCTCCTCGTAGAGTTTGTTTCTTCACTATACTTTTAGATTTCTTTGCGTAGAATTTGTTTCTTCAATGACCCGCGTAGAGTTTCGTTTCTTCAGTATCCTCGTCGCCACTGTTATGGTTCAATATCCTCGCACCACTGTTATGTTCCAAAGTTAGGACCAAGGAAGAACAACACGAACACAAGAGTAGGAATAACAAAGATATATTAAACAGAATAATAATAATACAAGAAGTTGGAAGGTGTTAGTATGACTGTCAGTCTGGTTTAGAGTGAACTATATTTGTCTCGATTCGTTTCGTCTCGACTCGTTACACTTCTTCTATCGTCTGTCTTGAGAGGTGCACTCTTTATAATATCAGGAAGACTTCATTATCGTTACAGGTAAGATCCCATAACATAATCACTCGAGAAGGATGTGTAATGGATAGCCGCTCAGGATTAGAAATTGGGGAGAGAAGTTTGCATTCCAATCGGTTTCATTAACTAAAATTACGCACAAACACTACTGGAAAAGATATAAATCCGTCACCCTTTTAACGATGGGTACAGTAGTAGAACTTTTATCTGGATAAATAATTTCTATTCTCAAAATAATTGTTTATTCTCATTTTTCGACTTTGAATAGCCTACAACGTGCTGAAAAAACAAAATCATTCAGTTCTGCACAACAACTGAAGGTATTTGATTTCTTTCAAGAGTATATGACTCAGATGAAATATCTCCAAATATTTTTCTCGGCCATATCTTTTAAATTATTTTTTTAAATAACGCAGTCATAGCGTACGCATTAATTTGAATGAAGTTTTAGAATCTGTATGAAATCAATTTCCCAGTTTTACATGATCATTTGTAGAACTGAAACCTGAGATGAAAATATATAAGCCGGGTTTTAAATAAGAACCGGAGGTTGTTTTTTGTTGTTGTTGTTGTTGTTGTTGTTGTTGTTGTTGTTGTTGTTGTTGTTTTGAGTTCAGAATGGTAACTACAGGCCCAAGAATAAGATCAGAATAACATTATACTCTGCCTGGGTTCACAGTTTGGCTCCATATTATTCTCTCTAGTATAGGTGTGTAATATCTGTTCCTTCTCTTCAGTTGTGCTCTCATCATCCGTATGGGAGTGCGTCTACAAGGTGCGCTTCGGGTTATTTAGATTCTTTGAAGTGTTATAGATAGAAATTTAACCGCGAAGATTAGTTCAGTAATTATCAGGGACTTGAGATATATTTTCATCAAAAATCTTAAATATATTTCCTAGCGCAAACAAAATCCTAAGTACTAATGGATAAGTTGGCTTGACACCAAGAAAATAAACACTTTGATAAATAAGATGGCCGGTTAGGAAAATATTAGTATTTGGGATTGAGATTGAGAAAAAATAATAATTTGAAGGAAAAGAATTGTAATATAATCAAAGAAAGATATATATATATATATATATATATATATATATATATATATATATATATATATATATATATATATATATATATATATATATATATATATATATATATATATCAAATATGTGGTGCAGTTCAATTTATATTACAATGAATAATTCATACAAAAAGTAGATTAGTAAAGTTATTGATATAAAATGGCGAAATCTCTTCACAAACAAAATTTCAAACAAAAAAACATTGCAAACAAAACAATTGCAAACAAAGCAAAATAATTTCCATGCCTGAGGATGACTGAATGTACAGTTGAATGTACTTGCAGATTAAAAAAAGACCTTAGACAGCTTGTAGTTATTAAAAACAAGGATCATAACATTCATCGAGTGGTTCGTAGGTTAATGCAAATTTAAAAATGCTGTTTGCGAAAAGATTTCGTCATTTTATATCATTAACTTTACTAATCTACTTTTTGCATGAATGATTCATTGCATTATATATATATATATATATATATATATATATATATATATATATATATATATATATATATATATATAAGTAGGGAAATGGTTTAACCTATGTTTGTAATTAGGTTGGATGAAAATTGGAGGTTAAAATTTTTTTAAAAATCTCTTACTAATAAATGTATTATATCCATTCACAGACAACATAAAGATCTATTTAGCATAACTTAGATGTGGCACAAGGCCAAAAGATGGGAGCATGACTACTCAGTCGTAATTGAACTAGCGAGAAATGTTTGTTATCCATTACACAATGTCTTAGTGACAGGTAATTCTTTGTGTTTCAATAGTGACTAAACAGCAACGAATGATTCCGTTTGTTTCAAGGGTTTTTCGTCACACTGGGTTTAATTTGGGATCGTTGCCCCCGAAAATAACCATTTCTAGTTCTCTCCTTCCATTGGGATAAAAAAAAGCAAATGAAAACGAATCGATCCCGTAAACTATGCGGATTAACAAAGTTTTATGCGTCAAGGAAAGATAAGGAGAGAAAAAATGGATATGAATGGATCAGAAATAATAAAGGTCGTTTTAGTGAAGAGGAACAATAGAAAACAAACGAAAAGGTGACCAAACAAAAGATGGAGATAAAGAAAGTAATGTTCATCGTATAGTCACATGTGGCCAGGCGGAAATTGGGGAATAGAAACAACAAAATAAAGAAAAGAAAAAGTTAATAGTATTACTACAACTGGGGAGGCAGCAAGAAGCAGGAAAGAAATCAAAAGTACAATAAAGCAAATAAATTATTTAAACTATCTATATTCAGTCGACTTAGTTTAGGTTTACGGCTCCAAACACAGAGAATTGTCCTAAGGGACAATAATCTGACAGATAAAAGCGTTTGTTTAATTTTAAGTTAAATCCCTGAGCTAAGACGAGTGTCCTTGGACTCAGTGGAAAAGAGCTAGCAATACCTGGACAGTACTAAAAATAAAAACTAGACGAAATATCCCGAGACATGGACAGTGAAATGAGAAGAGTTCATGTCTGTAGATTAAATAAAGGGTTAAGTTCAGAATTCCCTGTAGCTTACCCAGATTGATATGAAGTTGAAAGAGGGCCAGATGGGAACAAAAACAACGAAGGTGAGAACAATAGTCCGAATATAATGTAAATAATGATAACCCTCATACCAGAAAGAAAAGAGATCCATTGTATCAGAAAAGAAAAGAAAAGGTGAAAAAAAATCGATGCTCTGGTTGAAAGGCATGAAAAGATATGTTTAAAATATTAGAAAATACTTTTGACTTTAGCTTTCTTAGGGCAACTAAGCAAGAGAATAAAAGACTTTCTACTATGATTCAATGATAGGTTATTATTTTACAATAAACAATAACATTTTGTAAGCAAGTTTCTAAGTAACAGACAAGTTGGTTGGCTTTGTTTACAGCATGCCAACCTGCATGAGTTATTTCATAGGGAAATCTAACCATTTCCTAATTAATTTTATGATTTCAGCTATGGATATTTGGTACATAATTGTATGTTTTCTAGATATATAGTTTTAGATCATAAAATGTATTGTTAGCAATTTTTATATGTACAGGGGTTGGACAAAATAATTGGAACAGGTGCAAATTCCACTCCTATATTTCAAAGACCTATTATATTAAGAACTTTAACTAAAACTTCGTAATTGCAGGTTATATCTATTGTAAATACGTTTATTTATCGAATTTACTGTCTTTGGCTTATTTATTTTTAGAATTTAGTAAAATTTTAAGCTAAATGCGTGACCTCTCTGAGTTCGAAAATGGGCAAATTGTTGGAGCTCACATGGCAGGAGCCTCAATCACTAAGGTTGGTAAACTGTTTGGTTTTCCAAGAGCTACCATATCAAGAATTATGACGCAATTCAAGAAACAGGATAAAACCTCTAGCAAGCATAGCAATTTGGGCCGGACTTGCAAACTTACTGACAGCGACCGACGTGCATTGAAACGTAATGTGGTGACAAATCATCGGACTACTGCAGCCAAAGTGACTGCTGAGTTGAATAATCATCTGAATAGTCCAGTTTCTACTAAAACTGTTCGTCGTGAGCTCCATAAGGCTTGATATGGAAGAGCCGACATAAGGAAACCTCTTCTCTCCACTCGCAACATTCAGAAGTGGTTGAAGTGGTGCAGACAGACCAATGGAAGCAAGTCATATTCTCAGACGAATCCAGTTTTTCTCTTTTCCCAACTTCAGATCGAGTTTATGTGTGGAGATAGCCCAAAGAAACTTACAACCCTGACTGCCTTCTTCCAATAGTGAAGCATAGCGGTGGATCAGTGATAGTTTGGACCGCTATATTTTGGAAATGGCTTGGTCCAATAGTTGCACTGCGTGGCAGAATCAACAGCAAAGATTACCTGAACATTTTGGGTGATCATGTTCATCCAATGGCCCAGACTTTATCCGCTGATGGTGACTGCATATTCCAAGACGATAATCCTCCAATACGTACCGCTTGAGTGGTTAGGAATTGCTATGAGGAGCATGAAAGTGAGCTAGAACACATGGAGTGGCCTCCCCAATCTCCAGATATCAATATTATTAAACATTTTGGTGAATTTTGGGGCGACAAGTTCGGAGCCGCTTTCTTCCACTGCCGTGTCTTAAAGAGCTAGAGCAGGTGTTAATGGAAGAATGACTGGAAATTCCTCTGGATGAAGTAGGGAAGCTGTATGATTCCATTCCTAAACGTATTAAAGTCGTATGTTAGGCTAAAGGAGGACCAACTCCATATTAAATAATTTTTATTTGAATTTAACAAGTGTTCCAATTATTTTGTCCAACCCCTGTATTTGTCTATATTTCTGAGATGAGGTATTATGTTTAATAGATGTCAGTTATCTCCTGTTAATTCCCCTCTCCAAGTTCTCCACTGCCTTAACCGGGTATTGAACTCAAACGTTTGACCCTGTCACTGGATCTAACCAACGCCTTTACCCACTGTGACATGTGTCCTGATAACAGACACCCATTAAACATGGCACGTGGAACTAGAACATTCTACCCCAGTGAGCAAAATAAAGGGTTCAGTTCGACATTCCAACCACCTGAAAAAGGCCGGAGCGTACAACGGCCGAAACGTTGTAATAGATATGGCGACAAAGATGAGGGCAATAGTCCGAATAACGTAAATAGCGTATTTTATATGTATTGCTTGTAATTTCACGACGAAAAATGTTACCAACAGCGACGTTGGCTGAAAATATTAAGTCGCGAGCATGTTGGGGTATCTCAGCTCGGAGAAGGGTATTAATAAGAGACGTTATGGATCTTTTCAAATGTTCGCCAGCCTCGGCAATGTGGGCAAAAATTAAGTACTTGATGTGACCAGGTCGTAGGCCGTCAACACCTCCACTGCTGCTTTCCGAGGAGGACTTCAGAGCGACAACCATCGCTGCCATTGAGTTTTCAATATTTTAATCTGATCAAATCTGACATCTGATGGTGGCGCAGGATGTTTTCGACGGAGCGCTGTCAGAACTTCTGGTGTAGCAGCTATTATAGTATCAGATGAGGCCAATACTCTAACAGCAGCTGGGACATAACCCTCGATCAACATAGCATTGACGAGGGCACGGAGTCTCTTAGAATCGTCGACTGTAGATTAAGGACGAAATCTATTAGGATTAGAAAGATTTGGTGGCATTTATTTTAGACGAATAGATGATATAGGATTGTAAGGGATGCCGGAATTGTTTGAGGAGTCAGGTTGCCCTCAAAACATCACTGGCATCTATTTTCGGTCGGTTCATTACGTTAATGGCACACACTATCTTGTAGAGGTGAGAGAGACAGACAATGCGAACAACTCCAAACAACCAGAGACGCTGAAACATTTCTAGTCAATCCTACGCAAGATAAATGAAAAGCCTGTTGATATTTGAACAAATTCTGATTCTTTTATGCTTATTAATGCTGCCACAAGCAAAGCAAAGATCACATTCCAGCAAATAAGAAGGAAGAAACATTATCCGTCCCTCCTTATTCCTAAAATTAATGTAAATCGTTTTTCTGTTAATTTTTGTAATCTCCGCTTGACATTAATTTCATTTTTTTCTTTGAAATTAAATCCTCGAAAAAATACTGTCTTCACTTACAAATCCTTTAAAATAATGTTTAAAGTTTTCAGCAATTAATTCAATAATGCTTATTCCATTTGCTATTCAAATTCGTAATTACCTTACTTAATGCTTAATCCGACATTTTTACATTCTTAAAAATCCGTTGAAACAGCAGAGCTTTGAAAAACATGTCTTTTCTCTTCGAATTCCAAGCGTCAAGTTATTTAAACTAAAACCTTATTTGAAATATCTTTTTTTTTGTTCTGTAAATCATTGGCTCACTTCCAGAATTTACAACGTAAATACTTTTATTTATATTTGGTATTTTTAAAAATTATATTTCGAGTTCGAAATCCAGTCGATAGTTTGTCAATAATAGTTTAATTGGAAGTTATCTTGTATTACGATTGAGATTATTTAGAAATATTGATAGGTTTTCATTCGTCATTGCATTTACGTTTCTTTCTTTCTGTGTTTATCTCTTTTATTTTGCTTTGACGTCATTTTCCTCATCGGGTTTTGGTTCGCTCCAATTAAATTATGCCAGAGTAATGCAATCGATAAGCTCCACTTTACGACAACAGCCTATTGGAGATTTTATCAATGAGTTGATGCGCAAAGAATTTATGTTGATAATAATTCCCTTCGCAATCTTTTGTTCAGAGAATTTCCTTGAAATCGTTAAAGAATATCAGAACACAACTCACTTTTTGTGTCTGAGATTATATATTTAAAATAATAAGGTAGAACTAAGTAGGTATTTTGAATGAATATTTCATTTGAATTGGTCTTTTTAAAGCAGAAACACTTCTCTTTAAGTCTCATCAACGTTGGCTTAATTTAACAGTGTTAGAATGAAAGGCAATTCAATTTTAAGAGCATCTTCCACTGAATCCAAGAAAATAGAATGAGAAAAAAGAAAGACTTTTTAAAATAAATCGCTTGAAAAATTCCCACCGCAAGAAGTCTTCTCCCAGCTTTACTTTGAGTGATTATCATGATTTTAATTCAATTTAATTATTCATGCTTGGTGTAATCGGTAAAACAGATGTCTTAGGGTGACAGGCTTCATGGGAAAACGTGATATGAATCAGAGTATTAACAGAGGCTTATCTATTACTGCTGACGCCAGAATCTTGCTAGGAGCAAGAAAGGTTTGAGAAGCTGGAATAAAAAGCAAACTGAAATAAAATGTCAGAAAATATGTTAAGTGCATGTACACGATATTAAAAATGAGAAAAATACGGCTTTTTATTAATCCTGAATGTTTTTAGCAGGAACAAATGAAAAAGATATTTATCCATCAAGATTAATAATTCGGTAATATAAGTATTTAAGTAAACTATTTTGATTAAATTTAATTAAAATTAACGCTAGTTGAAACACGGGTACATATAAGTAATTTGTTTACGAAAAACAAATGCGTATGACCAAATCTAAATCTGTCCGAAAGACCTGAGGAATAAAATTATCTATGACAATGACATTCGAATGATAATATTCCAAAGTCCGAAACCAGCTCTAATCATCGTGAGTAAAGTGATAGCGAATAAAGAGGGCTTATATCGTTTGCCCTTTCAGATAAATGAAAATGGAAAATTTTAAATGGATAGCACCGAACAGATAGAAATACTAGGTTGACCAGAAAGTTTTGATTCTCTTAGGAAGCGGAATGAAAATGACAAATCTTGACCTGTGTCTGGTGGAATTTCCAAGAACTACCCCATTTCCAGTTGTTCAAACAGACAAACAGTATTTTTTTCACATCCATCATTGAGTCCCGATGCTGCTCCGAGTGACCGTGGCCTCTTCCGTACAATCGATCACTTCTTTCACGAGCAGCAATCCAACAATTTTGATGAAGTGAATCAAGCATGTTTAAAGGTTTTGCTGTTTTTTTTTTTAAATTAAAACTTGTATCTAGCACAGATACGGATGCTGGCTGATCGCTGACAGATCGTAGAGAATGATGGACTTTATTTTGAAAATTAAAACTTGGTGTTGCTCCATAAAATTTTATTGTTTTCTTTCCACTTCCTAAGGGAGTCAGGATATTCTGGACAACCTAATATATATATGGATATTGCAAAAAAGGAAAAGTTATTTTAATTGTTCTAAGAGATTCAAATATAGAGAGAAAATCTTAAAAAAGTAAAACAAAACAACTTTCTTTCGTAATTTTCTAATGAAACATGACCAGTGAACATGTTAGTACTTCATATGTCCATTCCACGAAGTCGTTCCTTGCAGACTGACCACATATTCTCGATTGGATTTAAATTAGGAGAGTTTCTGGGCTAATCTATAATACACTGATTTGCTCACTGGTAAGGCTTGCCAGTGTGTTCGTCCAGCGTAACAATTTTCGTACGCTTCGTGGAGTAACATCCATGGCAGACAATGGCCGTAGAACAACTTATCGACAGTCGAGACAGTAGTGTCTATGCGTGATAAAAATCTGATGCAATAACGGATGACGGAATATTTTTCATGTCCCAACAAATTTCATCATACATCCCAAAAATATATATATATATTTTGGATACCACTGCAAATGACCTAATCTTTTGAAAAATAGAAATCGATTACACCCTGTCACTACAGAGGGACTAAAACTGACCGTAAGAAATTAAAGCAGATGTTTCAATTAATTTGCAAAAGGGTATCTATCTATCTATCTATCTATCTATCTATATATATATATATATATATATATATATATATATATATATATGTGTGTGTGTGTGTGTGTGTGTGTGTGTGTGTGTGTGTGTGTGTGTGTGTGTTGGAGTGTGCGTATTTAGGCAGCAGATTCTCTTTTAGGCATATCTGATTGAATAGTTTTAACAAAATCCATTCATACTCACGAATAACCTTCCGTGTATTGATGTTAAAGGATGAGAGAAATGCACTATAACTGTTTAAATTTTCTTCTAATATCTGTAAACTAATTTTTCTTGTTTTCATGCTGTAGGATAGTTGAGTTTGTGACAAAATATGAATATTTTGAATAAACAACAAACACACTAACAAAAAGGCTTCCATTAGACATGTCTGACCATTCGTCCATTGCGAGACATCTACAACAACATTTCTGTCCACATTTACAATATAAATATTACTAATTGGCAACACAGCTATCCTACACCAAGAAAACAACAAATTCAGTCCATATATACTAGAAGCAATTTATATTAAAAACTTAAAGCAGGCACTGCACAGAATCGACTATGAATACTGCAGTAATATTCTGAATTGGCTGTAAAGGAACTGTTTTTTTTCACGCTTTAATGCGCGCGTTCCCATGTCATTATAACATAGAAATAATTCTATAATGAATAGTTTCTTCACGTTCTAATGAAGGCTCAGCACATTGTCGACCGTTATGCATTTAAAAGCATAATGAAAAAATACGGTAATGTATAACAACGCACAAGTTTGTATAAATATTTATATTAATGAACATATAGTTTTGTATTACTTGCACCCCTGAAGATGATCTTGGAAGAAGATCGAAAGTACTTTGGAAATGAGAATAAAAGAAATTTAAACAGCTATAGCACATTTCTCTCATCCTTTACCAGAATACGTGGAATGTTATTCGTGAATACGAAAGGATTTTGTTAAAAATTAGCAGACATGATATCTGTAATTTATTGAAGCAGACATATATATATATATATATATATATATATATATATATATATATATATAGACAAATAAATAGATTCAACGTTTTATATTTTATTTTATATCATATGTTTTTATTTGTTCAATTCAATGTTTCCCCGTTCTTCTTCGTCATTAGAACATTAAATAGAGTAGTGTGCTTGTCTGTCATTTAATTTATATATTTTTAATTGTTCTGCTTTACCAAAAAGAAACATCCACTTTAAATATTATTTTATAAGACCTCGTAATCGTATAGCTTAACCTATATTTAAATGGGATTAACACTATTTACGATATATTCACAAAGGAACATATATAACGTACTTTATTGAAAAGTCTAAAGCTTTAATAATTGTTACTTAATGTCCAGCCTATAAATTAATGATATATCATTTAGGCGGTGAATTAAATCTCTTCATTGTATATTTTTTAATAAAGAAATATATTTTAATAATATTTAATACAAAATCAGCATTGAACATTTTCCCGGCTGCAAGCGTACGGATGAGACGTACATTTGTAATGTGATAATACAATTCAGCTGAGGAAAGGATAAAAAGTTTCTTTTGGCTGAAAAAACCTTTGAGAAAATAAAAGAAAAGGAAAGCGGTTAGAAAACAAAGAAGCAGACACTAAAGTTAAAACGGAAGAACAAACAGGATGTAGAATCTTGATGACGTATAAGGAAATTAAAATGTATAAAAAATGGAACACTGAAAGGAAGAAAAGAAAGACGTGATGTCAAACTGAAATGGGAAAAAATGTGAATGATGTGAACAAAAGAATGGGGTAATGAAAATGAGAAAATAGTAGGAAGAAAAGAGTGAAGAGGACAAAGAAGAAGGAGAAATTGAAGAAGAAGAAGAAGAAGAAGAAGAAGAAGAAGAAGAAGAAGAAGAAGAAGAAGAAGAAGAAGAAGAAGAAGAAGAAGAAGAAGAAGAAGAAGAAGAATTGACTAAGTGGAAGAAGAAGAAGAAGAAGAAGAAGAAGAGGAAGAAGAAGAAGAAGAAGAGGTAGAAGAAGAAGTGACTAAGAGGAAGAAGATGAAGAACAAGAAGAATTGACTAAGAAGAAGAATTGACTAAGAGGAAGAAGAAGAAGAAGAAGAAGAAGAAGAAGAAGAAGAAGTGACTAAGAGGAAGAAGATGAAGAACAAGAAGAATTGACTAAGAAGAAGAATTGACTAAGAGGAAGAAGAAGAAGAGGAAGAAGAGGAAGAAGAGGAAGAAGAAGAAGAATTGATGAAGAAGAAGAAAAATTGACTAAGAGGAAGAAGAAGAAGAAGAAGAATTGACTAAAAGGAAGTAGAAGAAGAAGAAGAAGAAGAAGGGATGAGGAAGAAGAAGAATTGACTAAGAAGAAGAAGAAGAGTTGACTGAGAGGAAGTAGAAGAAGGAGCAGAAGAATTGACTACGAGGAAGTAAAAGAAGAAGTAGAAGAAGAAGAATTGACCAAGAAGAAGAAGAAGAAGAAGAATTGACTAAGAGGAAGTAGAAGAAGAATTGACTAAGAGGAAGAAGAAGAAGAAGAAGAAGAAGAAGAAGAAGAAGAAGAAGAAGAAGAAGAAGAAGAAGAAGAAGAAGAAGACGAAGAAGAAGAATTGACTAAGAGGAAGAAGATGAAGAAGAAGAATTGATGAGGAAGAAGAAGAATTGACTAAGAGGAAGAAGAAGAAGAATTGACTAAGAGGAAGTAGAAGAAGAAGTAGAAGAAGAAGATTTGACGAAGAAGAAGAACAATTGACTTAAGAGAAGAGGAAGAAGAAGAAGAAGAAGAAGAATTGATGATGAAGAAGAAGAATTGACTAAGCGGAAGTAGAAGAAGAATTGACTAAGAATAAGAATAATAATTAACTAAGAAAAAGAATAATAAGAAGAATTGACTAAGAAGAAGAAGAAGAAGAGTTGACTGAGAGGAAGTAGAAGAAGAAGAATTGACGACGAAGAAGAAGAACAATTGACTAAAGAGAAGAGGAAGAAGAAGAATTGACTAAGAAGAAGTAGAAGAAGAACTGACTAAGAAGAAGAAGAAGAATTGACTAAGAGGAAGAAGAAGAAGAAGACGAAGAATTGACGAAGAAGAAGAAGAAGAATTGACGACGAAGAAGAAGAATTGACTAAGAGGAAGAAGAATTAACGAAGAAGAAGAAGAAGAAGAATTGACGAAGAAGAAGAATTGACGAAGAAGTAGAAGAATTGACTAAGAAGAAGAAGAAGAAGAAGAAGAAGAAGAATTGACTAAGAGGAAGTAGAAGAAGAAGAATTGACGACGAACAAGAAGAAACGACGAAGAGGAAATACAAGAAGGAATCGAAGAAGTGGAAGATGAATAAGAAAAACGAACCAGTAATTAAAGAAGTAGAAGGAGAAAAATAGACGAAGAAGCAGAAAAAGTCGAAGAAGGAGAAAAAGAAGAAATAAATTAAAAAGAGGTATTTGAAGAAAAAGAAGAAATTGAAAAAGAGGTACTAGAAGAAGATAAAGAAGAACAAGAGTTAGATTGATTCGTTTTCTACGGCTTATTAACCCTTTGCAGGTTATTTAAAGTCAGAAAATATTTTTAGATTGTAAAATTGTTTTTGGCAGATGCTTTTGTGATATTTACTATTTAACCCAAATCTGAGGAAGAGAAGAGGTGGATTTATATAATTTCGCAAATTTATAATCGCCTAAGTCAATAAAATGAAACCAACGGAAATTGGAACTCTGATCTCCGATTAACAATTCAGAGCCATTTCCCATTATTCCACTCGCACACTGAAGATTACAGCAGCTGGTATCCCCAAGTGATTAACATTTAAGTTCTGACCAAGCTCAACGTTCCTTACTTCGGTGATTGTAGAGGAACAGATGTTTCAACGTGATATGGCCGTAAGCCAAAAAGACGAAGACAGAGGAACATGAATACATAGAATACGAAAGAAAGACTTAAAAGCAAACTAGAAAAAGGAAGAAAAAACATTTGCGATAATGACAAGGAAATGGCACTAACAATGAAAGAATATAATAGCAGAAGCAAAAAGGAGAAAAACGAGAAAGATATGGAAAAATCTAATTCAGTAATGTTTGAGAAAGAGCTGCAAGAAAATCTATGGTGAAAATAAAGATTATCCGTCACCTGTGATATTTAGACAAACATAAATAACTGTGCCTGCGTCAAGACTTAGTGCCAAAAGGACGATTCTTTCCATGACACCGCTTTTTTATGTTCGGTAATGCTTAATGTTTTAAAAAGTGATGATTAGAATTAAAATAAACCCTAAACATATGATGAAAGTAAAGTTATACATCTTTTTCGTTCTTTAAAATGTGCAATAAAAATATTAAATACCATTTATTTATTAAATTTTTATTTACAAGAATAATTTTATGTTTACAACATTCTAAAAGCTAATGCAATTAGAACTAACGGAAAGCAATATTTATTGCCAATTTATAAAAAAATAAATATGAAAACAATTTTTATTCATAAATTTATAAACATTTATTAAATTTTTGAAATATGTGAACCAAATATAATATATTTCCTATTTACCATTTTATAAAGTTTGAATCAATTGGCAATTAACAACTGTTTTGCCAAACATTCTAATAAGTAATATAATAAATTTGTGTAAATAAAAAATCTAATAAATAAATAGATTTATTAATTTTGTTGTCAATTCTCAATAAAAAAAAAAGTATAACTGTTTAGTTTTTACTACAATTCCTACTATCGCTTTCTGAAACAATAAGAATTGCGGCAGATTTAATAGGAAAAACCGTCCTATTGACACTCCGTCTTATTCTGGACTCGTTTCTTCATGTCTACTGATATTTCTCTGTATGGAACGAAAATACTGAAATGCATAAGAAATTGCGGATTTTGAATGTTTCGTTTTTAAGTCAAGAAATAAATATAAATTTTAGGACAAAGTAACCAAAAATAACTGACTGTATAGGCCAAATATATTTGCAGACAGGAGATTGAATGAGTAAAAAATTATAACAATGTGTCGCCGTTAATCGTGAAGTTAAAATGTTTGAATATTTATTTGGTACTATGCCCTTTCCAAATCCGTTTTATTTTCAATTTCCTTAAGTAATCGCGTTTTTCAGTTATGAATACTACGGCCTTGTATAATGTAGTAGGTTCTCTTAACACATATAGACACAAGTACACATTGAAACACATACACACAGATGTATGCACTCAGAAATACATACACACAAACACATACAATCACCAACACGAACAGGCAAAAACACAAACATATACACATATATACCCAGACAATCTTATACAAGCATATGCATACAGATTCTTAAATAGACAAACTCATACACACAAACACAGACTCGTACATATACATACGCAAACAATCCCACACATACACGCACAAGCACATATACAAACACATAAATGCACCTAAATAGCATATGAACACACAAACATATCTAAACACGTGCATTTATTAACATACATATAAACACACACATGCAAATAGATAAGTACAATGTTATTATTTTTCGAGGCGTGGCGGAATAATTTTTGCAAAAAATTATTAATGAAGTGATTTGATCCTCATAGAGTGACATATTTTCCATATAAACGATGAAAAATTGTCAGGATGATGCTTTTTTCATTCAATGGCTAACTTAAATGTGACCTTGTGGCCATCTTGCCATAGTGCAATAGAAATACTATTTTAAATGTGTGGCATATTCACAAAATGACAGGTATTACATTTCAACGATATTATATCGAACTGAGATTCTTAAATATGAATGGGAACGTCCTATATTCATATAACCTTTAAGGAAATAACTAATAATGGTTTTGTACTCAAACACACACACACGTATATATATATATATATATATATATATATATATATATATATATATATATATATATATATATATATATATATATATATATATTATATATATATATATATATAAAAGAAGAGAGAAACCGCAAACGTTTTTGGTTGTAATGTGGATTTTAAAAAAAATATATTACGCTTTATTTTCCATAATTTTGCTACACGTGATTCCGGTCTCACGACCTTCATCAGGCAAATAATGGATATTTCCACATATTATTAAAAGGAATAATTTTTTATTATGTTTTTCGATGTTAAATATTACACATTCTCTTTTTGTGTGTGTTAGTGACCCAAATGTCTTTATTGAACTGGAATTTGACATTTGGGTCACTAACACACAAAAAGAGATTGTCTAATATCGAGAATATTTAACGTCGAAAAACATAAGAAAAATTAATTCCTTTTAATAATATGTGGAAATATCCACTCTTTGCCTGATTAAGGCCGCGAGACCGGAATCACGTGTAGCAAAAGTATGGAAAATAAAGCAAAATATATATTTTTTTAAAATCCACATTACAACCAAAAACGTTTGCGGTTTCTCTCTTCTTTTTATTATACACACTTTTCTCTCGTTGGAACTACTATAACCTCTTCCCCATATATATATATATATATATATATATATATATATATATATATATATATATATATATATATATATATATAAGGCAATTGTTTCTCTGTATCCCAAAATTTTTGTTTTATTTTTTTAACTTAGAGAGGTATTTTCACTTCCTTAAAATCAATTTGCTGGCATTTTTGGCAGAATTTAATTCTACGTATTCTGAACAATCTTCTTGAAGAATAAAATCCAATGCATGCATTTTCTAGTCATGGATATGACGATAAACTACATCCGGTACCAACGTCTCTGATCGTGGAATTGGTGGTTTTGAAGAGCGTGGAACCACCTCGTAATTGCTGTTGTTCCTAGGTCCACCTTGAATCAGAGTTGTAGCACCTGATAGGGCCTTAGCTATGTGCAAACAGAGAATCCCCAAACATATACAAAACACTAAGGAAAGTATAAAAATACATTTTTATATTAATAAATTTTTACCTATAAAAAAACGGCCAGCAATACATTTTATCTGTAGTTCAAGGCATACAATTGCGTTCAAATATCTTTAGTTGCAGGCATAAAAATGTCTTCAAAATATTTAGATTTCGTCATTAAATAACCCATAGAGGTGTTGATATGCCACCTAAAAGAATGAAACAAACAAGCAATCCAAAAGAACTCTTTCATGATATTAATCCATATACTATCATACAATTTCTTAAAGAAATCAACCTCTGTTCTAAAATATAACATCAACAAAACTACAGTATAAATCACATATGACCGCCTCTTGTAATTATGTCCACACATACATGTTTATGTACAAAAAGCTGAGTATCATCTACCATGTATGTAACTGTGAAAGCAAAATAACATATATCATATTTTTATTACTTCAAAGCTCCCAAGAAAATTAGCATAAGGAGGTGATTAGCCGTTAAGCAAACTCAAGCATATATTTTCCTACTTCTTTTGAAATGAGACCATCTTTTTAAGGTTGTTCGCTAAAGCATCCTAAAATAAAGCGATATGTGTCCTGAATATAAATAGAGCGAAGTGAAGTATTTCGCAATATTTTATTTATATAGTATTTTGATATAATAGCCGTAGAGTAAGGTTGTTGACTTTGATTTGATGTTATTTTAAAATAAAATAAATCTTTATTTTATTATCCATACTAACACTAAATATTGGTTGAGTTTTATCGAAGAAAGTTGAAATCATTGCTCCATAATTAAAGTGAATAGCTTAATAAATCTAAAAGAGAATATAAATAAAATCTAATTTGAAAATAGAAGTCATGTCGAAATGTAACAAAGCACAAAGCACAATAGCAGTTTTTGTTTAGAAAGCGTATCGAGAAGGCGAATTTAATTCTATACACAAGAGAAACCACTATATTTTCCTAATCACATCACCATGAAGTAAAAGCTTCCTACCATGTTGAATAGACTTCTGGAAGTTGAAGAGAAATATGTACGGTCAGTATGTTATTTATCCTGCAGGTCTTCCTTTCATATTTCAAGCTAATGATTTTTTCCAGCAGCACAATACCTACCCCGGTGAAGCCCATGCTAGTCAAACTTATCAACGAAATGTTCAATAATCCCTGCCAAGCAAGACCGCTAGACCAGTCCCCTATTCAACATTTGTGAGACATGATGGGAAGATGATCATCTTGTTCATTAAGCCAACCTACAGCTCTTGCTGTATTAACAGAGACAAAAAATACGTGGCATATTCTATAGAAGGATAATATTCGCTACCACAACCTATAGATTGTATTCCTTCAATAATATAGGCTCGTGCTAACGACTAAAGTGGATATGTAGTGTATTAACAGAGGATATGCTGCACTAGGGTAGTTTTACCCAACACGAGAAGCTACGACAAAACCAAATCATAAATCTAAGAACGAAATTCGTATTTTAAATAACCTCGTTAGATTTAGAAACTCATACTTATGTCATGCTAAGCGTCTAACTTGTTCAGTAATATCTAAACTGTCATCTATACACAACTGTTTACTCAGTTCGATGATTAGAGAGCGAATGAGATTTGTAGGTTTGGAAAAGAACAGTCCTTCGTTGGATCCCGTAGTCTGACCCTACACAATCAGAGCCAAACATTGTAAAAGAATAGCAGAAACGATGGCACTTGAAGTCTTCCAACAGCAATAAAAAAAACAAAGAATAAAATGGTTAGCGCATATACCTCGAAGATAAACTAAACTTGAAGCTATTTTTCTGAAAAATTGTTCCATGAAAAAAAAGAAAGGTTTTTATTAATTTCAGCTGATCGTAAGGCTAATTGTTCGGTCAATGAAAACCGAGTGTTTCCTTATAGAGAAACTGTAACTCACACAAATGCCAATATGAAAAGAGGGTTTTAATATACTCAATGCACAACTTTATCTTTCAAATTTTGCAGGCATTTATTTGTATCCGGAATTACATACTACAATCTAGTTTTATTATCTGTGTATTTAAATTGATATGTAAATTACAGTTTTTTGTCCGTCAGTGTATATAATAAAGATGATATAATAATCAATATAATCATTGTTATCTAAAATAAAAATTTTAATGGATAATCACAGGTAAAAGTAACTTTTACGATCCAACATATATTTCCACTTAGAAAAACAAAGGGATGATGAACGGTAAAATAGAACATATCAATCAATCTACAACTGGAGATAGGTGCCAGGATACATGGTTTAAATCTGAAATTTGAATTCCAGCTTATTCTAGAATTTTCTTTTTTTAAGATTGGATATTATTATTTTTTAATGACTCTAGTCAAGTTCATTTATTTGGCAATAGGAAATATCTAAATAAGTTATGAGGGATGTGACCTGGCCTGGAATTGCAAATCTGGTTCTTCATTCAAATTATTTCTATATTTTATTTTCGCTGCTGCATAAGTAAATTGTATTTTGACAAAAAATAAATTCAAAGACGTTGGAATATTTCTTGATCGATCAGAAACTTTTCTATATTTGTTGTAAATTTAGTGCATTTAAGTCTCACGAATATGTTCTTCAGATGTTTTCTTTTCTCATCAATCATTTGATACATCAATAAATGAAATCATTTATAAGATTGGAAATAATTTGATGTATATTTCTCTCATCCCTATGAATTTATTTGCTCGGGAAATATTCGATAAAAGTTTCTTTTAGACTGGACACGTTTACTATCATGCAATCTAAAACTTATATCTTGAATCAAGTCATTTTCAATGAAAATATTTTTCTCTTTAGCTAATTAGCTTTGGATATTGTCGCTAAAAGGGCGTGATGTTTCGGTTACTTATTTAGAAATCCAAAGAATCTGCAATGTTATTGCTCCTGACCTGGCACCGCGGCTTCTGCCACTTTCCCACAGCTGTAATATAATTAACTGTCTTTTCTATAAATATTTTCATGTTAATTGTTATGATAAGTTATCATCTTTGTTACCTCGATTATACGAATTTAATCGCAGAAATAGATTTGCAGATATACTATATAATTTTACTTTTGATCTTACTAGATGTAACCGTAAGTTCTATGTTAAAAGTTTCTTCTCTCGCACTTATCACTTGTGGAAATCTCTTCCGACTTCTTGATTTACAGTCAACATCGCTCTTCAAAAATTTAAATGCAACGTAAATCGTCATCCTCTGTCTCCTCGAATCCTGTTCCTTTATTGCCCTCTAGGTTTCTATCATTCTCAGTAACCCTCCCCCCTGCATCTTAGTGGCTTTATCTTCTTACTTTAGGTAAAATGATTTCAAAAAATGTTAATTTCTTCTGCTGATAACCACCAATTCAATTTGAAGAGAAATGAATTTGTTCATATTATTCACTTGATTATTCAAATTGCGGCGAGTGGAAAAAGCTATATTGAATTTATTCGAAATTAAAAATATTTCGGTTCAATACACCATAAATTGCAACCATATATATATATATATATATATATATATATATATATATATATATATATATATATATATATATATATATATATATATATATATATATATGTAACTATTAAATTATTAGGGATAATTATATCGATATTAATATTTTAAATTAATTTTTAAATATGTTTGAGATATTTCTTTACGACACCAGCGCTTTTGTTCCTGTAAAAGGAAAATTTATCTAATTACTGGATAAATGTAAATGGTCATCAATTCAATTTCCTGGAATTAATGATATGTTGCCTACGCCATGTAATACTTGCTTTAAATTGGCTACAATTCATCTTACTTTCGGAGAACATGAAAGACAAGGCACGATGGGAATATTCGTATTTTATAATCGTAATATTGATCTGTTTTTTTTTTGTTTGTTTTTTTCTTTGGCACCCAATATAGATTACGTTAAAATGTACAATCATAAAAAGAAACATAGATGTTTGGCTGTTATACGCTATATTTCTGGATAAATTACATTAAATTAACTTCCACCGTATTTCGGTTTGGATAAAATGATAGTTTTTTTGATGATCAAATTAAAAACATAACTCGCTACAACACTTAAAATAACCGAAAATTGCGAAGTCTGTAGATTCAATTAACGTCATTTTAAGAACATGGGTTAAAGACATTATGCAAGACATGCAATCATTTGCAAAAAAAATTATCATGCAATTTGTTTGCTATTAGAGAGTGGCACCCTCTTTTACATTGAATTATCTCACATTTTTGAAAATAATTATATCTTTGGCGAAAGGTCTTTTTTATATTCCAGCAGATATATATGCTCCACCATCTTTAAATTATAACCCGGCTCTGGTGTAATGGTTAACGAGTACAGTTTTGTTGACTATTAATTCTGAATTAATTTTCTTATGTTCTTATTCATTATATGGTTAACATTTTTAGATGTTACCTCAGCCTTGGGTAACGGCTCTTGCTGTTTTATCGACGCTGAGTTCGATCCCTGCTTGGTTCACTTTCGAAATTCCGACATTTTATTTTAATAATTTCGCACCTATCAAAACAGTAATACCACTAGTACACAAGTTTCAGAGAGTGAAAATGAAAGAAAAGACTGGATATAGGAGCAAGTGAGGAAAGGATACAAGATGAACGGATTTCAAGACGACAGAAGATGACGATTGATATTGTATTTAAATTTTTAAAGATTGCAGTTTTCAGTGACGGAAGCAAATTGAAAGGAAGTGCGGGGTAAAAAAACTGTTAGAGGAGCAAAATTAGCGGTAACATTTAACTATATCAACACTAAAAGAGTGGGACCTAAATGCTAATCTAGTAGCATGCTTAAATTCATATAGTCGCAGCACCAGTGGAAAAACCATCAGAGCTATAGCCATAAAAATATCTGTAGAAAAGACAGAAGGAAAGCACATCGTCTGTGAGAAAATGACTCGAGTCGAGATGTCAGGTCAGGATTGATTATATTGCAGATCCTTCTTTGAATTTTGTCAAGAACCCCGAAATGTATAGCAGGCGCACCAGACCAGATATGGCAGCAGTATACAATACACAAACGAATGGTAGATTTGAAAATGTACAAGATGGACTCTGACATGAAAAACCTTCTGGCGCAACACAGTAAACCAATTTTCCTTGCAGTAGCTTCTGGCTCAATGTAGTTGTTCTGCTTCGGGTCAGTTGAAAACGTGAGACCAGGAGTCGAACATCGGTCATGCTGATGGCGGACAGGGAGGTTCCCCTATCATGCTTAAATAAGAGCAGTTTTGTTTGGGAATTAACATTTCCAGCCCCAGTTAACCACTGATTGAAGGCACTTTTCAAGAAAAGCGGCCAGGATTACTTTGTCAACTCTGACAAATTTGCGAGTGAGACAGGAGTAAATGGTGGCATCATCTGCATAAATACCTACTTTGGAACTAATGACATCAGGACGATCATTGATGAAGATTAGATGCAGCGTAGTTTCCAGAGTAGAGCCTTGGGGAACACCCACGTTCCTGGGAAAGGCTCTTAAAGCGAACCCATTCAGAACGATCTTCATGTCACGATTTGATAGGAATGATCGGATTAAATCAAACAATCTTCCTGTAATACCATAGGCGTGAAGCGTACGTAGAAGATCAGCATGCCAAACCCTGTCACACCTCAGCCGTAGACCGGGCAAAACGGAATCCATATTGTTTGTCAGAGAGTAGGTCGTGAGAGATAAGATGCTTAAGGACTTCAGCATTGATTAAAGCTTCGAATACTTTGTTGATAAAAGGTAAGAGCCTAATAGGGCGATAATTTGAGGGGGCCAGAGTTCTTAAAAACAGGAACTACAGAGAAGCAGCGATGTAATAGTCTAGAGAGACCTAAAGCCAACTTGGGAGCACCTTTCTATAGGACGACGGCTTGGTTCCCGTCACCTCAGATAGACTTATGGGAGTCTAATTTAGAAATGATGTCCGATACAAGTGACGGGTTATGCTCATATTACTCAGTAGAGTCTTTGTTGTAGGGGGAAAATAAGGGGTGAGTTCTCCATCTGAGTCGAGTGTAGAGTTGGAAGTAAATTTCCGAGCAAATCATTCAACCTTATCTGCTGTAAATATCAGAACTTCGATTGAACAGAGGAGGGACTGCGGATTTTCTGTTGTTCAGCAGACACTTACGGAGCTGCCAACATTCTGTAGAACCGAAATTGTGAGATGCTATACGATGTTTCAAACAGTAACTTCGTTCATTGAGATCACGCTTGCGCTAGTTACGAGCAGAGACGTCTGTTGCAATCATACGTGTCCCTCTGGTACACCCGGAAGAAGTTATACCTGTGGACTATAGCGACCGAGGATGCTGGTGAGAACCAAGGAGATGAACGTGGTTGAATTTGGTATCTCCTTGCTGGAATGACTGCATTAATGCCTGCTTTCACTCAAGAAGCGAAAGGATGATTAAACATTTTATTCCAAGGTATGTCACGAAGAAAATCACGGAAAGTGTCCCAATCTACTTGTTGACAAAAGAAAGATATTCTCTTGGTAGAAGATTCTTGTTTGGTTGGGGAGTGGAATACAACCACATGATCAGAGTTGCTACGAGCACAGAGCTGCGTAGTAAGACAAGAGGCAAGGATAGAAGTAAAGAGAGATCGAGAAAAGAAGCGTGTCCGTCAGGGTTACTGGGAAAATACGTGGGGAAGTCAACCACTTGCGTGAGTGACTGTGTGACTTAAAAGGTTAAGGGTTTAGATGCAAACGAGGTCACTGACAGAGTGTTTTAGCCACTTTTTATTGTGAATGTTAATGTCACCGAACGAATCTATTTGCAAATGCCTGTAAGGAGATGCTCTTGTCTATATTACTGGAAATACTATCTGACATGCAACAGTCATGAGAGGAAGAGGAAAGGTAGTGAAGAAGAATAGTCGATTGAGTTAGATAGAGAGAAACGGAGAGACATGTAATAATGGTCAGGAAATTCAAGAGAGAGATCCCCAGCCTGCGGGAATTGTTCGCAGAAATAACCTTCCAGGCCATACATTAGAGTCCTTCCTAAGGAGAGAAAGGTAGCCAGAAATCAAGAAATCAGTGGAGGTTTTGAGGAGTTAGGATTAGTTTCGCAGAAAGCTAGGATGTCCGGGGTACCTTTCGAAGGGGAACGATTACACACTGTAGAATTTGGTACGAATATCACAACTATTGGGAAAAAAAAGATTGAGGGATTTAGATTTTATATTGAGCCGGTTTAGGGTTATATTTATGGTTGTCATGATGCGTTATTTTGGTAAGGCAAGGCCTAGCTTAGGAGTAGCAGGCGGTCGTCAAATGTAACATGTGTAGGAAGTGAAGAGGCGCAGACTGCAACATAGTGTAGCCTCGATGTTTCACACCGGAGGTGCTTGCAGGGACACGCTTCGATGCGAAACATTCATTGCAAGAACCGCGATATTATGCAACTGTCAATCAGAGTAACCTCTCAAGACGCTACGCAAGAGGTGGGCCTCCTAACTACTAGTCGGGAACAGCAATCAGAAAATTAGCAACACGGTACCTACAGTATGAAGAGACATTGCCACCATCCGCAGATATCACATAAAATTCATGACAGCATCACTATTAAAGCCTGAGAAAAGAGAAGGGAACCATAAACTCCTTCCTATACGGGAAACAGGGGATGTGCCTCTGTTCCTGGTCAAGGAAAGAGGGGAATAAAAGCCTATCTACACCTATTAAGAAAAGAAAAAGAAAGAAAGAAAATCAGAGAGCAGTCCAGATTTTGAAGTCCAGATAAATTATTTCAAAGAATGAGCTTTCAGATAACTTATTGTACAGTCAAGTTGAGGCCGATAGAAGCCGCTACCCAAACAGGTATAGGTACCATAATAATTGTTTTAATTTTGTATAAGTCTGAATATCAACTCTTTCAAACTGTGTGCCCATAATCCCTAGTAAATCACCAGCAAAAAGAGAAAAAAAACTGTTTAAATGCTGCGATTTCAATCAATTAACATTACCTTTTCAAACACGTTGTTCGGATGACCCTCGTATATATATATATATATATATATATATATATATATATATATATATATATACGAGGGTAATTCAATGAATAAGGTGAATATTTCGGTATAAGGATTTCTAATACAGATAGAAGCTTACTCTTTTTTATTTTTTTTTGTTTTACTTTTTCACATGGATTTAATTTTGCAGATTAAAAAAAACAACTTTGAGAGTTTTGGCGATTAACAAAGATGTCCGACCAAGAAGCAGGATTAGAAAGCGGTCAGTTATCAAGTTTTTGGTTGCTGAAGGGTGCAAAGCAGTTGAAATTCATAGGAGAATGTCAACTGTGTATGGTGCCACATGTTTCAACCAAAAAATGTCTACAAGTGGGCTAAATTGTTTACAGAAGGACGGGGCAGTGTTGAGGATGAAGATAGGCCTGGGAGGCCTGCAGAAGTGAGGTCTCCTGAAGTGATCGAATCCGTCAATGACCTCATTCAGTCTGACAGGAGGGTGACAGTGGATGACATTGCAAGGACTTTGAGCTTATCTGTTGGGACAAACGCAGGGGTCATCAGTCAGAAGGAGTCATCTTGCATAAGGACAAAGCAAGGCCTCACACAGCAGCCCAAACGGTGAAGACCATCAACGAGCTGGGCTGGGAACTGCTCCCGCATCCCCCTTACAGCCCAGACCTTGCCCCTACAGACTTTCACCTGTTTGGTCCCTTGAAAGTGTTCACGAGAGGCACGATGTTTAAAAGTGACGATGAAGTCAAAAGTGTTGTGAGCGACTGGCTGAGACATCAGTCCAAAGATTTTTATGCTGAGGGAATACGAAAGCTTGTGAACAGATGCGACAAGTGTGTGACAGTGCTGGGAGATTACGTTGAAAAAAAAGTATGCTTCTATCTATTAGAATTCCTTATACTGAAAAATTCAGCTTATTTATTGAATGACCCTCGTATATAAAATATAACAGTGACCATAGAAGTCAACACTTAGAGGCGACAGTCTGTTTCATGCTAGATGCAATCGTCAGGCCTGACGATTGCATCTAGCATGAAACAGACTGTCGCCTCTAAGTGTTGACTTCTATGTTCACTTTTATATTTTATATATATATATATATATATATATATATATATATATATATATATATATATTTAGATAGATAGATAGATAGATAGATAGATAGATAGATAGATAGATAGATAGATACAAATATAACAGAACGAGAGTAAAAAGAAGAAACCTTACTTTAACATTTTAACGTTGAAAGAAGACGGAGAGTTTTGTAGTCGGTATGTACAGGTTGTAATCTAACAGTGCATAATCTATCTTATATATACTTGCAGCATAACCCATCTTCGACCGGGTCTTTCATTACTGGGGATTTTTACCGTTCATTTGAAGCAGTTTAAGTTCATAGCCTACCCGAAAAGCAATATTAGTGACAACAATTGGGTGCACCTCTCCAAATGTGGGGTCAACAATTTGAATGGGGGTGGCCCTGAAAAGGGCAGTCTTTGCGTCTTACTCTTGTTTCAGCCTCACGCACAGCAGCAGTTGAAGAGGCGTTTCTCCTCAGCCTTTGAGTCCTTTGATCATCATTTACAGTTTCGCCCGAAGAAGCGTTCAGGTATGCTCTTCAGGAAAGCCGATGGCTACGTTGATTTTCGGACTGTGGCTCTGATTGAAGAATTCCGAGAGTTATTTTGAAACAGGCAAACTGAACGTTCTAAATACGATTCGTTATCTCTTATTCGCATGGCGGACCTAGAGGGAGCAAGTTTTGCAACCGAGGCAAGTTCTTTTCTTTGGTGGCATGTCTTAGGCAAGTACGAATTGTCAAATGGAATGCGTGGGCAAATACCAGAAGAGAACGCTGTAAAGCTACAGGGATCACTAAGCTCGAATAACTTTAGGAAAGGTTGGAAGAATAAATGTTGAGTAATAAAAAAGCAAGATTACTTATTACTACGGTGAATGCAATGCAAAAAACTGGCAGGACAATAAAAAATTTAAATGGCGAACGGCTATAAACGACAATGAAAGCAACGGCTTAAAACTGTACTAGTAGGCTTTATGCAAAAGGAAAAGGCAAACTCACTTGAAAAAGATTGACACCTTGGCCAAGAGAAGGGGAATGTGTAATTTGGACTCAAAACCGGAACTGAAGAACTATCTATCAAACAAAAAAATATCATCGAAAATCGATGAAAACTGTGGAAACGCTTAAAAAACATCCGATCATACACACACACACACAAACACACATACACACACACACACTTTTAAAAGTTATAGATATAGATAATATTATTATTATATTTTAAATTATTTATTTTTATTAAAGTTTTTATGAAAGATAAATATCCAAGAACAGATAGTAAATAGTAAAACGTTGTTGAGAGTGTTGAAACTTGACTAATACATGGAATAATAATGCAACACAAAATGTACTTAGAACAAAATGTATTGAAACAAAGAAGTGTACACAATATTTACATATAGTCTTTTGTATATTCCTGGGAAAACCGTTCCTGGAGAATGTGTTGACTGAGTCGCAGTCGGGCAGAGTCTCTGGTTGAATCTCTTGATACGTTCTACTCTCTTCCCGGTACCAACCATATTTATATGGTCGGTACTCCACTATGCAAATTAGGTGGATCCTACCGCAACACCCCCTCCAAAGCCTTGGAATCCCTTTTGGATTTCAAACTGGCTTCCTATATGGGATGATGATTATGGCTATTTCTTTGTAGATCCCATTTGCATAATTCATATGTATATGCCCATCCGCTTAATTGTAATATCTTTTCCGTTTTGGATTCACGTCCAATGGGTCCGTGAATTTTCGTTTCCTACCGGATCTTCTCGGTTCAGGAGTATTCTGCGGAGGTTCTACTTGAAAAATATCATACATTACATCAATGGGATCTTCCTCCTCATCCGGTATACTCTCTTCATGCTCTAGAACGTAACATTTTTTAAGTTGGTTCTGGTGCCTTTTATGAGTATTCTTCGGCCCTTTAATTATGTAAATCAGGTCACCGATTCTCTTGCCCACTATGCCTCGCTCCCAGAACTCAACGTTGTTTTTGTAGCACTTAAAAAACACCTTCTCTCCGGAGGTGTATCTTTTTCTAGCTGTATACATAGTATTCTTTACTCTATTTTTTCCTGGCAAAAGCTTGTCAAACACTGACTTAATTTTCCTAGCAACCATTAGTTCAGCTGGTGCCATGTTTGAGTGTGTTCTCTGGTTTGGCGTGATTCTGTATACTTGTAGGAATTGCTGAAACGCGTTTTCCGTTGGAACTCCTGAGGCTTTCTTCAGGGCGCGCTTTCAAAGTATCGACAAATCTTTCTGCGAGTCCATTGGACCTCGGATGATACGGCGGCGTCGTTATGTGGTTAATTTGATATAACTCACAAAATTCCTTAAATTCTTCAGAAGTGAATTGTGTACCATTGTCACTCACAATACACTCTGGCACACCGAACTGTGCAAATAGTTCATGCAAGAAAGTTGTTGTGGTATTGGACGTAGGCTTTTTGCAGCGTAGTACTTCCGGTCATTTTGTAAAACTATCTACCACTATTAAGTAGTAATAATCTTCTACTGTACCAGCGAAATCAATGTGTAATCTTGTCCACGGATGATCCGTCTTGGGCCATGGTTTGTGTACTATAGGTGGTGACTTAGCTGCTAACGCACACCCTTTACATTGATGAACCATGTTTGCGATATCCACATCCATTCCTTTCCAATATACAAAGCTTCGCATTAAGCTTTTTGTTCTATTAACCCCTGGGTGACCCATATGAAAGTCCCGTAGTATTCTTTTCTGTAACTTTTTTGGTACTACTACTCTCTCACCATATAATAAAAATCCGTCACATATTGAATAAATCTCCTGCACTTTTTGGTCATTTGCTACCATTTTGCTTTTTATTTCTAAAATGAAATCATCGCTTTCAGCTTCTTTTTTGATTTCCTTTGGTGTAACCGGTAGCTCTCTTAAAATGTTGTTTACCATGCTTTTCACAGTCTGTGTAGAAAATGTCTTCATATCATTTAAAGTACGCTTCAAACGTTTTTTCTTCGTCTGGCACATAGTTGAAAGTTTCCAGCGAATTAAATATGGTGTTATTAGAATATGAAGAATTTCCTTCATTTGCCTGATTGTTTAATTTCTCCAGTGTTAACTTTTGAATTTCTAAAACCTTGATCTGCATTTCTTCCTGTTTTCGCAGTCCTTCCTCTTGCTTTTTTTATATTTTTGCTGTCATTCATCTTGCTTTTCTTGATATTTTTGCTGTTCTATCTGTTGTTCCCTTATTAATAAGGCAAACTGAGATATGACTTTGGATAATTCATCCATCTTTAGCTGATAGTGTTCATGCAACAAAGAATATACTTTTAATTTGTGTATCCACAGATATAATATAAGCTGACCAGAAAAATCGAAACAACTTACGACTTTTTTTATTTTATGTCTTCCTTTTACATTCAGACCCGTGGTAATCAACTTTGGTATTTTTTTTTTATTTTTTTTATTGTGAACAGAGACCGTCGGACTTCTTTTTTTTTTCGACTTCTGTTCGCGTATTTCAATGACAAACTTCTGATTTTTATTATCAGAGGTAATTTCGTCACTATAAAATATTGTTGAACAAACAAAAAAAAATAATTTTTTAAAAGTTCGTTACCTTTCAAAGTCGATACGGTGTATTTGTGCGCCTTTCCATGCATGTTTTTGTAGTCGGCCAGTTTTTTTATTTTTTTTTATTTTTTTTATTTTTAACGGGTGTCTCGTTGTAGATAACTTTTTCAATTTAAAATCACCGTTATTCGTTTACGACACATTTCAAATTTTTCTGAGTGAAACGTTCCTTTATGCTTAGTCGTCCTTTAACGAGTTCTAAATATCCAGAAGTTCAAAATCCTTCGTCGTTACGTTAAATGTTGGACTTTTAATTAATAATTTTTTCCTTCAGCCTGGGTTCTTTAATGACTTGTCCCAATTGTTGAAGGCTCTCAATTATTAATTCTTTTTTTTTTTCGTATGGTTCTTCTACTTCGTCGCCATTGTTGAAACTTGACTAATGCATGGAATAATAATGCAACACAAAATGTACTTAGAACAAAATGTATTGAAACAAGAAAGTGTACACAATATTTACATATAGTCGTTTGTATATTCCTGGGAAAACCGTTCCTGGAGAATGTGTTGACTGAGTCGCAGTCGGGCAGAGTCCCTGGTTGAATCTCTTGATTCGATCTGCTCTCTTCCTGGTACCAACCATATTTATATGGTCGGTACTCCACTATGCAAATTAGGTGGATCCTACCACAACAGAGAGTTATAATGGACAGGAAGTAGTGGAGAGCCATTGACGCCAACAGCTAGAACTGGAGAATTAACTAGCAAACAAAAAAATAATCAAAATCGGATGGAAACTGTAGAAACGCATAAACAACATCCGATCGCGCGCACACACACACACATACACACACACATACACACACACATACACATTTTAGAGAATTATATATATATATATATATATATATATATATATATATATATAAACCTTCAAGCAAACCCTAACCCTAACCCTACATTGGAAAGAATCAAGAAAAATAATATTAAATTCAAACTAAAGCATTATATTTAATTCGAAAATGATTAAATTCGCACATTTCAAGACCGACAAGTTCTTATAGGTAAATTTGACCAAAAGTAAACGAATGAATGACCCAGCAAGTGTTGACAATTCATAAAACCAACTATCGTTCTTTAGCGGAACAAATGTCACACGATTTTTCATTATTATTGTATACAAAATATTATTTTGCGTGTTTTTAAGATTTATCACATTCTCATTTAAATAATTATTTTTTGATAGCGTGAAAAATTAATAAGGTTTAAGGAGAGAACTTTAATTACATTTTGAATTTATGTGGAGCAAACCTGCTTCATCCAGCTAGGAAATGAAGTCAATAAATACACAAAGATAGCAAAAGGCTTACAACAAGGATATGTCTTCTCGCTGGACTTATTTAAACTTTAGAGTGAAGTTATCCTGAAAGAAGCAGAAGTTATCATTGGAGATCACAAACTTATTAACATAAAATATGTAAATGACACTTCTGATAGTAGTCACAGATAGGAAACTACAATAACTCCTGCCGATAAAGGAAACAGAAGCAATAAATAAACATTCATTCTAAGAAGTCAGAATGAATGGTTGTCAACAAAAGAAACAGCTGAAGATTCGAATGTATGTACAAAACTCTAAATATCAAGGAATTATTTTAACAGAATACCCAAAAGGCGACACCGAAATCTTAAGGCGCATTTGATTAGGGAAAGATGCCTTCCAAATGCATTAAGAATGATAAGAATTTCATAAAATTAAACAAAGTAAAGAGTACTGAACTGTCCTGCAATATCGGTCCTTCTATACGCTAATGAAGTTTCGACATTCTCAGCGCAGCTGAAGAGCAGACTTGAAATATGGTTCTAATAATATGGGCGGAAATTGTGAGTGACGAGGAAGATTTATGGAAAGTGGAAACACAAAGGAACTTATGATTAGAATACAATTAAAATTTCTAAGGCACATAATAGGGATAGAAGACTTGGTGAATTTGATACTCATAGGACTTATAGAAAATAAGAAAGACAGGGGAGAACAGCAAATAAAATCGTGTTTAAATGGTTGGCAGAACAGGGATTAGAAAATATTTCAAAAAGAGAAACAGAAAAACGAGAATATGCAAAGGACAGGAAGTTGCGGAGAGCCATGATCACCCACGTCCTGAAGGGAGATCGCACATAAAAAGAAAAAGAATAATTAACATGATTTTCCGCAGTGTATCAATAAATTAAGATTACGAAAACGCGGATCGTAACTCTGCATGTATCGTTTTAATTTGGTTCTGTACATCGTTTAGCTTTGCATGTTTATTCCCGAAATACATAATAGAAAAATCAATTGCGACACATATTGTACCTTAAACCTCGCCAAGTGCAGTGCCAGATTTCATTAAAATCAGACGAGAGGTTCTTTAGTTAGGGCCATCTTTTCCAGTTTTTACAGTATTTTTAATAGAAAATTCAGTATTTCTTTTCGGTACATATTCTTATATCTATCCGTATATATAAACAAACACTTACATATTATATTCCAACTATTATGTGCGTGAAAAATAAACATTCGTAATACATTATAACAATATTATTAAATAAATTTAAATATGCATAACACAACATATATTTTATATAATTCACTAAACTACATTAGAACGTTTTTTTATAAACAAACATCTCGCATGTTTGGTAACAACTTGATAGATGGAGAAGCCATGTTGGTTAGCCATTGTAAAATAATCTGTATGGATGGAAGATTGTATCACATGACTTGATGGTAAATAAATAGATGAATGCTGGTTTGCCGTCGTTAAGTATGTTGAAATAAATGTAAGGAAGATGCAAGTATGTAAAATAAAAATACATATTATTATTTTGAAAATAGATACCTAAAAATAATGGAAGTAAATTGGACAAAAAAGGAGACA
The DNA here is from genome assembly GCA_964036315.1 of Acanthosepion esculentum. Taxonomy (NCBI): domain Eukaryota; kingdom Metazoa; phylum Mollusca; class Cephalopoda; order Sepiida; family Sepiidae; genus Acanthosepion; species Acanthosepion esculentum. The sequence goes on along the minus strand of OZ038486.1, from coordinate 92,763,147 downwards.
TCTATACTTCATGTTAAATCAATAAATATGAAACTCCCTAAGAGAAGATGTTGGCACAAGTTGTCACTCCGGGGCTAATATTACTTAAATGGAAAGGCTATTGGCGTGATATCACTTTGAAAATCCATTCTAAAAGAAGTAAACTTTTCTTATTAATTTCTTATTGGGTTTATTCTAAGTGATAATATATAATAAAAGTAATCGTAATTATTACAATGACTTGGTTTGGTTTGATTGGTTTTATTTTGTTTTACGGTATATCAACCTCAATGGGTTATTTAATCCCAACAAAATTTTTTATTACTGGTAATATTATTTTCAAAAATGTATTGTCGTTAATATTTTTCCTCAGAAATGTATTGCTGGTAACAATTTTTCCTTCAAAAAATGTTTTGCTGGTATTAAAACCCACTTTTACACTCTCATAGTACTTTGACCCCCGTTTAGGAGTTAACTATTTGCCCATAGCTGGGACCCTAACAGGTGCTACCACCCCAGGTCAGTGTAGACCTAGGAACAACAGCAATTAAGAGTTGGTTCCACGCTCCTGAAAAACTCCTGATCAGAGGCCTGGCTGTTGGACGTAGTTTATCGTCTTACGCTGGACGTAGATGTAGTTTATCGTCATACCCAGGACGACAATAACTTGTATACAAAGACAAATTTAAAATATGTGTAAAAATAATAAAATATTTAATATTTTTATCTATTTTGAAACCTGAACTGATTTTAAGAGGAAACTTTTGTGGTCATGGATGAACTAATTATGATTGAAATAAATTAAAAAAATTAAACTGGGTATTTTTGGGTTATGTGTTTTTTGTAGACTGAAAAACTTTTAGTGTGTAAGGAAAATTTTTCTGCAGATTCTTTGATTAATTTGTTGGCAGCTTCTATTGAAAAAACTGTTAATAAGTAGACCCACATGCATGTTGTAGTCCTTATGGTCTGAACAAATTACTGCTCAAACTCTTCGACATTTTGTTTAAACAAGGAAGTGTATATAAATATAAAATCAATCAATTCCTCTATATATGAATATACGAAACCCTCAGGGATGTATTTGTTGATATTAATTCGAAATTAGATCCATTTTGTTTTCACGGAATGTAGATAAAAATAAGCAATAAAAACATTGATTTATTTGAATTCCAAACTTCCCTTTGTGGCGTAAATTTTTTTCGGCTAATCGTAAACACTCCTTTTTAGCAGCCAATTACAGTTGGAGTCGGATTGCGCTTCAGCGCCTACTAAGCAATTAAGTCTCTGCATATGGCGCAAAGGTTATTAACGACAAATATGGAATTAACTAAATAAGTTCAAATTCCGAACGAGGTTGTTGTGTATATTTACATTAAGGGAAGGCATGGAATTATTTCATTTCCATTCATCTATGGAGTAAAATAAACAGTCAAATTGGCTTTTTGATGAGAATCAATCTTTAAAAAAATAAAAGGAAGCAAGAAACCACTTTTTAATATTCTTACAGATATTACAGAAAAAGAAGCTGAAGAGGGCCGTTGTCGTAGACTTCATCAATAGATACGGTATGTAAAAAAGGTTAAAATTTGGAATTATATAGATAACCTAGAATCGAGTAACGCTTAGCAAACCAATCGAAGTCATTGTTTTAGCGATTATTTTTTTTTCTAGATGACCTCCTAAAGTGGCCTTGTGGCAGACTAAATTTCACTCTATAAAAAAGAAAGAAGACAATAAAACACTTTTCCTCTTTGGTTAGGGTTAAACACAAAATGCCATTTTTATGATTATTTTAATAATTTTTTTTAAAATTCAGAATTCGATTTTTTATGCAAATGTTTTTCCCCAATAAGATCTACCTTAGAGATGAATATCCCCGTAAAAAGAAAATTATTTCGTTTTGAAAAATAAAACATGGTCGACTATGTTCGTGTGGAATTTATTTCTGTGTCTCTTGAAAGGGACTACATGATTATAGTATCGTGGGGCCACACATTATGGAATAATTAAAATGAACAAAGGCACTGAGATGTATTTTTCAAAATATTACTAGTTTCAGAAAACTATTTTTAACGTCTCGTCGTATTTTCTGATATTTTTATATTTCTTTCGAAATCTCGATTTTATGAAGTAAGAGAAAACAAATACCTTTTAAAACAAAGGTCTCTTCTTTTTTTTTAAAAAAAAAAGTGCGCCCGCTAAAAAAATAATTTTAAACATTTGAATATTTCCCAAATGTCACATAACCCAGATCAGCCATAAATATTCTGCTTGTGGGAAGGTATCGAATTCGATGAAGAAAGTCTTATTCATAAAACACTAGCCATCGCCACCTCCCTTAGTGTAAAAATGTGTAAAAATGATAAGTCTGTAATGTATTACGTATATTTGAGAAAAAAACTACTAAATATTGAAGAAAGTAATAACACGTTTTTTTTCTATGTTGATAAAGCAAGTTTTTTATCCTCATGTCGGGAACTGCGTCTCGATGCAGCTGTTTGAACATATTTCTTTCGCGACTGAAACGAAAAGAAAAACGATTACATGAAAATATCTGCAAATAGCAAACAATCTGACAATTATTTAACTTTCGGATATAGTCGAACTTTTTTTTCAGAATTCACTTGAATTATGTTTCAGATTTACTTGAACAAGAAATAAAAATCATCCCGGTAGATTGTGTGGTGAATGCGAAATGTCAAATATCAAATAGATGCTATATTATTCTGGAAAGCGAGTTAAGACTTTCATGAGACTATAGGTCCTGCTTCAAGGCCGGAAGGTCATTAGAATAGCATTCTAGTCGACATAGGTGGTTGCTCGGCGACCAAGTCGTTTTGATCCATGGCGAGGTGTCCACAGTAGTAGATCCCTCGCACGTTTTTGTTTTGCTTGCCAGCAAAGTGTTCTGCAAAGGTATGTAAAAATACAACAGATATTATTAGTTCACCTGAGACAGTTTTTATTGAGCCTTGCTGGTTGAAGTTTATAAATTCAGTTTTAAAGGCATTAAATAGATTGCAACATCATGAGCAGCATTTTCTAGATGATGTAGGAGAACTGTGGCATTAGTAATGATGTCTGCAGTGATAGCTAGGTCATCTGCATAGTCAATATCTGTCAACTTTTTTTTTCAGAATATCCACTTGAAAGTCTGGATGATAAAGTAAAAACCAGATGACGATTCCTGTCGACGGAAGGTATCTGTAAGTCGTCAGGGGTGATAAGAAAGGGAAAAGTTGCAAGGGTGTCACACTGAAGAAACCCTGCTTTGAAGACCAACAAGCAGGTGTCTCCAACTGAGACGCTAGTAGACTAAACTTAACAAAGAGTTGATATATATATATATATATATATATATATATATATATATATATAGAGAGAGAGAGAGAGAGAGAGAGAGAGAGAGAGAGATTTCGTAAAATATATCTATTGAATAAACTGGTACACAGTATAAGTGATGTTTCTAGTCGAGGTTCATTGCAAGTATTAATACAAAACATTTTTTTGCTATCCATACCTGTAATTACTACCTTTACCCGTGAACAACACTCAGTTTTTATTTATTTAATCATATATTCCTGAGAGAATTTATTTTCTAATTACACAATAGAAGAAGTAAGCATGATTTGACTAAGTGAAACACGAAAGCAAAATAAGACAGCTAACATTGTTGCTACTACACTTGGATACAATATATTTCACTGTACTGTTTGTGGTCTTTTGTGCAATTCCCGAGCCGATCTCAAAAGTCACACCTGTCATAGGTATGCAGATGATTAGTTCCTGGTCGTCGGAAACTCGTACGTCGAACTCGACGGGAGAGTCCATCATATATATATATATATATATATATATATATATATATATATATATATATATATATATATATATATAAAAGTGGACATGGAAGTCAGCACTTAGAGGCGACAGTCTGTTTCATGCTAGTGCAATCGTCAGGCGACTAGTGCTGTTATTTTTCTCGGCTGTTTATATAAGGGTCAGTGGTGCATTATGGGTAGTATATTTTGGCGGTTATTTTTACCGGAAGTCGCTTATTTGTTTATTTATTTATGTCAAATTATTTTGCTTGTTTTTTTGTTTGTTTGTTTTTTTTGTATTTTTATTTTTATTTTTTATCTTATATATTTATTTATTTATTCTTTTATTTTGATCGGTGTTTTTGGTTAACGTAGTAAAAATTTGTTTATATAGCTTATTGTTGGTAGTCTATAATGGCCGCCATTTACCGGAAATCGCTTGTTCGCTTATTTATTTGGGTCAAATTGTTTTGCTTATTATTATTATTATTTTTATTTGTATAACAGTTATGACTTTCGTCCGTTCTTTTGTTTTGATTTTATTTCGCATTTTCTAACAGGTGTGGTTTTGTGATTTGTTTGGAGTAGTTTATTTTGCTTATTTTATTGTTGTTTGTTTATATATTTATTTATTTTTCTATTTTAAGTTACGTAGTAAAAATTTGTTTTCATGTCTACATTTTGAGATTAGCTCGGATCTTTTATTTAATAATTTATTTTGATCTGGGAAGGTAATGATAGCTATTTTTTCCTCCAAGCAAAGTTTGCAAGTTTTTGATAGGTTGTTGTAGGCTGATGATTTTTTCCTTATTTTCCAAGATATTTTTGGTGTGGTGTGTGTTTTGTTTTTTATTTCCCAGATATACTTAGAAAGCATTGTGCTGTTCGCATATTTACTATTTGTGAAAGACATTTTGTGTACATAATTTCTTTGTTTCCATGGTCCTTCGGTTACTCCTATGTATACTTTTTCTTCATTATCTGCTGATTTTGTCGTGGCTTGGTAGATTACGTTGTTTTGTAAACAATTACCGTTTAAGGGACATTCGTTTTTTATTCTGCAGTTGCACGTGGGTTTAATTTGTTCGTGTGGTTTGTTAATAATTTTTCTGTTGTGCTTTTTTATTATTTGTGCCATGTTCTCGGTGCAACTGTAGCTGATTTTTACTGTGTTTTTGTTGAATATTTTGTGTAGTGTGCTTGATTCCGGGAAGTGTTTGTGTAATTCTATATTTACCCACGCTCTATCTCTGATATTGAGCACTTTACCCCATAAATATAGCACACTTTAAGACTATATTTCTGCATATATATATATATATATATATATATATATATATATATATATATATATATACGAGGGTCATTCAATAAATACGGTGAATTTTTCGGTATAAGGACTTCTAATACAGAAAGAAGCTTAGTTTTTCTTTTCTTTTTTCAACGTAGTCTCCCAGCACTGTCACACACTTTTCCCATCTGTGCACAAGCTTCCGTATTTCTTCAGCGTAAAAATCTTTGGATTGATGGCTCAGCCAGTCGCTCACAACACTTTTGACTTCATCATCACTTTTAAACTTCGTGCCTCTCGTGAACGCTTTCAAGAGACCAAACAGGTGAAAGTCTGAAGGAGCAAGATCTGGGCTGTAAGGGGGATGAGGGAGCAGTTCCCAGCCCAGCTCGTTGATGGTCTGCGTTGTTATGATGCAAGATGACTCCTTCTGACTGATGACCTCTACGTTTGTCCCAACAGATAAGCTCAAAATCCTTGCAATGTCATCCACTGTCACCCTTCTGTCAGACTGAATGAGGTCATTGACTGATTCGATCACCTCAGGAGACCTCACTTCTGTAGGCCTCCCAGGCGTGCCTTCATTCTCAACACTGCTCCGTCCTTATTTAAACAATTTAGCCCAATTATAGACATTTTTTGGCTTAAAAATGTGGTGCCATACACAGTTGACATTCTCCTATGAATTTCCTCAACTGGTTTGCACCCTTCAGCAACCAAAAACATGATAACTGACCGGTGTTCAATCCTGGAGCATGATTCTTGGTCGGCCATCTTTGTTAATCGCCAAAACTCTCAAAGTCTTTTTTTTAATCTGCAAAAGAAATTAAATCCATGTGAAAAAGAAGTAAAACAAAAAAAAAATAAAAAAGAGTAAGCTTCTATCTGTATTAGAAGTCTTTATACCGAAAAATTCAACTTATTTATTGAATGACACCCGTATATATATATATATATATATATATATATATATATATATATATATATATATATATATATATATATATATATATATTTGTGTATTTAGGCAGCAATCCTTCTTTCAAGCACATTTCATTAAAAACGACTGACAAGGTGCTTTTATTTAGTTTTTTTATATAATTTCTCGTGCGATCTAATAAAGTTTTTCTTTTCAGAAGATAAATTATATAAATGTATATAAATATAAAAATTGTCCGAATGTTCTTTATATATATATATATATATATATATATATATATATATATATATATATATATATATACATATATAAATGATAGAAATTATTAGGAGGATTTCATAAGTATAAGTATATTTAAGTAATTCATCGAAATTACTTAAATATACATACATATATATATATATATATATATATATATATATATATATATATATATATATATCGGGAATTACTTAAATATATATATATATATCGAGAATTACTTAAATATATATATATATATATCGAGAATTACTTAGACATATATATATATAAATAATGAGAGTGACAGATAAATAAACTGATAGATAAATAGAGAGATAGATAGATATCTATATCTATATCTAGATAGATAGTTAGATAGATAGATGGAAATTACTCTAATAGTTTCGTTAATGACCAATTTCGTGTAACTGTAGAAATGAATGTATATTAATTCATCAATTTTCTTTAATCAAGTTCAATTAAAGCATTATAATTCAATCGAACAGGCCTGCTGACTTTCAAACACTTGTGGGGGTCAATCCATCTGTTATGGCAAACACTTGATCAGTGAGAATAGAGGAACCTTCAGGAATTATTGGAAAATGTTAGATTCGTTGAGTTTTTGTCGTGTAATTTGAAGACTGCAAGATTTGTTCAAATCCGTTTTATTTGGTCGAGTTTCTCATTGAATAATTGAATGTTAATAACTTGATGTCTTGAATACATTATGAAATTTTTGAATGGTGAATTGAGAAATTTTGATCATTTAAAATACTTCCGAATACGTATCAACTTAAAAAAATACGGTAGAAATTATGGTATACATTGAACACAATATCGTTTGCGCTCACGGTAGCTTTGTTCAATACATTAAGAGGCTAAAATTCACCATATTAACCTTTTACATGACTCGTTATTTTAAATAGCATTTGCAGATATAGAATGTTATATAGATGCCAAACATAGAGCCAATCTCGTTCAGAATTATGAACTGGCAGCTGTATAAATTTGCTTTCTCAGATCTTTGGTAAAAATGGCTTCAAAGAAGACAATTATTCACCAGATGCTATAGAGCTTTACCAAATATTAAAAAAACACTTCAATTGAAGACTTCCTACAAAAGCGACAACTAAAATGTGTAGCACATGTTACTAATAAGGAAAACAATAATTTTTCTTAGCATTTTTAGATACAGTACCAAAAACAATAAAAAGCTTTTAAGGAAATATTTTATCAATATTAGGAAGCGCGATAACTAGAGAAAATATTTTTAAAATATCAGTGAAAGAATGACGAGGAATACCTTTATGAAAACAACTTCATTACCTTTGAATAGATTTTCATGTTTATTTAATTCATCAATCATTCTATAAATTACACAATATCGAATGTGTAGTTATATTCAAAACCACGCAGGAATTTGGATTAAAGTACCCCTACAAGCTACCTAAAAACATCTCTATACTCTTTTCATGTCTGGTTGATGTTTTTCTAAGTACAGTTTATTATGTAGCACAAAGCCGAAAGTATGGGTCTTACAGTGAGGATCGAACTCACTACTCAGTCGGAATTGTTCTAAGGGGAAGGAGCTTCCTAAGCATCATATCACGTCGAGGAGTCTTCCTTCAATATTAAACAATAAACTAAATCTGTCAGCAAGTCCTCTGATCGGAAGATGGGTATTTCAAGGAGCGTGGATCCGCCACTTGATTGTTGCTGATCCCAGGTCTGACCTGGGTTGATAGCACCTGTAGGGTTCACAGATATGGGCAAAATAATGCAACCCCATACTCTAAGAAAGTATAAATATACATTTTGTGGTGAAATTACCAACCGTAATTATTTATAGTAAAATTACTAGCAGTACCTGTTTATAGTCAACTGACCAGCAATATCTATTTAAATTAAAATAACAAAGAATACATTTTATCTGTAGCTGAAGACATGCAATTGCTTTAAAAATGTATTAAGATGAAGTCATAAAATTACTTACAAAATATTTCGATTTTGGCATTGAATAATCCATCGAGGTGCTGATATGCCGCTATATATTATCCGCCGACCAACATTCTAATTAATATATATGAGGAAAATAATGTTTATATAAATGCTATTTTAATTTCTGACATTAAAATATGAAAATCCGTAACCATTTTTTTTTTAATGTTTGCGCAGATGGAGGTGACTTCGAAGGAGAAATTAGAATAAAAATAACTAGAATAAGGATACTGGGAAAAGTAGACATATTCTATGGTATGGTAAAAGTAGACATATTCTTAAATTCCAAATATGATCAATGCATTCATCGTTGATGTTATTAAAGGGTAGTTTCTTTTCTTTTAATAATAAAGTCTTCCATCACTTTTAAGGAAATGTCTGCTACTTTTATACCACTTTGAAGATGACCTGCACATTTATCATATATATATATATATATATATATATATATATATATATATATATATATATATATATATATATATATCTTTGAAAATATTTACTAGTTTATGTGAATGTACTTGGAATCAGTAAACGTTTGGACAATTTTTATGTTCATTAAGTCCAGAAAAAAAAATTTTACCCATAAAGAAAAATACAAAAAACTTAACAAATGTAGATTGAGAATCTTGTTCATCGAAACATTATATATATAAATGACTGCTTGGTGTTGACCTCAGTGTCAGTATAATTTGTATTCGCTCTATAATGGGCACTTTTAATAATAAATATATCATACCTTAAACAGTATTTTAATCATTATATATATATATATATATATATATATATATATATATATATATATATATATATATATATAGATAGATGTAAAGGGTGTTTCATTAAGACGGATTATATATAAGAGTGTTGTATTAAGACTGATCAAAGTCAACAACAAATAAATATTGGTAAAAATTTATTTATTAGATCATGTTATTTACGCCATGGCAATTATGTGTGAAAAATAATGTCGCTCAAATTGCCGCCAAATCACAAAGAAAAAGAATAAATCATTAGACGCTTAAACTTAATTTACATTTAAGTCCGGTCAAAGTTTTTGGAACACCATATATATATATATATATATATATATATATATATATATTACAAAGAGTTAATCATACCTTGAATCAATCAGCAATATGAATGCAATTATTGGCGAAATCACTTCGCTAGTAGACATAATTATAAGCATTATACTACTGATAATCCTCTGAATGATGAGATCCTCATATATAAAATGGATATGGTGTTAATTGAACTATCTACTTAGTTCATTTTATATTTTTTATATTACCTGAAAAACACTTATAAAAAATACGTGGATTTATCAGATTACAAAATACATACAAATTCTCACTTTAAATATTTAAAATTTAGCGTCGCTAACAAATAGCTCATTCTTAAAAACACTTTCAATTGTATAAACACAGTTATTACGTCTCCCAGTTTTGATTCTAATGGAAAAAAATAAGGCCTGATGATGAACTGCGTGAAGCATTCGAAAGTACTAGCAGAAATAAAAAAAATACACCATATCCATTTTATATTTGAGGATCTCATCATTCAGAGGATTATCAATAGTATAATGCTTATAATTATGTCTACTAGCGAAGTGATTTCGTCAATAATCGCATTCATATTGCTGATTGATTCAAGGTATGATTAACTCTTTGTAATGTAAAATATATGCTGCCTATTTTATTATATATATATATATATATATACATATATATATATGTGTGTGTGTGTGTGTGTGTGTGTGTGTGTGTGTGTGTGTGTGTGTGTGTGTGTGTGTGTGTATGTGTGTGTGTGGTTTAACGTTGCGAACAGGTTTACATTTGAAACATCAGCTTTTAATTTAATTTCTTCTCGTTGGCAGGATATTACTTGATCATGCAACCTGATCCTCACTTCCTAGTAATGTAATATTCCGTTATTTCGGTAACACCATGCATTAGACGTTTCCAATGAACAATTTTTCATTTATAAATTGGAGTAGTGGCTAATACGTTGGATAATTTTTCTTTTGTTTCATGTTAATTCTCTTTCAGTAATTTGACTTTACATGATTAACAAAGAAAAACTATATTCCATACGAGCGATAAATAAAAAATATATCACTCACAAAACGGATATTGTATAAATTTTCAAATGTCCAGTCCTGAATCGCAGCATAATGTGAAGTCTCCTGTGTGGCAATGAATGCTGGATTATTTCAAAGATGTAACAATGATGTTTTAACAACGACTGATGAAAATACTTTGGACAAATCATATGAAGAACGTGGAACTTTTAAGGAAAATAGACACTAAAAACAAAGTAATATTCACTATCAGAAAAAGATGTCAAAGATTCCTAGTACTCATAATGAGAACAGGTTTAGTGAATTTAAACATGAAGAATAAAAAAATGGAAAACAAGGGTAAACATCGAGTCAGCTAATTACAGAGTTCGTGTGAAAGGATAGCATAACAGGAACAAAGATGGATGGTAAAGAGTCCAATCCTCCTTGAAGCAAAACGTGACACATATTTGTAGTGGGCCATGGTCCCCGACGTCGGGATAGTAGATGATATAGGCACATTTTAGACGTGAGGCAGAGATGACGAGAATGTTTTAACCTGAGAAATCATGTCGGTAGAACCGTTTAACCGAATTCTTCATCCTCTATGTTGGTTGAATATCGAAAGAGGACTAAGCTCTCCTCTCTTCACAACGGGAAAGAATTCTTCCGACATTATATGTCGCCCCTTGACATCTGTCGCGATCAGTCTCTCTCTCTCTCTCTCTCTTTATATCACTATCTTTCTCTCTCTCCTTGTCTCGCTCTGTTTCTCGTTCTCTCTCTTTTTCTTTCTCTTTTTTCTCCATCTCTTCCTCTTTTTTCACTGTCTTGCTCTCTCTCTCCTATTATTTCTCTCTCCCACTCTTTTCTCACTCTCTCTAGCTTTCTCTTTTTCGTTCTCTCTCGCTCTTTTGCACTCTCTCATCCTCTCTCGCGTGCTCTCCTTCTCGCTCTCTCTTTCTCTCCCCCTCTCTCCCTCACACACTTATGTTACCAACTTATATAAGCGGGTTGTAGACCGCTTTTGACACGCTGCTGTTTTCATGTGGGCCTCAGTTGTGACATTGTCACGCGTCATACTGATCTTCTATCCCCTGACCTCTGTGCCCTCTTCAGGTCAGCTGCTTCTCGTCCATCGAGTTTTGACTTCGCTTTCTGTTTTCGTTAAATGACCCGTAACAAGCTATCTGATACAAAAGCCGTCTGTTCTAAAATACAAACTGATTATCGCTTTTCCCACACGATAACTATATTTAGATCTGTCAATGTATAAATAATCCCGAGCGTCACTTAATACCTAGAATTATTTTTAATCCAATCCGTTATGTTGATTAATTAGACAACATCTATACATATTTAAGTATGTATGATTAACAGAATAATCGATTAAACACTATTTTCTACGTATGTGTGTACATCAAAATGGCATCAAAATGACAGGAGTCTAATACAGAGAAAATACATCTGTTTGTTGTGCGCATGCGTTTCGAACAGGGACATTGTTAAAATCTACAGACTATAGAAATCTGGTTTTGAAAATAAATTCTGAAAGTTTTCTACGTATTGCTGGGAAATTTGTCCTGGCTTTCCCGCATCAAAGGGTTTAGGTTATGTTGAAACTTGACTAATGCATGGAATAATAATTCAACACAAAATGCACTTAGAACAAAATGTATTGAAACAAGAAAGTGTACACAATATTTACATATAGTCTTTTGTATATTTCTGGGAAGACCGTTCCTGGAGAATGTGTTGACTATGTCGCAGTCGGGCAGAGTCTCTAGCTGAATCTCTTGATTCGTCTCCCTGTCTTCCCGGTACCAACCATATTTATATCGTCGGTACTCCCCTATGCAAATTAGGTGGATCCTACCCCAACAGGTTAAAAATAGAGCTGAAAATAATTGCGAAAAAAAAAACGCGAGTAAAACAGCAAGATTAGAGCAGACAAACTCTCTCTTTTAGGCGCGTACGAATAAAGAAAAAACTCCTGCTCGGTGAGTAACAACAAAAGAAGAAAGTGTTTATTTACAATATACACAAAAAAAAGGTAAAGGGGAAAAAAGATGATTAGGAGAGAAAGAAAGGGAAAAGAGAAAATGTTCTTAACTTAAAAAAGGCTTGCTCAAAATATTTCTCTGAGCGCCTAAAGAGTTCTTTAAGCGATTAGATATTATTGTTAAGGTTCAGATAGATACACTCACAGTTCTTGTAGAGTTGGAAATCCGTTCACAGATAAAAGAATCCTGCAGTTGAGTGAGTTGCTGGGTCGACGACAGAAGTCCAGTGGGCTCGTCAGAAGGAGTGGTGAAGGGATGCAGCCTTGGATTGGTCTTGAATTGTGGACCGACGTTCGTTCTTGACAGCCCTTTAGTAGTTCTTCTTTGGTGAAAGAGGCGCTGGAGCTCCCTAATGTCGACCTCATAAACGGTGGGCAGAATTCTCACTGGCAAAATAGGCAAGATTCTCCAAATTTATGGAGTTTTGGTAGGCTCCGATGGATCAGGATTTTTCCCTCCAAAATTGTTGTACAATTTTCCTGGCCCCACTATTGGTCAGAAAACACATTCTTATCTCCGATAAGAATCAGGGCCCTGGGAGCCGGTTTTGAAGGTACTGAAAACAGGTTGGTGTGAAGAAGCTGTGAGGTTTCTCCCAGACTTTGTGGCACCATGGAAAGAATGATGGTGGTGGAATTCCCTTTTGTGTTTTCCAGCTCTCTCCTTAGCCAGAAAATATATTCTTATCTCTGATAAGAATTAGGCCTTGGGAGCGGGTTTTGAAATTAAAAAGAGGTTGGAGTGAGGATAGAAAAATAGCGAGAATGTGAACTTGTGAATTGTTGTTCTCAAATTAAATTCCAACAGTATCTAATATTTTAGAAAATAACCTTTTATTTGAACATAAAATCCTTCCATGACGTGGCGGATATTAATAACATAGAATACAGATTATACATCGAAAATTTCAGATCAAACTTCGTCAAATGAGTATGACGTGCAGTTTAATGAAAAATCATTTATTTTGACACAACATGGTAGAGGCAATCGTTAGGGCTGACGATTGCGTCTAGCATGAAACAGACTGTGTTGACCTCTAAGTGTTGACTTCTATGTTCACTTTTATATTTACACACGCTCTATCTCTGATATTTAGTACTATATCCCATAAATATAGCACACCTTAAAACTATATTTCTTCATACATATATATATATATATATATATATATATATATATATATATATATATTTTAAAGGAAAAACAGACCACTTTAAGGCTCCATGTAATAATTTATTTCGCCAAGCCCTTTATTAAAGGATATTGGCTCATCAGACTCCCCTTCCAAACGGTGAAACGAAAAATGATAAATGAAAATTGAAATGAACTTATACACTTTTGACGGGTATTATGAAGTTTATGTAATTTAACAGAGAATGTAATGAGATGTGTGAGAGACATGATCGAATTTAGAGAGGGTTTACTTTAATATTTCTATCTATCATTAAAGTAAAAGTTTTCATTTATCATTTTTCGTTTCATCGTTTGGAAGTGGAGTGTGATGAGCCATTGTCCTTTAATAAAGGGCTTGGCGAAATAAATTATTACATGGAGCCTTAAAGTGGTCTGTTTTTCCTTTAAATTATTAGCTATGGATTTACATTGAGCTCTCAGGATTTCATGCTTTTTGGGACTACCTATACGGATTACCAAATTCTTCTTAGCCTACACACACACACACACACACACACATATATATATATATATATATATATATATATATATATATTCACCAAAGAAAATGCAAGAAATAAGATATATTGAAATTTCTGCTGGTATTTGGAAGATATATTGAAATTTCTGCTGGTATTTGGAATCAGAGATTCTCCTGTGAAAAGGATTCTTTCTCTAACCCTTGTCTAGAATACCAAACATTTCTAGGAAGTAAAGGATAGAATTTGCATCCCACAGATAGAATTGAAGATTATAGGTAAATCGCAAGCAATCCTAACAATATTCATTTCTCTTTGGACTGTCATAATTGAAACATGTGCGAAAAGTCATGTGGATTGAGTTGGATCTTTTCCGAAATGATCTCTTTCGCTCTAAGTTGAAATGATGATCCTGTAAATGCTGGTTGTGTTGAAAAGGTTGATGTGCCTGCGTGTTGAATAGCATTTAACAATTATACATTTTTGTATCAAGGAAACACAATGGAAAACCGATTTTTTATTTCAACGATAAAATATATATTAAAATCAGCAAATACAAAACATTTTTGTAAGGTGTGAAACAATAAGAAAGGAGTAGTTCTCCTTTATCTGTTAGCTGAAAGATTAAATTAAATGTAAATAAACAAGTATTCTGAAAGAATGTTCAAAGTTCTGTATTACATAGAATAGTAGTTTGTGGATTATATATAACTAACAGAGCTGTTGCAACTTGGCTTGTTACATAGAACTGAATGATATTTAAGTTATGTGTGCGTGCGTGCGTGCAGTGAGTAGAATGAATAGTCTGTGTAGACGCGTGTGAGTTGCTGAGTTCTACTGAGTTCTGCTTCTACTGTCTATTTTTGGAACGAATTCCGGTTTTTATGACCATGGGTAGGCTCCCAGGACAACGGCGGGAGAAATTTCGAGAGCACACAAAAAAATATCTGATTGGATGAAAAATTACCCAATCGGTGATTTTATAACAAAAGCATGTTTGTGAATTAATAGTAGGGAAAATTCAGTGTGGTGAATGCGATCAGTAAATTGTCCTGTGATAGATAGTATTTATTATTTGACCAATCACAGTTGAGAAAAATGTAGACGTGTCAAACATAGTAGTAATCGCTACAATCCCTCTTACTGACCTCCTGATCAAGTTTTCCTCTCTACTGTTCACACTTTTTAAAAATTTATTCACTGTGTGCTTCGTGGTTCTTGAATGGATTTTGAAGATGGAAGCCAGAGTATGAATGTTGGTACCATTACTGAAGGCATTAATAATCTTTTACCTCTGACCATTGTTCACTTGAAAAGACAGTGGAGCTGCCACAAACAATTTTAACCTGTTCCGTTTCTAGCTGAATATCTCAAAGTGTTTTTCAGTGATTCTTACCACAAATCTTGTCAAGATGGCTAAACGTCTTATCTGATAACCTGGAAAATACTCAATTAGCTTAGTGGTGTTTTGGTTTTTTTTTAGATTTAAAACATTTTATATGATGAAAAATTATGCTGTTACACGATTTGGACAATTTTCCAGTTCTTTTGCATGCCAGTAACGCTGAAAACCGCCTGGGCCATCAAGATTGAATTTTTTCTCGTCTGAAAACAACACTTTCTTCTATTTATCCACATCCCAAGTTTGATAATGGGAAGCGAATTGTAAACGGGGAGTTTTATGGCAAAGAAGAAGGCGAGGCCTCTGCAACCGTTTCAAGTTCTTAAACGTTTTCTTATTGCTTAATGCCGTCGAATTGTTCGACAGCTGCATTTAGCATCTGTATTCGCTTTTATGTGATTTGAGGTTAGGTTTAAATCTTACTTAACTAATGCGTCTGTCTAGAGATGGTGAGATTTTATTGGGGCGACCGCTTGATTTTTTAGAAGCATACGCATCCGGATTTTTAATGAAGTTAGCAGTGACGGTTCTGCTATGGCCAATTTCATTTGCAAATGGCTCGATGAAAAAGACCGCGTCTTTGAAGTTCAACAATCCTGCCCTGTTCGAACTTTGTTAAAATTGTACCCTTAACCATTTTAATATATGAAATTTAATACTGGAAATGACCCACGTAGATGTCTACTTACCAGAAGCTATGAGTAGCTCTAGTTCTAAAATTTTTGTCCAGTAATTTTTTTTTCACACATGGCCAACCAAAAACAAAAAATCCTTTTCTCAATGTTTGTTTATATTAATTAATTAAATGCATAAAATTTTCATTAGTTTGTTGATAAACTATATTTTCTAATTAAATGTAAATGTTTCGCAAATACATTTTGATTAAAGTAACAGTATTTTATATTTTTTCAACCCTTTTGCATCTGGTCTTAAGATTTTGCCCAGGGGTATATATATATATATATATATATATATATATATATATATATATATATATATTTCCAACGTCAATTTCATATATGTTTTCCCGAAACCTTACTTTCTCATATATATACATATATATATATATATATATATATATATATATATATATATATATATATATATATGTGCGTGTGTGTGTGTGTGTGTGTGTGCGTGTGTGTGTGTGTGTGTGAGAGAGAGAGAGAGAGAGAGAAAGTAAGGTTTCGGGTAAACATGTATGAAATTGACGCTGAAAATGCATCTGTTTGTGTGTGTGTAGAAATAGGTTTGGTGTTTGTTTATACATATCGGCGCACACGCACACTCGGGCGCGCCCGCGAACCCTCACACATAAATTTAATTGATGTACATTTTTCTTTTGCGGATTACTACTAAGATCCAATAAAATATATTTCCTGCCATACATTATAGATTACTGACAAGCATTTGCTAGGGTACGATGCAAGTGGATGTTAGGAAGATCTATCTGGAAA
This sequence comes from Acanthosepion esculentum, assembly GCA_964036315.1. NCBI lineage: Eukaryota > Metazoa > Mollusca > Cephalopoda > Sepiida > Sepiidae > Acanthosepion > Acanthosepion esculentum. The sequence goes on along the minus strand of OZ038486.1, from coordinate 92,746,233 downwards.
GGATGTTCGAATAATCCAGAACGGAGAGCAAACTGCCGGGTAGAAATTAATTGAGTATCTGCAGAGAATAGAAAGGGGCGTGAGACAAGGATGTATCTTCTCCACAGATATATTAAACCTCTTCAGGCAGGCGATTCTATGGGAACTGGGGAGCCTACCAGGATTTATGCTCGGTGGGCGCAATTCTAACATAAGTAACTAAATGACACTTGATTAATTACTGACACGAAAAGAAAACTACAGTACTTCATAGAGAGTGTCACAGAAAAAAAAAACGAGAGAAAAGAACGGACCATTAACTGGAGACAGAAAGTATTGTCAAAAGGAAGAAGATGTGAGTTAATGATTTGAGATATGAATATCAAGTAATTACAGAAGTTGAAACGTCTAGGAAGTCTTTCAACAGACGATGGAAAATGCGAAACCGAAATCCTAACAGGTATTGAATTAGCAAAAGAGGCGTTTCAAATGCTAAGTGCTGAGAAAGGAGAAAGTTTCGATATAAACATAAAAAAGAGTGCTCAATAGCTATGTGATATCAGTTCTTTTATATGGCACTGAATGATTGATAATCTTCACACGGATGAAGAGAAGACTAGCTCCGACAAATATGTGGTTCTAAAGGAGAATCCCTTCGTCTGAGCAAATTAGATACAATGGTAAGAAAATGTGTAGAGGTCTGGTGTGTGTTTACGTGTTGTTGAATTAAAAACACGTGATGTTTAGTCCTGCTAGAAGGTCCACTAACAGAACATGGCGAATTTAGAAATTTGAAGTCACCATAAAGAAATGTAAAGAAAACAAACAAGACAGATATATATATATATATATATATATATATATATATATGTGTGTGTGTGTGTGTGTGTGTGTGTGTGTGCGTGTGTGTGTGCGTGTGTGTGTGTGTGTGAACAAATGTATGTATTAAACAACAAATTTACAAGTGACAAAGACATCAACATTTGTGTTTGTGTGTGAACGTAAAGAGTTTGTATTTGGGGGAATGTTCGTACGTACGTCTACGTGTGTTTAATGGCGTTTTCCTACAATTGGACGAAAACGCAGATCTCTACGAGAGATCACATTTTTAAATGTGTCCGCTGAAATGCAAAGTAGAAAGAGATGACGAGGCGATTAATTCGCCCAGTATTTATAGTGTAGCGAGAGCGTCCCCTAGTGCTCAATTAGAGAATTAAGGAGGAGCTAACTCCGACAAATGCAACACTTATGCGCAGAATCAGGAAAGCATAGATAAAATTCCTTGCGCATAGAATGAGGAATCAGGGCTTGGAAAAACCGAGCTTCACACGGTATACTGGGAGCAAGAGACGTAGGGGGAAATTCACGAGATTATGTTAATAGATTAAAGAAGAAGTGGGTGGCTGGAGGTTTGGCAAAGGCAGAGACGCTGCTAGGGATCACAAGTGAGAGGAAAGTTTCGAGAACAATCATTGACGATCTCTGAATGGACGAGACACATAGAAAAAGAGGAAAAAAATATAAGTTTAAGTGTCATATTTGGGTTACGGAAAGCATCTTTTTCTGTGCATAAAAATATTCACACAATACAAGAGCCGAGAGCCACTCAAGTTACTCGATTACTGAATGTATGAACGTAAGAGGGAGAGGTAAGAAGTGAAGTTTATGGAGAATAGGGCAGGTTGATTTTTCACCGGTTTTTTAAGAAAATCGACTTTCCACTCGTTGTAAATATTGGGGTTTGATGTAATAAGAGCTGTCACCAAAATCTAGATTATTTATATAGCTTTTACTTTTTCTGAGCATTTAGGTTTAAAGATCGTCTGCAAAAAAAATGTGTACACAAATACGTACTTTCTGCAGGTTGTTGCTTAAAACTGACTTCAAATGTTTACTATTTCAAGAATAAATCCAAATAAATTTGATATTTTTTGCATTAAATACATTGAATGGAAAATATATTCAAACAAGAATTCTAATTATGAATCATCACAAGCAAAATATGTAGTTTTATTATGTAAATTTTACTGTAAGTAAAAATTGTACAAGAAGTTGTAAGAAAATAACAAAAATGGCTACTCAATGAATAAAAATTGTTAGATCATAATTAATACAAAACAAAAAATAGATAAAAGTTTATATAACACCATAGTATTCCTAGGTACAAATTATAAGACAAAATGTTTTAAATTTGCATTGTTTATTGAAAAAACTAAAACTACTGCACTATATAACATATTACATCAAAATATCGCTGTTCAGTATAATTGTCCTTTTAAGTAAATGATAGTCCTATGTGATGGCACAATGCTTTAGTAATAATGTGTTCGTACCATCCACCTTGTCCATATACAATTTGTAACTCTTCAGTAAATTATAAATTTTATAAGGCTTTGTTATAAGGATTAAACTGATCACTAGAATGAAATTCCAACGTTACAATTTTGAACTATACTTAACTTCTAATCTCGCTTCCTCAAAACTGGTAAGTGTTTGGAAGAAAATATTCTATGCCATTATTTATCATGTCAAAGCCCAACTTTCAAATTGAGTGTAATACCACAGTTCCAAAATCGACCGCTGACATGATTGAGAATAGATAACTAGTCATCAGTATTGTTCGCATAAGCATCCAGCATGGAACTCTTCCATAAAGTAACATTTCTAGTAGAATATTCCATAAAGTAACATTTCTAATAGAATATTAACAATGGAATAAGTTGTAAATGATGAGAAATCTCTTCTGCGGATGTAGTAAAGTGAGTTTTAGCCGTCATGTTCTGAACTGGGGCCACTAAAGAATGAAGCTTGTCAAAGATTTGACATCCCAGGAGCGATAAACTGGCAAAGAAAAGGATCTGCAGGGTGGGCGTCACTCACTACAAGACTGCATAAAAGATTAGGAAATCTGCCAAGACTGGAGAGTGAGTACCGGGTAGCTACAGTCCAGATATGGCATCAATATTGCATTAATTTGTCTGATCTAATTCATGTAAAAATTAATTATGGCTGAAGGAGGCATGTAGTTACGGAGACCATTTTTCCAGTGATGTATCATATACAGCGGGTTTCCATTTGAGGTAGGGAGTGAATTTATATTTAAATAAACTTCCAAAGACGGCACGGTAATAGTTTGAGTTTTGAGATACTGAAAATTAAAAGTCAGTTTTTTTTTAGGTCGAAGGTGATATCAGCTGCTAGATTTTGACCATCTTTAATTTCGGAGGTTCCACTGTAAACTGTGGTACCATCTGCTGAGTTGTTTACTAATGATCCGAGAATTTTTCTCGCTAGATCATTACGTAAAAGCAGAAAGAGGTTAGAATCTTGGGGGACGATTATATTGATGTCATAAGTTCTGAAAACAGGCTACAGACGACGACCATGATGGAACTACTCAATTTCTAGAGATGTCGTAGCTGGAAAGTTCCACTATTCCAGAACTTGTCAAAGGTCACTGAGTGTGAAATTTGATTTTTAAGCGGTGCATTTCCAGAATGTGTCCTTAACAGTGAATGCTTTTCTAGCGAGTCTATTAGAGTATAAGTGTGATTTAATGCATACGGTGCATATACAGTATGCATACATAAATATATTTGTACACATGTGTAGTTAGATATATACTGTATATCATCATCATCATCATCATCATCATCATCATCATCATCATCATCATAATCATCTTCCCCTTGACTTGTGTAATCGTAAGAGGGATGGGGTCCGAATAAGGTAGCCACACTGAATCCCCTCCACAAAACGTCTATCAACGGCAACCATCAGCAATTCTGGTATAGTCATAGCTGTGAATCGTTTGATATTGTCCAACCATTTGTGACGTTTGCGTCCTCTGCTTGGTATACCATCAACGGTGCCTTTCATGGTCGTCTTGCACAGGCTCCTTGTGTCCCACAAAACCTTCAAACTTATTCCGCACAAATTGATTGGTTTTATGTTCCCAATAGAAAGATGTCAAGGAGTCTCTTTTGCATTTGTTCACAAACGCTTCGATCCTCATCTCTGTTAATGCCAATATATATATATATATATATATATATATATATATATATATATATATATATATATATATATATATATATATGTGTGTGTGTGTATATATATATATACTATGTTGCTAATATATATATATATATATATATATATATATATATATATAAAAAGTGAACACAGAAGTCAACACTTAGAGGCGAGAGTCTGTTTCATGCTAGATGCAATCGTCAAGCCTGATGATTGCATCTAGAATGAAACAGACTGTCACCACTAAATGTTGACTTCTACGTTCACTTTTATATTTACACACGCTCTATCTCTGATACTGACCACTTTATCTCATAAATATAGCACATCTTAAGACTATATTTCTCCATATATATATATATATATATATATATATATATATATAAATATTAGTAACATAGTATTTTTATAAATATTGAAAAATACTATAATTAAATTATAATCCTCTTGCATATAGGCGTTCTCAAAAAAAGTTAAGTTAAACGCATTTTAGTCTTCCTCCATATGAATAGCAGTCCACTTTTTTAATAATAAAAATTGTATGTCACGGGAGGGTGGTCACCAGGATTTTTGAGATGCTTAGGTGGAGCATGGCCATAAAAAGGTTGTGCACCAATGGAGTAATATGATGGACGATTCGAAATTAATCCATCCTATTAATTTTTCCCTGACACGAGAAAGCAAAATAACTGCCGGATAGAACAAGATTTCAGCCTAGACATCTCTATTGACGATGTAATTCAGATAGGAATACTGTCTAAAACGGGATTGTTACATGTATCGCTGCTCCCACATTTGGGGCGCTTTATCAACCACCTCATTCTACTTATATAGACTATTTGGACCCGTATATGTTCAGCAAGAGACGAGGTATATGAACGGGATATATTAGTTCCGCATAGAATATTTCTATAACACTACACTTTCATGTCAGACACCATATTACCAAATTGCTACTTAGCTAATTTTTATTAAAATAATGAGTTATTACCAGGAATCCATCTTCGAATAAAGTTCCATCAACATCCACCTCTTGGGATAATATAATAAAACATTAGTCATTATTTTTCTGAATACTCCTCGTAAACAACAGGATATATTTAAAAATTAAGCTATGTATTTTATCTATAGCTGTGCTGTACAAAAAGAACTTGTAATCACTTTAAGAGTCTACGTTTTTCCCTTCTGACTATTAAAACCGTCTAACGGTAATGAATGATTTATTTTATTGACAAAGTTAAAGAGTTCTTTTAACTCGGGTAAATACATTTTTTTGTAATGTTTTTATCGACAGATTTGTTTTACGATTTCTAAGCACACCTTCGGGATATTTTGCGCCTCGGGTCCATTTTAGTATTTAAGCATACTTTTCATAGTTTCCTTCATACGTTAAAAGGTTCTTTTGTTCTAACGAGCCAATAACAAGCAATCGGTCCTCCACAGGCAGATTTTTGAACATGTTTTCAACTAATGATTATACCTTTTAACTTAAGCATCTTGATACTCATGGACCAGTCTAGGCTGTTTAACTTACCAGGAAAATGATTGTATATAAAATTAGACTTTGGTTCACTCTAGTTCGGTCAGGTATAATCTGAGACGTCAAATCTAGGGTTCTGTATATTGGTTGTACGTTCTGAATGTTACCTGAGATTTGGAATCCATGCTTTGTTTATTTAAAAAGGCTGCATGTTTGTGTTCTCCAAAATATTTGTGTAGTTCTGTACAATATGTCAATTGCATATATGTAGTAATCCGTTTCATATGCCTCACTGCCACGGCTTTGTCTTTGAATCTCCTAGCTTTTTCGTTCAAACGTCGTCCTCGCCATCCGTAATCCTTTCCTCTCGCAAAGACAAAATCTGCCGACTTTTATGTGTGCCTCAGTCAGTTATGCAGATTTTTTTATGCTCACCTGCAGGCATTTTATTAGTCCTTAGTCACTAGGCAATTTACATCACCGTGTATGGCACAGGCAATTGTGTGCTTCTTTCGTCGGGAAGATGTAGGCCATGTGCATGTCATTATTTTACTGATTTCAGAATCGGTAGCAGACGATGTTTGACATAAATTTAAAAGTTGATTTATACTGACACTCGGAATTATTTTTTTTTATTACAATTTTCTTATATAGACCGTAATTTGTGGATTCAAGAAAAGATTTTTGCTGTTGACAAATTACTCGTTGTCTGCAGCTTAATCTCGTATCCAAGAATTTTTTTTCTTTGCTGATCGATTCCGTAATGATAATGGCATTGATGAGTAAATTCACCGTCAGAACTAGAAGCTTCTAGTTTCACTAAAACCTGCTTTAGCCATCCATTCTCTATCCCCCGTTTGGCTTTGCAAGATTTGTTTGGAAATAAACGAAAATCAGAGTAGAAGAAATTGCCGATGGCATGAATTTGTTTAAGGTTGACCTCAGCTTACCAGGAAGTGACACACAATTGATTTTTTATCACCTTCCTCAGCGGCACATATCGGATGAGACATGCAGAATCCAGTTATGAAACTCCAAATGACTGCCGCTGACTCTCTTAGAATTTCCAGTGACGCCTTCTGTAGCATGTCCATCATGCGTAGCCATATTAATTCACTGGTTGAACCGTTGATAACCTGTAATCATCATTCGCTTGTTCCAACGTTGGAGTCTTTAGGGTTGGTCGTGCTTCGACCTTGAGGGCAAGGGTGTCCGTACTGTGAGTTTAGATCTCCCGACGGCATCGCTCTCAGCGTCACTGGACCACGCAAGCCTCTCCAGCACGACAAGAAGCGACAATCAATCAGATGTATGCACAAATTACTATTCTATATTAAAAAATACTCTTTTTCATATATAAAACACGTTTAAGTAGGATATCCGATCAGTGTCGAACTATAAAATTTGTAATTTTTCATAAATACTAATTAACGTTAAGCTTCAGATATTATTCGGTGCTTTTTTATTAATTAAAAGGGACACAACTTTGTAATTAACCATTAATATACCTAGAATTATCTGGTTTGTAAGGGCTTTTATTTTATCAATTTCTACTTAATTAAAAATTAATTGGGAATTATTAACTGATTTAGACACGAAAACCTTTTCCTTTTCAGGTTAAACGAAAATATACTGTTGATATGCTCTAACACAAGTTGCGCTACAACACGCTATTTTGACTGTAGCTTCATAACAAACAGACAAAAATAAGATCATTGTTATATAGATTATTTCCGTCAAATTCTCACTATCTTTCTGCTATTCAAGCCACTAGTGCTACTCATGACTAAAGAAGAAACACATTTGTAGTCTAACCTTTTTATAGTCTCATCCAGATAAGTGGACAGAGTGGAAAAACCATTACAGGCAACGCGGTTTGGTTCCGTCTAGTAGGCGTCTTCAGGCTAGAATGAAAGGCTAACCATTCTGTACGATTGTGCAGAGGATTTGGAGAGTGTTGTATGAGTCTAAAGGTGATTACGAATGTACGGCAGCTCGGTTAAATTACTTACAGTCATGGTGACCACATCACCCCTTATATCTGGCCACCTAACTCCCCCAGACTGCAACCCCTTTGATTATCATGTGTAGGGCGCAGTTGAGCGAAAAACCAACAGAAGTCCTTGTAACACCAAAGATGAACTGAAGGCAAGGATTATGGCAGCATTCACTAACTTGGACAAGGAGACCGTTCAGAAAAGTTGCAGGAAATTGCGAAGTCGTCGACCGTAGTTGAATAAATTTACTCTTTAGTATTTCAAGATATTTTTGTGTAATTTTGGTAAAAAATATCTGTTAAAATGTGACGTCTGTGTTATTTTCATTTTTGTCTCATTTCGACGACAGTTTATCCATCGCACCCTGTATATTTTGTCTCCATCTTTATTGTGTTTTCCCGCCGTTTCAGGCGTTCTCATCTTCCAACGTTCTTCATGTGTATATTGATCTAGGTAATCTACAGGAAATTCTGAACCGAAACATTTATTTAATCTCCGGGAGTAGACTGTTCTCGTCCCACTTCTCATGTTTAGGGATATCATCTAGTTCTAATTTTTATTTAATACTGTTAGAAATAAATAAAATACGGAAGCCGCTATGAAAGAAAGAAAAACAAATAGCAGCAAATCTTCAACCGCAGTGACAGCAGCAGCAGCAGTCAAAACATTTGCAACTTAACCAGAGGTCAGACTAGGTTTCAATACAGTAAACGGGACCATGGCCTAGTGGATGAAAGCGTTGGTTTGTGAATTTAGTGGCATAGTAGTTGTGAGATCAATCCCTGGTCCGAGCACTGTGTACTTTCACTCAGTGGAAACGGGCGATCAATAACTCAACAGTACTAAATAAAATAAAAATTAGACGATACCCCTAGACGTGAGCAGTTGAATGAGAACAATCTACGCCCGTAGATTAAATTCTACCCCTTAGATTGAGGGTTCAGTTCAGAATTCTCTGTAGGTTAAACAGATATACACAAGAGGAAGGCCGGGCGACACAAGAGGGACAAAGATGAAGATAATATTCTGAATATAAATAGTGTAAATAATAAGAAATCCTCATCCCAGAAATTCAGACAAAACTTACAGATACAGAGGCAACAGCAAGAGCAGCAGCAGCAATAGCAGCTGCAGCAGCAATAGCCACAATCAAAATATGGACAGCAGCAGTCAATAAATGACGACGAAAAAGTGTATGTATATCTTTGCCTGTTGAAGCCGTTAGCAACTGCTGAATTTGAATATAGGTTTTTTTTTCTATTAGTTCTTATACTGCTTTTTATATACTATTGCTTTTACAATGATCGGCGATATTGCGTATGTATCTGGTCCGAGGCTGGCCCTGGAGATTTGTGAGATCAGTGCATTTCCATGAATTATTTTCTTTCTTTTAATCAGCCTGTCATTTTAGACCAAAATTATTGTCATGCGTGTTAAGATGAATTATCAGTGTGCTTAAAATGTTGCTATGCAAGATATCCTTCCTTTGATGGTCACGTTGTTTTCTTCTTTTTAGATTTCTAGAAGTTTCGCCGATCTATAATTAGTGAACTACCAGATGGAAGCAAGATGTTTGCCTCATTATCTCACCTCTTTTTGCCATACTATTCTACATCTTATTCTCGCCCAACTTTAATGTCTCTATATGTTTTGCTAGAATTCCTCCTTCGTGATATTTTCGCATGTAAAGCGACTAAGCTGGCAATTAGGGAAATTGAGTGCTGTTACTTAATGACACCTGCTACCAAATTACTTCGTTATATTTGCTGCAAACCATTCTTTTATTGCAGGTGGAAAATGAACAAAGGAAACATCGTTAATTTAAAAGTGACGCGAAAATATATAAACATAGACAGTACGGAAAATTTGAGTTACGGATTTTATCGATGTACGTGTTTTTATTTTTTTTATTTAAAGGATAATTGGAGGTGTAACTGGTACAGGGTCAGTAAGTGGATTTTACAGGCCAAGTTCAAAATCCAGCCGCGATAATTGCCTTTACTTTGGACTAACGTTCTTGGAAAAGCAAGCACGCTTTTTTTAAAAGGATAATTGGAGGTGTAGCTGGTACTGGGTCAGTAAGTGGATTTTACAGGCCAAGTTCAAAATCCAGCCGCGATAATTGCGTTTACTTTGGACTAACGTTCTTGGAAAAGCAAGCACCCTTTTTTTTAAAGGATAATTGGAGGTGTAACTGGTACTGGGTCAGTAAGTGGATTTTGCGGACCAAGTTCAAAATCCAGCCGCGATAATTATGTTTAATTTGGACTAACGTTCTTGGAAAACCAAGCACACTATTTTTTTTAAATATAATTGGAGGTGTTTTATTGCACTTTATACTCATTCTCTCAAAAATATTTATTTTCGAAAAGGGTGAGAAAACTATTCTTATTTATACTCCGATGTAACCTTTTTAATTTTTGCTTGGTTGATGACCGCATCAACCAAGCAAAAATTAAGAAAAGGTTACATCGGAGTATAAATAAGAATAGGTACATTATGGCTTCCACTTGAGTAACATCAGCTAGCTGATATCAGGGATTTGATTCGAAGTCGTTATATTGTTGGATATTTACGTTTCAAACAACAACTTTTTTTCAGTTAAAGTGCAAATCACATATTTTCACGGAATTCATGTGGGTAATCAAACCAGGCCATCAACAGCTCATCGTAACTTGAGCCCCATAAAAAGTTTGCCACCCATAAGAACAAACGCTTGCCTATATAACACATTACTCCTGTTATATTAACACAGCGGACTTCCTTACACGTAAGAAAGAACTTCCCATTCAATTAAACATATTTAAATTAATTAAATCACATTTTGAAACAGTAAAGATGTCCCTCGCGACAAATTTCATGGCATAAGCTGAGGGTAAGGGTTCTAACACATTTTGGGTTGGAGCAAAAAGAAAACTACGCTTTTGGCATTTTTCTCGAATATTTTACACCATTGTTCATCGCTCGTAATTACAAAATATGAATTGCCAAATAGAAAACGTGATGTCTTACAGTTCTTCAAATGATGAATTAACCATTTTTACTCTAATTGTAGAATTTGTAGTCTTGTAAATTGCAGAACATACAAACAACTCCTGCACGGAGTGACGGTCTAAAAGTAGTGAAATTCCAAGAAGTTTGCATTTAAAGATGACGTAATTGTTTAGATTCTTTGTCTCGGTGTAATATCTTAGCTAAAATAACTTTACAAATATATTTCACAAAGAGAATATTGAAATTAAAAAATCGGTTCTAATCAATGGAACAGATCAAGTGGAGATCCAGTCTGTAAGCTAGCCTCATAGACTATTGGACGTACAGGGTTGGACAAAATAATTGGAACAGGTGCAATTTCCACTCCCATATTTCAAATACCTATTATATTAAGAACTTTAACTAAAACTTCATAATTGCAGGTTATTTCATTTGCAAATACGTTTATTTATCTAATTTACTGTCTTTGTCTTATTTATTTTTAGAATTTAGTAACATTTAAGTTAAATGCGTGACCTCTCCGTTGTCGGTAACAAGGTAAATTATTGGAGTTGCAGAACTGTTTAGTTTTTCAAGGCAAAAACCTCTAGCAACCATAATAATTCGGGCCGGACTTGGAAACTTACTGACAGGGCCAACGTACATTGAAACGCAATGTGGCAAAAAATCATCGGTCTACAGCGGCCAAAGTGACTGCTGAGTTGAATAATCATCTGAATAGTCCAGTTTCTACTAAAACTGTTCGTCGTGAGCTCCAAAAGGCTGGATATCATGGAATAGCCGCCGTACGGAAACCTCTTCTCTCCACTCGCAACATTCAGAAGAGGTTGATGTGGTGCAGAAATCACAATATATTTATTTTGTAAGAAAATACAAAATTGCGGCACAAGGCCGAAGTGGGAGTGGGGAAAAGGCTGGTCTTTCACTAGCTCTTCTATTCCTAGTTAACCACAATCATGACCCATTCATTCATTACAATTACACATTCACCACAAGAACTTATCCATCACCTATCAATTCGGCACACACCACAATACCTCATATACACAAACGACCTAGAAAACACCCCATGTTTTAAACATTTTAATGTTCATATATATATATAAATTAAAATTCTGTGAAACATGAAATGATGGGGAGGGGATATGAACCTCAACAAGAAATTCAAAAAGTCAACCGAAGACAAAACGAAAACAAAACCATGTTAGTAGGAACCTGCCACCCCTCAAAATAATAAGAGCGGCCGTTGTATTCTATCGATAGATAGAATCAAGAAGCACACTCATTAATGGAATGGGGAGGGAAAAATAAATGACGTAATGGGAAAATCAAAAGCTGACTCAGCCGAGATCAAAAAGGGGGACAAAAACAAACTAGGGAGATTGGGAATCTCAACATGAATCATAACAGAATAAAAAGCCGAGAACAGGCCGAGAACAAGACTTATTCACATTAACTAGGAACACAAAATAGTGTCTAACTTAGCCAGGTGGGGTGTCAATAGAAAACCGCTCCGTTGCGTTAAGGGGGCTTATAAAAGAAAATCAAGGCTAGCCCCGTCCACACGAACCAGGCTCGCCTCAGTCACCCAGCTTTAATTGAAATCTGTCGAAATCAAACGCTTTCGATCAGATCTGATTTTCACCTTAAGCTGATGCTTAAAGAAAAAAATCAGTTCATGATACGAATAACGATCGTTTCGCAAGATTCCCTCCTTTCGCGACATCCACACGACCATTCTAGCAACGGCTAGCAACGTAAAAAACACCATCCGTTTTACCCCAGAGAACGGGGGCGACACATTGTCACACGTGTACACGAGACCAATTGACACGGGCTGATCGGGAGCGATAGGAGCCGTCAACTCGTCGACATAATACCAGAAAGGGCGCACCTGAGGACAATGGTAGAAGGCGCTCGATGCCGTTTCCTCGAAACCAAGGTCACACCGATGACAATCTGGCAAATCTGCCACGCCCCATCTGAAGAGTACGTCATTGAGAGGTAGCACGTTCTGAAACAATCGCCACCTAAGCGAAAACTCAGGGTTACTGAGATAATCCGCCGCTGGCGCCCAAGACCAAAAAGAGCGCAACTTTGATGCCAACAAGCCGAGCCGGCCACACAGAGGATCCTTCGCGAGCCCCTCCACTAATTCATGATACGATAGTCTCCGACTGAAAAGTCAGTGGACCGAGTTATGACATTCAAGGCCGCCCGACACTCACTGAAGAACATCGACAACGTTCCACAACCGCGCGGGCGCTTACCCCAAGATATGGGGGGGAGTGATAGTAAGGCTAGGGAAGGTGTCCCCAACACTCGGCGCAAAAATCGAGTCCTCCATCAAAACTCGGCGCAGGAAAGCCAACCTTGAGGCATGGCGATGACTCGCCATGTGTGGCAATCCCAGCCCCCTCTGGACACGGACGCTGGTAACAGGCTTCTTTACGGACCCAATGCTTGCGACCACCCCACAAGAGGGTGATCAACAAATGCTCGGTCGCCTTCATACGTTTCCTATAAAGAGGAAGTACAGCCAAGTCGTAAAGCATGAGGGGCAAGACGTAAGTGGCACACGCCTCAGCCCTACCCTTTAAGGACAACCCCCTTCGAAGCCAAGTCTGAACCGACGCCCCGAACTTTGCCTGTACTTCTGACCAATTCTTCTTCATCCGGAGTCAGGACCCGAACTACACTCCAAGAATGCGGACGGGTCCATCAATCCAGCCGAAAGGCCCCGGAAGCGCGACCCCCTTCCAGGCACCTAACCGCAAGCCGGAAGACTTGTTGCGGTTAATCTTGACCCCTGACACCTTCTCGTACCGTTCAAGCGCCTTCTGTACCACCTCAATGTCGCTGCGGCACGGCACGAAGATGGATAAGTCATCGGCGTACGCAGAAACCCTAGGTTGAGCACAACCAGAGAATACGGCTGTTCCGCGTAGGGCCGGACTGCACGCCCTGTCCCTTAGCTGGCGAAGGAAGGGCTCCAACGCCAAAGCATAAAGTAAGGGCGACAGTGGGCACCCCTCTCGGACCGACCAAGACAGCACAAAAGTGCTCGACAGCCTTCCGTTCACCTGTACCACCGCACTGGGGGAGCGATACAGGAGGTTAATCCACATGCAGAAGTCGGGTTCGAATCCAGCGGCCTGCAGGACATCAGCGAGGTACTGATGGTCGACGCTGTCAAATGCCTTGGACTGATCCAAATTGATCAGTGCGGCCTCATCATTGTCTTTTACACCGTCTATGATCGTGCGGATCAGATGCAGGTTGCTTTGAATTGTTCGTCCCCTCACAGCACAAGTCTGCTCAGGTCCCAACAAGCTTGCGACAACTAACTGCAACCTCTCCGTCAGGATCTTGGCCAAAATCTTTAGCTCTTGGTTTAGCAGAGTTATGGGCCTGTAATCATCTAAATCCCGCACAACACTCTTGCCCTTTTTCAACAGTGTGATCACACCCCTGGAAATAGGGTTGAGGATGGACCCCTGCCGGAACCATTTGTCGAACACCACAGTCAAAATCGGGACAAAGATGTGCGACAGGCTCAATTACATTTCGTAGGGCAGACCGTCAAGTACAGGAGACGTGCCTCTGCCGACCTTCTTCAATGCTAAGTAGACTTCGCCCTCTGTGATCTCACCCTCGCAGCTAGCTGCTTCAGTCGGCGAGATCCGAAGAAAGTCAGCCAAATAGCTGCGAAACTCGTCGCCACTGTGACCAGGCTCCTTGGCAAAACGGCTCTCGAAATGCCGCCGAAACGCCTCGCACATATATTTGGTCGACCTTAGAGAGCGCCCCTCAGAGGTAATGACCTCGCAAATGTATCGATCGGAACCTCGACGGATCTCTTCCTTGCACAATTCTGCGCCCATTTTCACGGCTTCGTTAGACATCTTGTTTAACCTATGTCTAACGACCTGACCCTGATAGCGCTTGCTAGCCTCACGCTTCAGGGCCTGCCTAGCTACGAAGATCTCTAGGGAATCCCCCCAGCTACCGCCCGGGACAGACTATCCTCTAGAGTCTTAACCTTTTCAGCCTTATCTAGAGCGAGTCGTTGGCTAAATTCAGTGGTGAAAGACCTAATCCTATCCTTAAGATTTTCCCACCACTTACTCCCTATAACTGACCCACTAATTCCCGCTGCACTAATCTAGTTAGCTGTATCCAGTAAGGACAGATTGAACTTCCAGTGTCCAGCCATTCTAGGCCTAGTACATAACACCATCCAGGCACAGACGAGTCTATGATCTGAATAGTCTACCCACTGGAACGTGGGACAATCTAGTAAATCTAGATCGACTCTTCTCACTAACATTCTGTCCAGGCAGCTGGCTACCTGGAGAGACGGCCAACTATGAGCTCACGTCCACATCTCTTCCTTCAGATGATCGACCCGGAATCTATCGGCGAGCCCAAATTCGTCGATCAGATCAACCAGGCTACGATCGCCTGATGCCTTCCAGCCAGTTCCCCGCTCCCTATCTATCTTGGGGTCCAGGACGGCATCCAGTCCCACATTAAGACTAGACGCGACGAATCAATCAGGAACGGCCCCATATGACGGGAAAAGTCGACACGCTCACTCTGGTCGTTGGGCGCATAAACCGCAACGACCCGAAACGAACCACTGCTCACGGCGATATCAGCCACGATCAACCTGCCCCCTCGCGTCAACATGGACATGGACACGTTTAACTAACAAGGAAACACCTCTGGTCAGCTGGTCCCCGTATGCTGAATAGACAACAGGGTCGCTAGACAGCACACCATCATCAACCTCACAAACAAAGTGTGTTTCCTGGATCGCAGCTAAATCCACTCCAAAGGACCTGATCACAAAGCAGGCGGGCAGCCTTACCCCGATCTCTTAGGCCCCTCAAATTCAGGCTGTCTAGCTGGATTGACATAATTTAAGCCTGAGTCCCTTAAACGCAGACTGACCGGAAATCTGCGGGTTTCAGGACCCCGACGGATTGTCCCAGGCTCCCTGTACCCAACTCCGTCGTCATCCGACCATCTGTGACAATCCCGCCGACGTCCATAGGATATGTTAGTTTAACTACCCTATATACCGAGGGATGGAGAAATTCAAGAGTTCAAAAAAAAAAAGAAGGTGAGTAACTTAACAGGTTTTTTTGTTTTTTTTATGCCAGCCAAACTTGTGCTGGACCAAAAGAAAAATAACATGTAGTCAATCGCTCCAAGAGAATAGAAATAACGATGACGCAGAACTAGTCCAGAGATCACAATATCTGGTCTACAGACCAATGGAAGCCAGTCATATTCTCAGACGTGTCCAGTTTTTCTCTTTTTCCCAATTTCAGGGCGAGTTTATATGTGGAGGCAGCCCAAAGAAGCTTACAACCCTGACTGCCTTCTTCCAACAGTGAAGCATGGAGGTGGATCAGTGATAGTTTTGGCCGCCATATCATGGAAATGTCTCAGTCTAATAGTTGCCTTGCATGGTAGAATCAACAGCATAGATTACCTGAACGTTTTAGGAGATCATGTTCATACAATGGCCTAGATTTTATCCCATCATGGTGACTGCATCTTCCAAGATGATAATGCTCCAATACATACTGCTTGAGTGGTTAAGAATTGGTATGAAGAGCATGAAAGTGGGCTAGAACATATGGAGTGGCCTCCCCAATCTCCAGATATCAATATTATTAAACATTTGTGGTGCATTTTGGAGCGACAAATTAGGAGCCGCTATCCTCCACCGTCGTGTCTTAAAGAGCTGGAGCAGGTGTTAATGGAAGAATGGCTGAAAACTCCTCTGGAGGAAGTCAGGAAGCAGTCTGATTCCATTCCTAGACGTATTAAAGCTGTATGTGAGGCTAAAGGAGGACCAAATCCATAGTAAATAAATTTCCTTTGAATTTAACAAGTGTTTCAATTATTTTGTCCAACCCCTGTATAATAAATTAAATAGACACTGAGAGAATATTGTCTCAGATCTAAACTTCGAGATAGTTTCGTACTTCACAAGCAGTCGGCTTTCGAGCCCAAGTGTAAGCTAGTATTTGAATTGCTGATTATTGTAAATGGCAGCTTATCTTGAGGCTTTACTGGAATTTAATCATTGTTTCATGGAAATTAAGTTCAAATAAAACCAAGAAGTCAGTATAACAGATAAAGAATGTTCATAGTAATTCTTTTGTTTGAAATAATAAAATTAATTTAATTTATCCACACCGTAACCCAGAAAAAAATCATAGATTTAAATTGATAATGATTCGAAAAATGCAAAATTATAGATACTGAAATATCTGGTAAACCATAAAGAAGCCACACATAATAGTTAATGTAGTTCTCGACTTAAAATGGGATAAAAATCGTGCACTGTGGTCGCTAGGAATTACAGCAGGAACAAATCTTTATCCATCACCTAACATTTATAATATCTTGCTAGAATTATTTTATTTTATTATTACTTCTGTTAAACTCTTAGTGTACCAGAACACGTTGGGTAAAAAAGGTCTTTTCCTTAGCGTTGGGGGCAAGAATTATTCTTTCTGATGGAAATAAAACATTAATTGTCCAAATATGCCAACAATTTGAAAGAAACATTCTCTCAAAGATACCTTTTATCTGGAAAACCATTTTTCTTACTACTGAGATTCTACAAAACGCAAAAGTTGAAGAAAAATATAAATTTTGCGTAAGTTAACAAAGCAGTTCAGGTTAAGTCTTCACTCTTCGATCACAAAACTTATAAGAAAAACATTAAATATGTAAGAAATTTAATCGATGAGACATTCACCCCCTAATCTTTTCTCAGATCAATCAATCATTTGCCCTCTGGTAATCACTGAAAAGCGGATTTGGTCCTAAACCTTTCATGTGTAGAATGATTCACACGTGATTATAACGGCCTTCTTTTAAACCATATCCAACAAAAGGGAATAGGGTTAGCACCAAATGAAAAGGGAGAATCCATCCTCAAAGCAGGAACACACCCAAAACGTGTTATACTCTAAGTTTGGTGGGGTAGGAGAGAAACAGAAATACGAGGTTTCGTTCATTATTTTCCAGTAGCATCGGATGTTAGAGCTCTCTATTTTTCATACGGTAAATGGCATTTATACCCTTGTGTAAAATAATTGAAACAAAACGAATAATTATTATTTACTTTTATTACTTACTTTTTCGTATTTTTCCAATGAAACCTGACCCAGTGCACATATTAGTACTTCGTATGTCCATTCCACGAAGTCGTTCCTTGCAGATTGACCACAGATTCTCGATTGGATTTAAATCAGAAGAGTTTCAGGGCCAATCTATAGTATTTTGATTTGCTCACTGGTAAGACTTACCAGTGTGTTCGTGCAGCATTACAATTTGCGTACGCTTCCTAAGATTAGCGTCCATCGCAGACAATTTAGACTTTGACAACTAATCGACAGTCGCGACAATAGTGTTTGTACGTGATGAAAATTTGATGCAATCACGTAATATTTTTAAGGCAAAAAAAATTTCATCATACATCCCGAACCACACCCCGCTGCAAATGACCTAATCTCAGGAAAAAATAAAAATCGATTACACACTGTCACTCCAATCTAAAGCTGACCGCATGAAAGAAAGGAAACTAAATCAGTTGCTTCAATTAATTTTCACGAGAGTCAGTATAAGTAATGTGTGTGCCAAGAATGTCTAAAACAATTTTCTTTGTCAGACTGTTCGAAATTAATATTTCTCTGCCCCAGTTAGCAAAATTAAGATATATCAAATGTACCTGATTATTGCTGATTTCTAAATGTTGGCTTCATCGTATGCACCGATTAACAGAACTTTAATGTGTGTATTCTATGTTCTACTCCATCACCATTTTGCTCTCATCGAAGCCTTAAAAGGGTAGATGGATAACGTCTTGGTCTATAATTGTCCAAAGTTCTGAATAAAGAAAAAGAAAGGAAAAAATGGCAGCGGTTGGTCACGTCACTATCGTATTTGTATATTGTGCTCTTAAAGCACCTATGCGAATCAGACAGAGGTTGATTTAATTTTGAATTCTGGAGTTAATCCAAAGTTGCAAACCTTTCAACGTCAGGTTTCTTACGTGATGCCGACACTTCAAGTGAAGTCACAGACAAAAAGTCTCTAGAGAAAGTTCACGAAAGGAATGTTCAGAGTTTCTTGAAACTAAACGAATTTTATTTTCTCTCTCCTTTCGATTTCAAGTGAAAATAAAACGGAATTAATCCGATGAAGTGCAACTTTGATCATATGCCGAAATACGTCAAGTTCGACGACAGAAAGAGAATCGTAAATTTATTTGTTAGCAAATCAGAAGAGAATATTTGTCTTTCGTAATTCCACATCTCTTCAGTAAGTAGGCAATCATGGCCCTCCACAGACTTCTTTAAAACTCTCTGTGAATTCTATTTAAATTATTCGGTCTATTGCCCTCATCTTTGTCGCCATATTTATTACAGCGTTTCGGCAGATGTACACTCCGGCCTTCTTCAGGTGGTTGGAATGTCAAACTGAACCCTTTATTTCTCTCCCAGGGCTTGACTGTTCTAGTTCCACGTGCCATGTCTAATGGATGTCAGTTGTCAGTTATCCCCTGTTAATCCCCCTCTCCAAGTTCTCCACCGCTTTAACCAGGTATTAAACTCACACTCTTTAGGTCCTGTCACTGGATCTAAATAACGCCTTTATCCACTGTACTATGTATTCTTGAGTGGATAAAGTCGTTAGTCAGATCCAGCGGCCGAAACGTTGTAATAAATATGGCGACAAAGATGAAGAAAATAGTCCGAATAATGTAAATAGTGTACATAATACCTCATCTCAGAAATATAGGCAGATATATGTGAATTGTTTTCTTGGAAAAGGTAGTGGAGTGATTACTTTATTCATGTTCTTTGAAGCCAGATTTTTCTTTTTGTGAGACTGTCTTAGACTCAACCCTAGAAATCCAGACTAACTTGCTATTTGGCGGTGGGGAGCAAATAAGAAATTATAGTCTTACCTTACAAAAGCCAGTCATGTAAAAGCAAAATCAACACTCTAGCCCCGAATGAGAATTCAACTTCTCGCCGCATCGTTAGCCGTTTCGCCGTTATCCATATTACAGCAATCTTAGATATTTTAGACTAAATATTTTGTACAAATATTTAATGGCAGCGTTTTTGTATACAATTAAAATTGCTTCAGTTTTATAAATTTTCGACTGACCTTATGTGAAGTGATTTTGATGAGTCATTTCTTAAGTTCGAAGGAAGTTGCTTCACTGTTTCCTGCCAAACAAATTTCTTGTAGGAATTCATCTAACACATTTATAAATCTACCATCTGTCTATTGAATATTTCTGGCATATCCGGCCTGCTTTTCATGCTGTATATTTCGAGATTCTCGATAAGGTCCAATGACGGGTCTGTAATGTTATTGGTCTTAAGCTGGCATTTCGATTTCAATTATTTACCACCGCATCGACGTGGTTTCTCTCTGCTTTTTTTAAAATAAATTTTTACCTGACAGTTTTTTAAATGAACTCTTCTTGTTGGTATTATGACCTCACGGAATTATGCGTACTACTAGGTTGGCAATTAGGTCCCATCGCTTTATTGTTGAAATAGTTAGATGTAACCATAAGTTCTATTATAATAGTTACTTTACTCACACTTCTCTCCTGTAGAAATCTCTTCCGGTATCTTGATTCCATGCTACCGACTATCTTAAAGTCTTCTCATTCCATTTCATTTCCTGTAACCCACTAGCGTCTTAGTGGCATTATTGGCCACTTCATTGTTATATTTTCAATGTTCTAAAGTTTTCCAGGTTTTTCTCATATTTTATAACATTTATTTCGCGTTTAAATGATTTTTTCTTATCAATTAATAGTCTCCAGTTTATTTATATTAGCGTCGCTTTTCTGATCCATCAACTAAAACAGAGTACGTGGTTATTCTATACTAAACATATCAGATATCTAACTTACAAATACTGACTGCTTTAATCCACCTTCGCCATTTCGTGTAATGGCTACTCTACGCTCGTTGAATTAATGTTTCGTTTCATAACTCTACCGAGTATAAAAAAGAACTGAATTTACAACGCCAAAATGTATCAGTACAATAATGCCGATGAATATATTTATCCGATGGTAGTAATAATAATCCCTCAACTCTAATTAAGATATAAATCATCACCTGCATTATTTTAGTTATTCGGACTGTTATTCTCATTTACATTGTCATATTCACAAAGTTTCGGCCGTTGTACGTTCCGGCCTTCTTCAAGTGATTGAAATTTCGAACCGAAACCTGTATTTCGTCCACCGGGGTAGATTGTTCTAGTTCCACGTGCCATGCCTTTTCCGGTGCCACGCTTTTTCACTTTGACATTCAGAACAGAGGGCAGAGATCACATCGTGTCTGTGTGGGCCGACTCGCCATACGATGCTTAGTTTTAATTAGACAGTCCGATTCCCCTGGTCCGTACCTGTTTAGAGTCGACCGTTCGCTGCGGAACGAACACCCGCTGAGCAACGGCCTGGACGAAATAAAGATTTCGGTTCGAAATTCCAATTACGTGAAGAAGACAGGAGCGTACAACGGTCGAAATGTTGTGCATATGACAATGAAGATGAGGATAACAGTCCAAATTATGTAAATAATGCAAGTAATCTCAGAGATACATACAGATATAAATTATCAATCCATATATCTTATATTCAAAAATATGAGGGCAGTTTTAGTCACAACTGCTGTTGGTATAGTATTTATGCAAACATTTGCGTAAATTTTAAAGTATGGAATCATCGAAACGTTTAAATGAAAGTTTTCTTTTGTACCAAGAGAATATGTTAACAAAATATAGAAATGCCTTCTCTCCGACACTGAAAAAGTAAAGATTCGTATCTTCTAAACGTGTGTCTTTAGTCACTAATCCAGCACGTCATATTGCACGAGGTAGTATTATTTTTTCCACCTGTCAGCTAAGCTTTTACTCTTCCCGGAGGTTTAACTCAAAACTGTTCACTATCCAGATTAGGACGTCTTTCACGGGAAATAATTATGGAAGGGGATGTAAAATTAACCAAATTTTCCTGTTTTGTTAACGTATTCACCCGTTCGTAGCATATGCCTTGCAGCTGTCGCCGAGGATGAGTAGACATTGAAGATATCTGTAGATGAATGTTTGGGTATTATAAACCTAATGTCTTCAGCTACGATTTTTATCAGTGCTCATATTGAAATTTTTGCTGTTATCATTACATGTTTTTTACCAGAGCTCATATTCCATTTTTTTTTTTTGTTATTATCGCTTTTCTCTGGCACTCATTATTACTAGTTCCTATGTTGTATACATTTCTATGCATGGTCGGCTCAGGAGATTTTTGTGGCTTATCATATGTGTTGATTCCTTCAATTTACGAATTTCCCAATAGTGTTCTTTGTCTATGATCTCAACCTGATCCCACAGAGGCGGTGATCTCCCTTTTCTCTCCATATGCCGTCAGATACATATGGGAATCGGTTTTATATGAGTCAGTTATTACTACATAGTCTTATTGCTATCTTTTGTGGCGTACGGTGGCTGTTAATAATTAAGTATGACTTAAGGCTTCAATGTTAACATAAAACAGTATTTAATTACAACCGCAAATAAATACTTATCAAGACCAAGGAAGTAAAAGTCAGCCAAAGATAATTAAGCATTTCAGTAAATACCTTGTTAGTAGCGGGGCTCGGCTTAATGTCCGGTAAATCATAAATCAAAACCCAAATTATCAACGCACAATAATTCACACTAATTCGACTGGATAGATCCACTCAATAGTCACTCAATAATCACCGCAGTCAGTAGCCTGACACCGCTATTTATACACCTGGCGGAAATCATATATTCATAAGTTCAGAGTGTAGATATTCACTAACCCTCCAGGCGGTCAGATGCAGACGAATTTAATATGGGGTGTCCAAGACTGTAGGCTCGGCCAAACATTTCCTGTAGTAAGAGGAGTCTGTCTGTATGATGAGAAAGTCAGGATAAAAGACTGAATGAAGAATAGTTAATTTCAACATTTAAGCATGGTGGTGAGTTTGGAAAATTGATTCAGTACAAGAGAATCCTGACAATTGTACAGTATTATTCGATTTTGAAATGACATTTTTTACGGAAAAGAAATAACACATTAACAAGACAACGATGTAAAACACTCTTCAGGTCAAGGGTAACCTGAAAAAAATAAAAACACATTATTATTCAATTTTGCAAAAACATGCTAAACCATCGGGTTTATGCATAATTGGAAAACAAAATCAACTTTCAACAAAACAACGATCCAAATCTTTGGTGACGAACGATGGCCGTTAATAATTAAGTATAACTCAAGACTTCAATGTTATGATAAAACAGTATTTAATTACAACTGCAAATAAATACTTAACAAGAATAAAGAAGTAAAAGTCAACCACAGATAATTAACTATTTTAGTGGATACCTTCCGGTAAATTCTAAATCAAACCCCAAATCAGCGATACACAATAATTCACACTAATTTAACTGGATAGTTCCACTCAATAATCACTACAGTCAGTAGCCTGACACCGTTATTTATACGCCTGGTGAAGAACATATATTTATAAATCCAGAGTATCATGCTCGAACCTTGGTGTTGGTAGTTACTCATTTTCCTCCTATATGACACTATCATTATACTAAAATATGGTTGCTAACGCTGGTATCAAATGACGGAGTCTTCCAAATAATCTGGCTTTCTCCCAGTAATCCAGCTGTTTAAAGCAGTGTTTTCTTTCCCCTGGATAATATAGATTAATTAATACATTATTTATAATAAGCTTTTCATTCTCCTTCCCAGTGCTACAAATAACGGAACTCCAGTCAATTTCATTTTTTATAGTTTCTTCCGTTCTAGATTGAGGCTCTCATTATGATTTCAGGCATTTGCCTTTGCACACCAGATGTCTACTCGAGAGAGAAGTGAATGAAAGTTTTCTCCCTTGCACTTTTGTCCGTATCTTGGAGAGCCTAGGGATGAGCGAGACGATTGCAGTACAAAAGGAGAAATCGGAAAAGTCGAGTTCGCTGCATTTAAATATCCTCATGAAATTGTTGTTTTCTAATATTTTTTATTGTTAATGTTATTATTCGTACAATCCAAAATATTTAGTGGATTTTTTTATAACACACAAAGGGTTGATATACCGTAAAAAGCAAATCAATCAATTTAACATGTTGATGTCAATTTTTCTTGCACAGATGCAAGTGCACCTTGATTTAGAATCAAAGTCCTAAAGTTCCTAAGTTGCAGATTACAGAGTTTCCAGACAAAGTCCTCGTATTTTATAGATTATCTAGGCCTGTTTGTGATGCCGACGAACGTTGTTGCCATTTTCGTGATGCCAAAGAATTTGTCAATTTTGTAAAGCTTGTAGCAGAAACTTTGTAATCGCAGATACAACGATATTACGCCGTTGAACAATACTGATGTCAGACGCCTTCGAATAGCATTCACACTAATACTACTTGCTCGATAATATTCACTCGAATAGTAAGCCGTATAATAAAACAGTATAGAGAATACCGATCCGTATAGTAATAGAAGATAGATTAGAAATGGTGATCAGAATAGTAAGGGTAGAATAGAAATAAGGATCGTTAGTGGTCAGCTACTTCCTACATATATGCGTTTCCGCTATGGTCACGTGGTCTACTTAATTCAATAATGGGATCGCCTGTGTTTTATCACTGGCGATCTATGTTCAAACTCAAGTGTCGGCAGCGATTCTTTATTCCTATATAACATTAAGTTTATTTTACAACCGATGAGAAAATAGTATGGGTCGGAAATAAAAAGGTTTTCCGGTATTATATAACTAGAATGAACATGATATTAGCATGTGGTGCCTAACTGGTAAAGCGTTGTCGCGGTAAGATATGCGTCCAGGCCGCAGTATTAATTAGAAAATAAGGAACCGTCTTTGACAACATTTGAAAACGCATCTCCTATCTTTACGTCTCTGTCTGACATGGGCAATGCATTATTATCTTATTGCAGTCAACCAGACAATTTCTCATTCGATTTAAATTCATGCCATATTGTACATGATAGATGGTTTTCCATGTCTTCCCGTTCTTAAATCCCAGAGGAACCTAATTATTTGATTTCGCCTATTATGTGAACGGAGTTTAAAAGAATAAAAAATAATCTTAGTTTTGCGATAAAACAAATATGTATGCAAATGAACGAGGGAAAAATTATAAAAAAATAAATAAAATTATTTATTTCTCAATTAACTTGCTCTATCGAAAACAAGAAACAGATAAAATGAAATAGTAAGTTTATCTTTTATTTAAAATAGCCTAAGAATATATTATCGACTTTACAGATTCCATGAATATTTTGAGATAAAATTTGTTGTATTAGATTAATTTATTACCTATTCAAAGTCTATATTAGGAAACATTTTTATCGGATATGACATCTTGTCCAAAGATATTTAAAAAAATAAAATACAATAAATAAAAACAGTAAAATTAGATATTTTTATCTGGTAAATAATTTGAATTTTATTATTTGTAGAGTTTTTTATTCGATATTTTCGTCGTCTCAGACGTTCTTTACACCTTGAAATTTCTTCTTTTTTTTTTTTTCAAACAACTAAAAATTCAATTTTGTATATGACACATTAGATCGCTTTCGGAGCAATCAGCGCCTTCTAATAATAACGGAATTGGTGAGAAAATGAAAAAATAATACACAGAATTAAAATCAGTTTAGTTACCGCTGGAAACATCGCTAACAATATTTCGTCAGAAGAGGTAGTCAATAAACAGAACTGTTGGGTAATCATTTTTCGCTTGAATAATATATATATATATATATATATATATATATATATATATATATATATATATATATATTAACTAATTTAAAATATTTTTCGCTACAAAATAATAACCATGTTTCAAAAATGGAAGCTAAAAGCTTCGAATTTAATTTTGTAATTAAATTCGTTCCATTTCATCCTTAAGCGAATTTTGGAGTAACATGTAAAAGGATACAGAGAAATCCACTCATCCAGACAAGGGGTGGTAGCGTGTTCAATTTCAATTTTTGTTGTCTCAGTTAATAGTTACATTCGAAAGCTGGGTTATGTTTAGGGATGGGTAGGGATGTATTTTTCAACAAATTCTGACATCCGCTAAATGCATGTCGTCTGGGTTTTTTATAAAACATTTTATTGTTAATGGCAAGAAATTCTTACGGCATTTTTTCTATTTGTATACTTAAAGATTTGTTTGGGATATTTAGGCTAGAATATGTTTTATTTAACTACAATTCTAAAATATTTTCACATTTAATTTCACATTTAATTTTTAATAGACTATATTTCTTTTTAAAACCAAGTAAATGTATTAGAATTACTTACAGTATGTAAAATTATTTTTTCATATCAAGTATAAGTATGTATATTACCAGATTACATTTTTTTAATTTTATATATAAATATTATTTAAGTAAAATTTATGACAATAACGGCAAAGATAGCTAAATTATTTCACTGATTCAGTAAACTTTTATTTTTTATAAACTTAGTAATATATATTTTTCTCATGTATGTACAAAGGACATGGGTCATTAAATGCAGTGCCTTTAGAAAGTGTCAGACAACCATACCACGATTTGATCCAAGCCTTGCGAGTGAACTTGGCGACAGTTATCGTGACTGAGGATTTGAGTGTGCTGGCCTTATTCTAACTATTGATCACGCCAGCTAACGCGATATCTCGCCGAAAATATGACTGTAACTAAGATCCGATCAGTATATTTGCAGTATGAATCACATGGCGGGCTCTGTGGATGTTGAATAAGCAGAATCATCCTGAGCAGGCGTCTGCAGCAGGGATTGGCAGTAGCGGGTTTCTCCGAAACGAGTGTCTAATGATAGACCTATCACCTCGTACAATCGAAGAGTCAAACTAACCGAACAATATGAATGGGCAATTGTGGAGAAAGCTTTTGTAGGAGAATCCGTATTATTCAGAAAAAATTATTCTGCTACAAGGCCCACAAAAAGCCCCCCTCCTGTTTTTTTTTCAATTCAAATTTGTCGTTGTCAAGCTAAAGAGCCCTGTCTACCCTAAACCTCATACCTTATAGATTCATATCGGTCGCAGGGGTATATCTGCGCGTATGTGAATGTGACTAGCTCGACTTGTTTTCGAACTCGGCTCTCCGAGTTCTCCTTTCGAGCCACTATCCATTACACGATCTGCACATTTAATATAAATATATATGCCATTTTAATCTGGGTAAGTTAATTTTCAGTAAGAAGCTTTCGTTCGGTAAGCTCTGAATCTAATATGCGAAATAGAATATTACATTAGAAGCAATCACTTTAAGCTCGCATTATAATATAGTATTACACTTTTCCCGCCGAGTTTTGTTGAAAGAGTGGATTTCAAAATAATATAGTGGAAGAATATTTTTGAAACATGAATATAGTTATACGTCTAACAGCGAAGAAATGTTGATTCTGGAAAAATTCATGGTTATAAAACTCGTGCTAAGAAAATGTAAATCTTTATAGGCTTCCGGTCAAATCGCTCGGAATCGCCAGTTCATGTTCAATGAACGAAGTTAAACTGGGTCAAGAATGGTCAGTACATTGGGTATTTTAAGTAACCCCCTACACTCTGTGACATGTTTAAATAACCCATAAAGCATTGATAAAACAAAAAATCAAAACACTTAACAAATTAACGATTCATTTTTATTTGAGAAAAGTAAACGCAAGAATATTAACAAAGTCAATTATTTACTGTTGTATATTGCAATATTGCTTATATGTAAAGGCGTTTTTCTCATTCTTTATAAATGCATTAATACGGTGCTTATCCCAAAGAGCAGAGAATTTAAAACTCGAAATTGTTAGTAAAAAGTATAACTTGATAAAGAAGTTACTTTATTTTCTGTCAGAGATATTGTTAAAAGTCCGGCGATATACATGAGACGTTAAATGAGATTAATTTATCTGTTCACATTTTTGGTGGAATGAGGACTTATCATTATTAAATGTTGATTCAATCAAATTAGTATTTTCATCTTAATTGTTACAGTAACAGCGTTTCGAAGTTTTACCCTTGGGCCTTCTTCAGGAGTCTGTCGTAGTTTTCAAACTTCTGAGAATTTCGAGTCGAATGCATTTATTCATTCAACTCATAGATTGTTCTAAATCCATTGTTCACGCTAGATGATATCTTTTAGAGCCAATTCTTCATAGTTAATTCGATTTTTTTTCCTATACCGCTAAAACATTGTCAAAGATTCATCATACTCTAGCCAGTGCAGAGGGTCTTACGTCGCGAATATCAATATTCACAAGTCCATTTGTCGAGCAAGAATAAGAGAATCTTCCCACATGATTGAACAAAAATATATTCTATGAGAATTTTTGGAAGGTTATAATATACGACGCACATCTGTAAGAAAACGAAAAGTCTGAAACGTAATAACTGAAATATCTACGATATAGACAACCTGTCTGTCTAGACTAATGTATAATATTTGATATCAAACCATTTCAAACATACACATAACTATTTGAGCAGATAATTAATGTATTAAAATTCTGTAAATGTTCATGCCGTACGTGTTGTAAGTTAAACAATAGATTTTATGCTATCACTCCTCTAGGTTTTTCTATAATTATCAATATAGCATGGTCAGCAACGTAGCGTGACAAAGAAATACTCAGCAGTGTGTTCAAAAAGAACACATAGAAAATGAAAGCAAAGTATGTAAACTATGCACTATAATTATGCATATATATTATTATATAGCTTTACGTATGGAAGCGTATGAAAAGAGACTATTTAGCTTTATAATTCAGCGTCAGAAACAGTAAGAGTTAAAAACGAGATGATTCTGCTTGGGTTTTATTTCTACCTTTCAGTGTAAATGGCCAGATGATTTCAGATCAGGCAAATCATTCAGATGTTCAATTCCTCACTCTGTCTTGAGACTATACTTTGAGTAAACACCTAAAAACAACGTAAGAGAGTTAGAATTGTAGACTTTCCGTCTCCTGTTGACAAGGATCAGCATTCAATGTCGTATGTGTAAATATATATTTTTCAAGTAGAATTTATCTTGCATTATTAATCGATCATAAATTACTCTTGATGTAATTTTCGTCGAAAGGACACTTTCGTCAATTCTAGCAAATACAGAAAAGACTGATTGTCTAAACAGAGTCTTTGTTAATGTCTGGCTGATGAGATTTGAAATCATTCAACTGAAATCCCTTGATCTTTTATTTTCATTCAGTCAAAAATGAATGTACTATTTATTTAATGAAGCTGCGCTTATAGATTGAAATCAATTTCGGTCTGAAAAATCAGATTTGTTTGACTAGTTTTTCCATCTCAAAAGACGATCTTTGCCTTTCGAAGACATGCCAACAACCTCATAGAATATTAGACTAGATGCTACTTTTAAACATTCAGTTATTTTTAAAAGTCATTTAATTTTTTTGTTTGTTCCAAGATTAGAACTTCGACAGGAATTAGATGTGTTTGAGTAGGAAAATATATATACATGCTCAGCTTTTTAGAATGGATCGGGCCAATAACCGTTCAATAAAATATAATCTTGAATCAAGCGCAATGTTTATTTATTAACAAAGAAAAAAATGAAAAGTATCGCTGTAATAAGTTATGAAGACAATATTAATACTAAATATTGGCTCCATATACTCAGAGTATGTTGCTAATACTTTAGCAACATTAGCAATACACATTGTAACTCCAACGCCTTATGAAAAGCAAGCTATGATTTCAGCTTGACCACTGGTATAAAAAATCAACGTGTTGATACTAGGCATTGAGCAAAACTCCTTGGAAACCAAGACACCTATCAAACGTGCAGGCTTTGAACCCACCCATTAAGGGAGTAAAAGAACAGAATGTTACCTATGATTCCATTGTACATGTCTTACATCATCAGCCTACTTTCATTGCAGCGAGAATACAGCATCTACTTCTGACAGTAATTGCGTCTCAGTACTATGTACGTCCGCAGCCTGAGACACATTCTGGGCATCAAACTGACCTAGCGAATCTCTAACTCTGAAGTCCTCATTCGCGCCCAGATACTAGCCACTTTGCCTGGCTCTGGCAGTGCCATCATCGGTGGCTATGCCATGTACACCGTATGCTCGACAGAAGGAGTTCAAAAGACCTCCTCTATACGGAAGTTGGCAGATTTAAGTCGACGGTCGATTGTTTGATTGATAGATTTGTATATTACAGCTTATCAACCCTTTGCAAGTTATTTAAAGCCAGAAATGTTTTTAGATTCTAAGTATTTGAGAAGGGGATAATAATGATTTACTGATACTAGTTCTACCAATTATCTTATACCTAGGAGTAGACAAGGTAGATTCATAAGGTGGTATTCGCGCGTAAATGAATACCATGAACCCGACCCGGAATTTGAACTTGGATCTCCTATTTTCAATTCAGAGCCGGTATCCATTACACCCCCGTACATCTAAGCTTACAGAACATGGTATTCGCAGCTGTTTCTCATCTAGTTACTGACCAGACACAATGTTGCTTAACTTCAGCGATTGTACGAGAACCGACGTTTGAACTGTATATAGCCGTAAGCATTTTAACTCGAAGCTAAATAAATTTAAATTATGTCATTTCAAAGAGTGACCCTCGATAAAGAACGTAACACGTACTTGTATCATCGGCAAAATATAAAGATGGAAGTGGTTGAAGTAGACATAGCAAAATTGTCAACACTTACCTAGCACATGCCGGGAAGTGATTCTCGTATCTCAGTTGACTCTCTGTCTTCGGGCAGAGGGCAACTCAGTTGCGACTCCATCAGTGGACAATAAACACTGCGAGGTGCCCGGCCTTGGGGAATAGCTGCCCGAGGCTTCACCCTCTCATGGTACTAGACAGGGCTATATGGGCTCGTCAACGAGGCCAGCGCAAGTTGAGTGGGGCTTGGGTTATTTTTGTCCTTTGCCACATGTGTAGGCGTCCGAGTTCCCCACAAGAAACCCGAACTTGTGTCACATCGTCTCTCAGTGGGGAGACGAGGTAAATACTCATACTACAATTGGCAAGCAGAACCGACATAAATACGTGGTCTGATGCCAAACGACTTTCTTAATATCAGGTAAATGCAACAGAATTAAGAAATGAAGACGATGCTGAGCATGTCTTATTTCTTTCACGCTTTAATTTTAATGTAAATAACGTTCAAGTCTATTGTTAATCCTATTTTGTATCAAAAGGATCATGTTTCTTTTAAAGGGAGCATAGCGATTGTTTTCATGTTTTTCAAATTGATTTGGAGTTAAGAAAGCTAACAGTTAAATACGGATTTGAGTACATAATAACGACCACACGTAGTAAAAATCGAAGTGAAGCAAATAAATAAATAAATGAAAACGTTCCGGCTCAAGTGCTATTCAAACGGAAGGTAGAGTATGCCGGTCGCAGGTTTAAATGTTCAGACCCTATACTAAATAACTGTTTATGCGTCGCCTGTTGCTGGTTGGCGAGCTGGTTGACGTGTGTTATGATGCTAAGATGAGTGGCAGAATGAGAAAGCCGCGCGTCGCGATGAACAGAGAGGCGAAAGGACAAAGTCGACAGTCAAACTGACGAGAGTAGGTAGTTTAGTGCAAAAGCATTGGCGAGTCATGGTGACCAGAAGATCCATGATCGAGGAAAAGACAAAAAACACACACCCACACGCAGATATGAATTTCGGTAAGGAATAAAGAATAATTCTTATATTTGAGTCTTGTGTACGATTTTGTTGTTGAACTTTTACATTACATTTCAGTCTGTGAGATACATTTATAAAGTTTGGAATATCAACCCTTACAAGTAAGCTAATGTGATTTCGGACTGAATTTATTAGATGTAGTGTTATAATTTACATAATTGGTATTCGGAATAAGAAGTAAAACCTTTTGATCGTTGTGCTCTCCGACTTTCTTTGTGTGTTTGTCGATCCTGGAAACATAATTTTGAACAGAACCTATTATTTAATCGACGTGGGGAGATCATTTTCATTGTACTGTCCGTGTCTAGAGATATCTTGTCACTCGAATCAATAGATTCTGGTAGAAAACCGGAAGTCTTAACAGCGGAAATATTGTACTGATAACAAAGATTGTTGCATTAGTCCAAATGTTTTTTTTTCTTTTTTTATTATGTAAATAATTCCATGAATGTAATTTCTAAAATGGGTAAGCACAGAAACTTTTCTCCAACTTCTGGAAATCGACTGATGATACTTGATCAAAATTAAATGCCGTTCTAACCATTGGATCGTTTTACAAGAAATATTTGAATCTTCTTTCTGATCATGTTTTGTGCTGGTATTCTACCAATATAAACTCGTATCACTGAACAAAAAACATTTAATCATTTTGAACGCTGACGTAAGGAAAACATCTCGATAACTTTGTAGAGATATACGTCCGTATGAAAGATTAGAACCGTTTAGATTTATTTTGGGATGTAAAATACATTCAAATTCTTTATATAGATGAATTCACTTTCACATTTCTTTTTTTTATATTCGACACACTTTTATGGATTCTGTGAACCGCTAATCTTTCCAGGATATAGCCGATATATATTTAAGACACCAGAAGAAGTTGCCTCCATTCGTTCGCCAAATTCGATTTGAGAAGAACGTTAACAACTTTTGTCACCAGAATCTTGTCGATTCAGGAACATTTATAAAAAGTAAATTCTACGGAATTTCACCTGGCGACTTTAGCTATTCAAATTCAGATGTCCTTCCGACTTTACACATAATTGTAGGATTTCCTACAAAAGCAATAGTAATAAGAGGAATCGTTATTACTTAGCAAAATCCCCATGCAATGTAATTTTCGAACGTAGATTGATAGAAATCCAATAAAACTTTTGCAGAGACTCAATTTCGGTTCGTTTTCGCCCTTAACCCCGGAAAGAGTGGTTGGGGTGCCTGCGTGCTGAACTGTCCACTAGTCTCCATCTGGTGGTCGGGTGCCACTTCCTAGCATGTTTCGCCCATAGCAATCTCAGTATTCTTCTATCATATCTGTCACCTGAAACCTTCTCCTATGTGCAGTAATTTTCTAGAATTCATATATTACATACCATTTGTGAATTCTTATCTTTGTTTACAAAAATATCTACTTGTCTCTTAACATTATGATTATTTTCTGGACCTCCATTACAATGCTATATAAGATTTCTGTAATACATTTTCCATCGTCTCTTTTAGCTCTCTCCAGAAAGATAATTTGTGTAATAACTTTATTTTGACGTCTCCAATTTGTACCACACATCCTGGTCTGACCCTTTTGCTAACAACTATATATTCCGTCTTCTTACAATTAAAGGTTAGTTCTGACTTTTTGCGTTCTTTTAGTAACATTTTCTTCAGTTTTCTTAGTGACTGCCATCTACACTGTCAACTGTATATCTTAAGTTGTTAAGATTGCGCCCCAAAATGATAAATTTTGGTAGATATTCTAGTTCTCTTGAGCTCGTCTCGTTGTAACGGTTAAAATAAATCCGAGAAGGACACATTCTTATCTTATGCCTCTTTCTATGTTTGTGCACTCACTCAGTTCATTATCTATCTCAATTCGGCTGGTATGACTAAAGTTCAAAGTGTATGACTGAAACCTGACGAAGGCTGGAGAGATAAAAACTGAAACGTTTAGAATATAACATCTAAGATGATCATATTAGTTCAAATAGAAAGATAAACTTCTTCGTTTGAATAATTTCGACAAGCGTACCTAATTTAAAAACCTTCAGAAAATTCGGAGACTTTAAGAGTACACGGACAGTTGCGTACTGCTCATTTGCGTCCTGGACAATTTCATACCAGTCATTTGCATCCCTGGATAATTGTGTACCTCTGATAATTTTTTGAAGTTATGATTTTGAAACAATTGTTTAATATAGACATTTGCACACCAATAACTTTAATTACTCTAAACAAGCAGAAAGGTAGATACCATAAATAAAAATGAGAGAAAAAAATTCCTTTTAAACCAAGAGAAAATTAAGCTAACAATTTCAGTTCATTCCTTCAGAGCGTACCACAAATATCTAATAGATTCTGGATTTTATAGATTATATTTTTATTGGAACCCAAGTTCCAAAACTGAAATACTGGTAGAAAATATTTGTGGACAAGGAAAATTACAGTTGCTACAATCATAAGAAAAACGCCGATGAAATAAAACCATAACAGGCGATGTGTAGAGCAATCTTTTAACACTGTTAATCTGTCATTGCAATTTAAACAAAAATATACTTTTCATTTTTCTTATTTTGTTTTTTTTTATTCTTTTTTAAACATTTATGATTACTACGTATGATTTTTTTTATATTTTTTAATTCGCTTCAAAAGCTTAAAAAATTTAGAAGTACGCAATTATCCAGGGATAGATTTTTTTTCTAGGAAAACAAATTCCCAGGGACACATTTCTTTGGTAAACAATTGTTCGCGACACAAATATCCAGTATAGAATTGTCGTAGAAGCGAATGAAGAGTCAATAAATCTAATTTCAAAACTTACGCAAAAACTGTCATCGGTTAAGTGTTTTAATTTACTGAAGTACGCTCAATTCCTAACTCTATATGCTCTCAAAATAAAGGGCTTGTGCTGAAAAGATGGAAACAATGTGATTGTGTGATTATGAGGCGGTAGCAAGTGACGATTGTCATTAGGATAGATAAAGCTTGGCCCTTGATTGGAATTGTTACGATTATAGTATAAAGGGCGCCTATTACACAAATTAGGGGTTCTTGAGAAAGAGCTTCCTAAGGTAAGCATTCTATTGACATTTGAAATACAGAGGATATGATGGTCATTTGATCTCTGAAATTGGTGTGACTGAGCAGTAATGTTCTGCAAAGGTGGAACTAAAGAATAGCCTCATCTGATCATTTGCCATAACAATAGCGATGGGGTACCGATAAACTTGGGAGGTTGCGTTTGAGGGAAAGAGACATGAAGAAAAATTCGTTAACCTTTATTAGGTTTTTAGGTAGGATTCTGGACCCAAAACGGACACATTTACCTAATTCTCGATGTTGTCAGCATTATTCTGATCGCTAGTGTTTAATTTTTTCAGCTTGAATGATGTCTGTCAATACACTACATGAATTGTAAATCGACAGAAACGTGGATACTGATCCTGAACTTAGAGATGCGATTTGCAAGACTTAATCTGCTTTCCTTAAGCTGAAGAGTATATGGTCCTTCAGAAGAAAAAAAGTTGACATCTTTAGTTTCAAGGTTAAATCGGTTCTTCTTTCAGATCGAGGAACGACCAGAGTTTAACAGGTACTTATCAGCACGTGACTCAGGCATATTTCCAACATCAGGTGGTGGAAGTAAGGCCATCAATGAAGTAGTTTGCCGAAGAGCAAGGTAAGCTCCATTAAAAAATCTGAGGAAGGTAGACTGCACAGGAAATCTAAATGTAAAGCAACATACACTGACTTGTAAGGCAGAGAGAGAAAATGTAGAGAAGACGACGAGGAAACCCCAGAAGTCGTGAGATCTGAGAACGAATTGAATAGATGGAAAAATAACAGAACAGCAACGAGGAGAGCGGAGAAGAGGTTGCGAAGGAGAACTGGTTTTCGTGACCGATGTGTATGTGGGAAAAAATAATTATTTTATTTTATTTAAATCTATTTGACTGTATTCTACTTTAATTTTTTCATTTTATTTCTTTCCTTTTAGTTTCATTTTTAATTTTTTTTAAATTTTCCACACTATCAGCGGACCTTTCCGTAACTGAATTCCATTTTTTATTAAAGCAATGTGTCTTTGTCGATGGGCTTGTCTGTGTGTGTGTGTGTGTATATATATATATATATATATATATATATATATATATATATATATATATATATATATATATATGTATGTATATATATATATGTATGTATATATATATATGTATATATATATATATATATATGTGTGTGTGTGTGTGTGCGTGTGTGTGTGTGTGTGTGTGTGTGCGCATGGGTAACGTTCGTATTGAGTGATTATCTTATTTAGTCTCCGTGCAAAGATGGCTGCAGGTTTAATCTTACTGTGCTAATCCGACCATGTTCTGTTCGACGAACTTTTCTGAGTGAGAATTTTAGTTCTACGGTCCCGTATTATGAGGAGAGTGAGGATTGAACCCCAAATTGTAAATCTATTGATTTCTTTTTTTTTAATGAATTCTTTAGTGACACTTCCGATAATCTCTTTAATGCAGATTAAAGTTTGATTGTCATTCACTCATATTGGCGTCGGTAAGTTGAACATAGCTCTGCATTCGACCGACTTTTATATGTAAGCTTTGTGAACATTTATACAATTAATTTGAAATTGCAATTTTTCATTTCTATTTGACTTTACTTTATTGTTTTCTTTTCTTTTTGTAATAACCTCTAATGTGTGTCTTCTGACCTTTAATCTGGTAGTTGTCATTGCGACTTATACTAAGTTAAAATTATTAGTGTCAATACTATTTCCATATCCCTATGCTACCTCCCTGAATGCTGGTAATAGATGAAGAACCTTTGAACCTGAACATCTTAATATAACACCCCATTTTCATAGGTAGGACGATATCTTTAGTATTGTCGACAGTTGTCCAAGAGGTGGTATCTTAAACCAAAGTAGCCCTTAGCGGTCAAGGATAAAACGAAAGAAAATAAATCAACCATCTCAATGTTTGCAATCAAATACACATACCGGATCGGCCCTCACCCGGGTCAACAAGGGCCGCGTAAGTCGGCGAGGAACCAGTCTGGGGGCGAAAAATCTCTCACTGGGACAAACTCTTCCAACAGCGATGAGACATCTGGTCATCAAACCGGGACAACCATGGACCAAGGATCTCAATGTCAAATCAATTAATAAAAAGAAAACGAACGAAATGATACTCGAGTATCAACAAGTTATGACATCCCATTTCGTCGCACTCGAAAATCTATAAAAGCACATCAAGGATCAGACAAACCAAATATGGAGAACTGTGATAGGAACTGAAATAAGACCCCATCTCAAACCAAAGATGCTTTCTAATGTCCGCAGGGACATGGTGCGAATTAAAAGACTCTCAAACGCAGAAATAAATCAGATAAAACTAAATATAAGACAGAATAGAAGAACCCATCATTCAAACAATAAAGAGGTGAGAGTTGAAATAAATCATATGACAGAGGATGACGTAAAAGCTAAAATAAATGAGATACAAAATAATCATCTCTCACGATATAAAACTGAAAAATCTATCTGCAATGGGAGTTATTCTGATTATTTCAATGAAGATCAGTCAAATGGCATGAGGGTTGAATTCCTTAAAAACAACAAAGGCGAAATCACAGAAGCGAAAAACCACAACATTCAAATACTCAGCAGAGTTACTCGCACACAAATGACAGATAGAGACCAGCTTCCAAAAATTCATATGACAAAGTTCAATAAACACGTTCTGCAAATATACAACGCTGCACTGCAAACACTGTTAGCAGACAAACCACTGGGAAACATCACAGAATAATTTTATATACGCAACAGCCTTAGCAGCTACTGGGAGGCAAGATAATGAAAAGATCAAACAACAGAAAAAAGAGTCAGCTTGGAAGGCAAATTTAAAGCGAGAAATAGAGAAACCATATGTGAATTATTGATACTAGATGTGATCTCAAGAAACACAAATGTTTTAACAGGTATATACAGGTAGATCAGCCAGAGATTTAAAACTAAATTACTAAATAAAATTCCACTAATCAATGAAATACTTAAACAGAAAGTGCAGTTAAAAGCACAGAGAACAAGATGATATGAAAAGCATTGTAGACAAAATA
The DNA here is from genome assembly GCA_964036315.1 of Acanthosepion esculentum. Classification (NCBI taxonomy): domain Eukaryota; kingdom Metazoa; phylum Mollusca; class Cephalopoda; order Sepiida; family Sepiidae; genus Acanthosepion; species Acanthosepion esculentum. The sequence continues at coordinate 92,708,816 of OZ038486.1, read as the reverse complement.
ATCTATTCCAATCGGACCTTAAGAAATTGTACACAGAAATTGGAAAAGCAGTTATAGAAATCAAACATCGACCATCTATTGAAAACGTGCAAACATTTGGGGTTAATATTTGCAGTAACCCAAATGAATACAACCCCAATGGAGAATGGATCAAGCGAGAAGAAAGAAGGAGGATTAAATCTGTACAGGAATGGCAAAATATGACCAAGAATTTTGGGCAAGCTCTAACGAAATCCAAAAATGGAAATCCCCAAGAAAGGACAAGGTAAGCAAATTCCGGCTCTATCCACTGTCCTTAATCCATAAAACACTTTCACAAACTTTATCAAAATAAATAAATAATCACAATAAACTCCAAGAATGGTTCACTGAAGGTATTACAACTCTCCTTCCCTCAACAAACACACTAAATCTTACCAAAGGCACTGCAACTACCATCTTCCTGAATATGCAACGGGGAATGTTTCAAGGAAACCCCCTGCCACTCTTTCTGCTTTGTTTGTCTTTATTCTCGCTTACTAATGAACTAAACAATAATAGCTATGGATACAAAATGAACAAAAAGCTATTTAATCACTTACTCTACATGGATGATCTGAAATTCTTTGCCAAATACGACAATGAGTTGAATGGTTTCTTCAATACTTTAAAATGTTTCAGTGACAACATAGGTATGGATTTCGGATTAGATAAATGTGCAAAAGTAACATTCAAGAAATGGAGAATTACAGAAACACACTCTCGACACTTAAACATTAGGGAACTAGAACAATAAGATGCCTAGAAATAGCTGGATTACAGAATGGAATGGTAAGAATGGGTTGGAATACAGAATAATAATAATAATAATAATAATAATAATAATAATAATAATAATAATAATAATAATTTTGCAACTTCTACGGGAAGGAAACTGAAAGAAACTGGTACGAACACCACCCAGGCCCGGTTACGGAGATAGGACCTGTTACAATTCTATGGGACTACACAATACACATTGACAGAACAACCAAAGCCAACCGTCCAGACATTATTAAAGACCACAAACAAAATAAGTGCCACCTTATTGATATGGCAGTCCCTGCAGACTGCAATGTATCTTTGAAGATATTCGAAAAGCTGTCAAAATACAAGGACCTTGAGATAGAAATCTCAAAAATGTGGCACATGGGAACGTCAACAATCCCTGTTGTAGTTGGAGCCCTTGGACTCGTTGGAAAAGATTCCAGTAGAGTAATTGAAGGGATCCCTGGAAGTTCATGCCTCAAAGAGATACAAAAGAAATTCTGACAAGTACAGCCCACACTTTACGAAGGGCTTTATCTGTGCAATTTGTTTTTTGTTTTTTTTTGCAGTGGAAAGTGTCATGATACCATTTCTAACCTTAGGTCGTTGGGCGGGACCAGGAAAGAAATGTGTAAACGCCAGATATCAAAGAAAATAATAATAATAACAATAATAATAATAATAATAATAATGATAATAATAATAATAACCTGATATGAAGAAGAGCATTCCTGTTATCTTTGCTTCGTTATATTTACAGATTTTCAAGTACAGATTAAAATAATAAGTCATCAGTGTAATTGAGTATTTATTCTATGGAAACTACTGACTTCATCACGTTAAGAAATAAAAAGTAATTGATAAATTAATCCAATAAAAATTGCTTTTAAGATAACTTGGAATAACTGTCTAGATATAGTTGTATTATATTTCTATTCATTCGGACAAATTATTTCATTTTGTTGTATTTATCGAAAGGTATCGTCTGATCGACACTTGAACCTTTCATAATTTTTTCCCGTTCTCTGTACATTGCCTGAGTGTCAAAAGAAATTCCTTATTTGATCCTCGAGTGTATGATATTTCTGCTTCTATTCATGACACTTGCATGGGAAATTCGAACATTTCAACCCTCAATTCTTCCTTAAACTGTCAAAACTACTTCATCCTCAATCTGGTGAATATGTCAGTTCTCATTAATTCACCTGTCACATCCGCTGTCCCTTCGAAGGCTTTCAAAATTCGCAAACATCATTTGATGTTCCTCGAGTAGATAAATATATATTTGTAAAGTATCTTTTGTAATAATACTATTAGAAATAATAATATCCTCCATAGTTAAAATTTGAAAACAGTTTCTTCTTTACATTTCCGCTGAACTTCAGGTATATCTTACTAGCAGCTTGGCCCGGCATTGCTCGTGATTGATTAAAAAATCGTACGACTCATACAGTAATTGCTATCACTTGACTTAAAATATGTTTGCCCTTCCTTGCCTTTGCCGTACTGATGTTTCTACATGCCTTAATTCTTGCCTATCTCAAACTGCGAATTTTTTCTAAGCTCTATACTAAACATTAAATGTTACGAAAAAAGAACTAAACAAAATGAAGACAAATCGATCAGCTTTAAAAAAGGACTCATAAATGGAAAAACCAAATGAAAAAAGAATGTTAACAACAAATACGTTTTTGCGGAATCAGAATCAACGTTGAGTTTAATCAAGCGATTGAGCCAATTGGAGTAAAGTGCCATGCAGATTTAAATTTTTCTCACTTGTGATGAATGCAGCTATCGATTTTTTTTGCATGCTAGCATACTAGTTAACATTCGTGTCAGTCAGCTGTTGGCTCTCACGCTGTCCAATAGAATATTCCTGCCTATTCGTGGCAGCCAGCTATAGGCTCTCACTCTGGCCAGTAGAAAATGGCCGCAAACCACATGAAAACTTCCGTAGAAGCATGAAAAAATCGATTATTTCCACTATCGATGGGAGTTGGGAAATGCAAAGTCGGTCTTGGCTGTATCAGTAACTTGAAGCATGTGCATGTAAATTTTGGTGCAAATCCGTCGAAGATTGCGGCCGTGCATTCGTTGCACACACACACGCACACACACACAGACACACACACACACACACACACACACACACACACACACACATCTGCCTTTTATAGATAGAGATACAGACAAACGTTTCTCCGTCAACAACAAATCGTTACCATAGCAATGATTTTTTCTGATTTGAATTTCGTATTCTTTTCTTCTTTAAGGGACGATGAATTATTAAAAATTATATTTCTTTATAAATGAGAAATATGGCTTTCTTGCATTTATGGACTTCTGAAATATATTAAGATTTGTCACCGATTATCTTCCTTGCGGTTATGAATATAATTTCTGAAGTTGAAAGAATAATTTATTCTGTGGTTTAAACCTTCGAATAATTGCGCTTACGGAAAACATCAACCTAATTTAAATATTTCAATGAATACTAATCATGCTGTCACCTCCTACCCCGTTTTCCGACTGACCGTTAAAGTTTATAAATGGTTGGCAGTTGAATAGCATCGGCGCTTCTTCATTTGGTAAGTGAATTAAAAATCTTTGAGTTACACGTATTCAGCAAAATATCTGTCAAATAAAGATACATTTAGGGAAAAAGTGTGGTTACTTTCATTATTTACATTATTCGGACTGTTATCCTCATCTCCATTGCCATTTTCGCAAGGAGACAAGGCCCAGTGTATAAAGACGTTGGTTAGATCCAGTGACTAGCTTCTATTGATAGAATGGCTGTCTGTATCTCTGAGATGAGGTATTATGATTATTTACATTATTTACATTATTCGGACTGTTATCCTCATCTCCATTGCCATTTTCGCAAGGAGACAAGGCCCAGTGTATAAAGACGTTGGTTAGATCCAGTGACTAGCTTCTATTGATAGAATGGCTGTCTGTATCTCTGAGATGAGGTATTATGATTATTTACATTATTTACATTATTCGGACTGTTATCCTCATCTCCATTGCCATTTTCGCAAGGAGACAAGGCCCAGTGTATAAAGACGTTGGTTAGATCCAGTTACTAGCTTCTATTGATAGAATGGCTGTCTGTATCTCTGAGATGAGGTATTATGATTATTTACATTATTTACATTATTCGGACTGTTATCCTCATCTCCATTGCCATTTTCGCAAGGAGACAAGGCCCAGTGTATAAAGACGTTGGTTAGATCCAGTGACTAGCTTCTATTGATAGAATGGCTGTCTGTATCTCTGAGATGAGGTATTATGATTATTTACATTATTTACATCATTCGGACTGTTATCCTCATCTCCATTGCCATTTTCGCAAGGAGACAAGGCCCAGTGTATAAAGACGTTGGTTAGATCCAGTGACTAGCTTCTATTGATAGAATGGCTGTCTGTATCTCTGAGATGAGGTATTATGATTATTTACATTATTTACATTATTCGGACTGTTATCCTCATCTCCATTGCCATTTTCGCAAGGAGACAAGGCCCAGTGTATAAAGACGTTGGTTAGATCCAGTGACTAGCTTCTATTGATAGAATGGCTGTCTGTATCTCTGAGATGAGGTATTATGATTATTTACATTATTTACATTATTCGGACTGTTATCCTCATCTCCATTGCCATTTTCGCAAGGAGACAAGGCCCAGTGTATAAAGACGTTGGTTAGATCCAGTGACTAGCTTCTATTGATAGAATGGCTGTCTGTATCTCTGAGATGAGGTATTATGATTATTTACATTATTTACATTATTCGGACTGTTATCCTCATCTCCATTGCCATTTTTGAAAGGAGACAAGACCCAGTGTATAAAGACGTTGGTTAGATCCAGTGACTAACTTCTAGTGATATAATGGCTGTCTGTATCTCTGAGATAAGGTATTATGATTACTTACATTATTCGGACTGTTATCATCATCTTCATTGCCATATCCCCAACGTTTCGGTCGTTGTACGCTCCGGCCTTTATGTCTATGTCCCTCTATATATCTGTCTATATCTCTGAGATGAGGTATTATGATTACTTGCATTATTTACATTATTCGAACTGTCACCCTCATCTTCATTGCCATATTCACAACGTTTCGGACAAGTGGCCCAGTGGATAAAGACGTTGGTTAGATCCAGTTACTAGACTAAAGAGTTATGAGTTTAATCTAAGGTAGACCAGTTGCCCGATCTGTTCTGCTATTTACCCATAGCTGGGGAGGGTGGTGATGAATATTCATACCACCCCCGTAAGTGAATGTAATGGATTCGACTGGAAATCGAACTCGGCTCTCCGATTCCTCAATCCGAGCCGCTAATCATTACTCCACTGTACCCATGCTTAGTTAAGTAGAATAGACACATTTTTCATACAATTGTTTAGAACTTTACGGCAAAGATCCACCTTGCTACGTCCAAATGGTTGAATCACCCACATTCACACCGTATTCCATTTTTCCCATGAACTGCTACTTTGAGGAACACCCTCCCACGTTATTGCTTACCCGATGCTACAATCTCCCTATCTCGGATCAATCGTTATCTGTTCTCCCTATCCTCGTAGTCGTCACTTCATATTTCCTCGTTTTACGTTTATATCACACATTCCGTAATGCTCTACCTTGAGTGGCTCTTTGGACTTGCACTACGGGAACATTAAATTAGAAAACAGTATAACAATATGCATTTCCTATTACTATCACATAATGGTAGACAACAAATTTAAAGACTTGTGATTTTGACCCCGGTTTATGTAAGTTAACGGATCCTAAACACAGATATATTTCCATAAAGTGTTTTTGAAATTAATAGCTGTTGGAGAATATGGTGATACTTGAATAAAAATATCAGCCATGTAGAAAGGATTCTCAAGATACTCCATTACAGGCTCAATAAATACATTCTTATTCTAATTATAAGATTTCTCTTTAATAAGAACGAAAATAAAAATGAAGATATATGCATATGTATAATTGTCAAGTACATAATTGATAAGTAGAAATTTTCCATTAGTGAACTTTATCAAACTATCGAATCAGTACTCATTATTATTTATTGGTTGTTTTCATATCGTGACATCGTCAATGAATTATATTTAAAGATTCTTTTAAATATGCATACAGTTTTTTTTTTTGTTTTATCTGATAATCTATTCGCAAGTTAGGGTTAGGGTTAGGGATAGGGTTAGGGTTAGTTTATTAAGTATTTTTGATGATTGATTAAAAAGTATCAGGACAGGTACTATACAAAGAAAACTACATTACGAAGATTTTTATTTTTAAATTAATGTACGAATATTTTATTTAAATATAAAAATACAAAGTTTTATTTTTAAATTAAAATACGAAGTTTTATTTTTAAATTAAAATACGAAGTTTTATTTTTAAATTAACCTACAAAGTGTTCTATTTTTTAACTCCAATTATTTAGTTATTATTTTCTAAATTGAAGTACGAAGTGATTTTATTTTTGCATTAAAACAGGAAATTCTTTCTTCATATTAAAGTACAAAAAGTTTAGTTAAAAGTTAAAGTATGCCTCTTTTATTTTTCATTTAAAATACGAATTTATTTAATTTCTAAATTAAAGTTCGATGTTATCCTTGAATTAAAACACGAAGTTTTAGTTTTTTAACTTTAAGTGCGAAATTCTTATTTAAAAATTAAATATGAATTTTTATCTTTAAATTCACGTGCCACATTTAAAAAAAAAAAAAGTACAAAGTTTTTGATCTTTAAATTGAAATACGAACATTTACATTTTTCCATTCCAATACAAAGCTCGAATTTTTAAACTAATGTAGGATTTTTTAATTAAAAAATTAAAGTACAAAGTGTTTTTTTTAAATTAAAGTACGAATTGTTTTTTTAATTAACGTACGAATTGCTTTTTTTAAAAATTAAAGTATGAATTCTTTTTTTTTAAATAAAGTACGAATAGTTTTTTTTAATTAAAGTACGAATTGATTTTTTTAATTAAAGTACGAATCGTTTTTTTTTAAATTAAAGTACGAACCGTTTTTTTTTTATTAAAGTACGAATTGTTTTTATTTTTAATTAGAGTACGAATTGTTTTTTTTTTATTAAAGTACGATTTGTTTTTTTTATAAAAGTACGTATTGTTTTTTTATTAAAGTACGAATTGTTTTTTTTTAAATTAAAGTACGAATATTTTTTTAATTAAATACGAAGAATTTTTTAATTTTTAAAAATGAAATGGTATGTTTTTATTTTTAATTCAAGGTACAAATATTATCATTTTTAAATTAAAGTCCCATGTAATTGCAATGATCGCGTCTTCACAGATAAACCTGCTACCACGTGCCGGAATCTCTGGTAATGTGGGTAGCTACTACCAAGCAGGAATAAAAATAATAAAAAACTACCAAAGAGAAGATGAACCAAGTTTTAGAATCAACAGCCATCTAATATAACGGGTTAGACAACGTTGCAATGCAGCTTGTGGGCAGCTTGTACGGTGGTTGATACATAATCGCTGGGCAGTCAACAGGCAAAGTAGCAAGTTCACTGAATAGAATCAACGGCCCCGTGTCTCTGGGCAAGGCGACCCTTCAAATTTGAGGACATCGGCTACGGTTTGTTCTCGATTACGATAGGCACTGGCAGGTCTATTTGCTCAAGACACGTAACAGATGAATGAATGTCTCTCTGGTCGTCAACGCAGATATTTGTAGGGGACTTCTGAGGTACCAAATTGCGCAGCGATCCTATGACCACACCTATTTATGGAACTGATAACGAATATGATGAGGGTATCTTATATATAAACATACTTCTTCTTTTGTTTGTGTGTTCTTTGTCAAATTACTGAGGTAAATAGATTTCTTGAATCAATTTTTCAACACCTGAATTTAAGTGATGTATACTGAAATCATTTTTCTAAAATTAGTCGGTTGGTGAATTTAGTTCATATTTGTCTTCCGAAGCTCTGGGCTTTTGAGCTCAAGAGTGTTTCTATGAGAAAACAAAATTAAGCCTTCGTTATTGTTTTTCCTAAAACTCTGCATTGATGAATTCTTTGATTGCTGAAGTTGTTCAAGCGCGACGTCATATAATTTACATATTTTTTTATCATTTCATCCCAAGCAAAGCAATAAGGCCATTAAGACAAAGTGTTTGTGTGGAGGAGACTTATCGTGAAAGAATATGAAGCATTATTAAGGGGAGAGAACAATAAAGAACAGGAATTAAGAAGACAGAAAAACACTTTCATAGCATTTAATTTTTTGAAGATCAAAGTTGATGAGAAACTAAGCTGGAATAGAGTTCCATATGCGAGTAGTAAAAGAGAATTTAATACAGAAGTCACGTTAGATCTAGCCAATAGGCTCTAAAATAATGGGATTTGTTGCCAATCTAGTACTGCGCTTAAATTCGTAAATTTTAGTTACCAAAGAGGTAAGTTCTAAAGAACAATTATCATGAAAATATGTATAAAAAAGGCACGAAAAGAGAAGCTTCCTTCCTACCATAAGGAAAGTGAATAAAGTTGACATGTCAGGTCACAGTAGATTCACAAATAAACATTAATATTGATTCAATATTTGATGTTTGAATCGATGGTCTCTTGGTTTGCTATTGCAATATTTTCCTTCCTATGGAGAGTTTCTTTATTTAATTTCAATACAAACCGTAATAATCAGTTCCTTTTTCGCAGGTCGAATCAAAATATATGACGGAATAAACGTTGTAGCTGTGGCTGTGGTTAATTGTAAAATGGTCTAGTAACAGAATTGACAAAGTTTACAATAAACAATAACAAGAGCAAGAAAAGAACAGGGCAAAAATGATAATGAGTAAGGCGAAGGAGCAGCAGTAAGGCAAAGCAACAGCAATAAGGCGCAATGCTCATTAATTAAAAATGGTGTCAGTAGACAAATGGTGATACAGACAACGGATAAAAGCGTTCTGCTTTCAAGATAACATGGCAATTTTCTAAGCGCAGCTTAGATACTGCACAAAGCCAAAATGGTAGAGCACCCACTGAGAATCGAACTCACTAATGATTCGTAATTTCTTTGACGAGACACGCTTGCTAACCATTACACTACGTCGAACTTCCCACCAGCAGGAACAGATAAGAAAGAAACGTGTCCTAGGAGAAATCCCAGCATGCATCTGTGATTTTGTTTATACATTTGAAGGAGGCGGATATTTTTCAGTCATTCCCAATTGCATTGGTATAATTTATGAGGATGTTGACTCTTGATGTCGTTAATTTGTAAGTTTTTGTCACAATTAATTAAACCTATTGTCCTTATTACTTTTTGCCATGGTTGGTTACGTCTTTCTATTATCTGTGAGCTTTTTGTCGTAACCATTTGTACTTTTGGTCCCGGTCGCAATGGCAGAGTCTCCCATCTAATAAGCCAAATAAGAAAACTGAAAAACGATTTCGACATGTAGGATCATTTCGGGCAATACATCGCCGGTGATAATCTCCTCACTGTATCAGAAAACTTGGATGCGTTGACAACCAGGAACATCTCCCTGCTAATTATATATTTAGTGCCATGCGTGATACACGCGTAGGCGATCATGTATCTTTCAATACATGACTGTCGAGGTAGATGTTTCCTGCAGTCGGTTGCCAATTCTTTCTGCGGTAGACCCGTTGCCACCCAAGGCTCTAGAACCCGGTCTGCCCTGCTATTTACCTATACCTGGGTGGAGAAAATAGAATTCATACCTTTCCCAAGGTAATTAGCACATAAGTAAATGTAATGGATTCGACTGGAATTCGAACTCAGTTCTCCGGTTCCTCACGGATGTCAAAACCAGTAAAAGTTGGCAGGCAGTGTCCTCACTACCGAATCGATGTGGCTCCAAACGGAGTATAATGGGGACCGAGGTAATATTTCACGGGTACATATGGATTATACCGAGGAGCATTTGGGGGCTTTCTTTTTCACATATTGAACCGTCGGAGACGTCGCCCCAGTCATAAGCATAGCGGGCATTGCTATTGGAAGCATTGTTGTACAGGTGACTGTCACCCTGAAAAGACATGAACTTCCGAGGCCAGGCTTGTATTTTTAATGGACCAATTTGATCAAAGGAGCTTCGATCATTAAACAGAGAATGATCTGCAAGTACCTATTTCATGAATTATTTACGCCACCATTGTTTAGAAATTAAATAATAGAATTTCTTGTATATTTATCTCATGCATTTTCCTTATTAATTTGTACTGCTATACCTACGACATATTATTATTAATACATTTCATAATAAGATTCTAGTTAGAATTTAATAGATATACTGATTTTTTAGGCAGATAGATTTTTCTTATTTGGAAATACCGGTTTCTTAAATCGACCAATTTAATCTCTTGCCAAAGGTAAACTTAACAAATACATCGTCTTTATTTTTTTACGATGGAATTCAGGATTTCTTCCCAAGTGAAAGTTTCCCCTTTCAATATCTGACTGTGAAAGTTATCCACAATTTGCACAACTGAAAATATCGATACAGCAAAAATGTTCCTTGGGTTATTACATAAATGGACTTAATACAAAACAGTGACGAAAATATTACGAGGAATCTTTTCTCAATTCCTGACTGCCATAAAAAAAAACAAAAAAATAAAAAACAGATAGAAGAAAATAAGCATCCAGGTTTGTGATGTTTTTGCCCAAGGAAAAATCAAACCATTAAATTGTTTGGGAAAATCGCACGTGTGAAAACCGTGTGTTTAGCGCTCGCAATTATTTTGCTAGTTTTATTCCTTCCTTTCTCTTTAAACAGTACAGCTGAAAATTACTCTTCCTAAGGAAAGTATTGGTCGAATATGCTAGCAAATTCTGTCATTTTACAAAGATAAATTTGTTGCACCACGTCTATTTTGCTGGTGAACGATTTCTAAAAACTGTCTCTAAGAAATAGCCTATTTTCCCTTTATTCCCACACAATTGTCTGGAATAAAATTTGGAGCAAGAGCAGTTTTAGTAATATGTCTCCTTCATGGCTTTTCTTTTCAATACGTTTGTTTTCAGTTATAATACAATCATTATTCGTTATTATCAATGCAGACCCCGATATATTTATGAGTCCTATGTAAAAGACAGATATTAGCATCACATTTATTACATCTGTCTATATTACTGAAATGAGGTATGGTAATTATATTGTTCGGACTATTGTCCTCATCTTTATCATCTTTATTCCAGCGTATATCACTTGAAGAAGGCCGGAGCGTACAACGGAATAAACATGGTGAGTATGAAAATAAAGATGAGGACAACAGCAAATAGTGTAAATATTTATTACAATTATAAAATCTGTGTAAAAAATTAACGGGATACAACATATATACCAATCACCAAATCACCGAAAAATATTTCCACTTCAGTCTTTTTTCGTATAATATGTATCCTCATGACAAGAGGGTGATCATGGCTCGCCACAGCGTCTTATCTTTTGGAATTCTAAGCAACATTTGTCACATTACCTTCCATCCCAGTCGCTGTTCTGGCATTCCTTTACACAGGTGTTTTTTCTCATTAATTCCACTTGGTCCTCATATCTTCCGTATGTTCTGGGGATGCCATATTCTTCAGGCCTTGTTGTGGTTTCAGAAATGTTCCTCTCTTTTTCACTTCAAGAATCGTAAGTACAATATCAAGAAATCCAAGCACACGTCTCTCCACTATCAATCCACCACGGCGATCATCCAGATTAAAAACATCTGCGTCCTGAAAACGTGTGCTCTTCGTTTATATCAATTACATGCTCGCGTATGCACATCACCAACAGATTTTTTTAAATCGCTGTCTCGCATATGCGCCATGACAGAATTACAAATGGCGACCATGACCTCACTTTGGTCTCACTTCACTACAACTACAAATGTCCTTTTTGCTTCCAGTCTCCTTAAAGTTTTATTGTTGCTCACATGTCGCGTTCATATTATTCTCAGTATTCTTTTATAGAACAATATCTCTGTTGCCTCAAATCTTCTCCTTCATCTAAAAAGAAACTGGGCACCTCTTAAGAGAAAAATGAATAATATATAGCTGTTTAGCACACTTTTACTTGTTTCTGGGCATTTTTTTTTAAAAATGACTACCGAAACATTCAGCAACCAGACAAGTGTTACCCTTTTTTTCTCACTGGGCCGCATTTTGAGAATTAAAATTTGCTCGCGCATCAACAAGTTATATATGATAAAAAGTATATTTAAAAATTAAAAAAATAACAGAGATGATTAAAGGGAGATAACAACGAATTCGAAGTCAGAACATTATCATTGATAACTTTCACCACGAATTTGTGGACCCTTTTTAATATATACTAATATATATCAATGATAAAATCAGTCAATAATTATTAATAACTATTTATACTGCATCCCATACATGCAATTACAAGTAATCCATAATAATGTTTTTAATTTTGAAATCATATTTTTTTCGCATATGAAATTTTTGAAACTGCTATCCTCTTACGCCGCATCTATGAGGGGTGCTGCACTGTTTGGGAAAGACTGAGCTAGATGCCTTCGAAATGGAACATAAGACGCCCAGAAAACAAATTACTCAGCGATCTTTTTTCTTTAAACTTCTTAACCTATAAGAAAAATGCAGAACAGAATTCATAGCCTTCAAAAATGTTCTAAACCATTTTACCTATTTCTGAAATGCAAGAAATGTCTGCAACTGAATTATCTTATTTTGAAATAGAATGCTTTCTCCTAACTATAGCCAACAATATTTCCATTCAAAGTTAGCGTAGTAATATGTAAATAACTGTCTCATTAGTTTAAATAAGACACGGTCGAATAATGGATCGTGAATCGGATTGAAGAATAGGAGAGCCTAGTCTGAATTCCAGTCGATTTCTTTACATTCTTCTCCCCCTATATATGGGTAAATAGTAGGACAGGCTGGATTTCATAGCCTTGTGTTGCCACAGGTCTGAGAGAACGAGAATTTAAATTCAAACCTTTATATATCTCTGGTGAAGCCCATACTTTGCAGTTAAGGAATGTATTGTTGGCTTTGACTCCATGATCCTGATTACAGTCGATTTCTTGAGGCATAGAAACTATATAACTGCCCAAGCCGTAAAGGGAGGAATAGAATATGATGCGTGAGTAATTTATTCTGATCGGTAGAGGAGTCCACTCCTTTGCCAATAATACTAGCTCAAACCCTAACTCTTCTTCGAGAGGGGACTATGTTTATTCCTGTACACCTTAGGCGTTCCCAAAATAGGTAAGTACCGAGGGGCTTGAGATTTTTTTCTGTGTTACTGCCAATAAATCCACATAAACTCGAGCATGTGTTATAATACGTTTAGCTGTGGTCGTCCGTCTAAATACCGAATATGATACACGAGTTTAACGACTACTACTAGACTAAGATGACACAAAGCTAATCCCATTTAATAATAGTTTTATACGTTATCCCTATAATTTGATACTCTTTATGAAGTCCGTCGATGATGAAGACGACGATGTCTACTCTAGCAAATGAGAAGAAAGTGAATTGAAGAAATCACTGTTTGACGACATTATGTTGACTACATAAACCAAAATAAGACGCACATTGCCGTCCACGTACGAGGAGATTATGACGTTGTTACCGGCGAAATTCCTGGTCTTGAATTCTGGTAGTTTCAAAACTTTCAATGACCTAACGGCATGGAGTCCTCCATCTTTGGCTTCTCTTCCTGTTCCGCAAGATTGATATCAAATTATTTTTGGATTACTTTCAGGTGGTCTTCGAAACTTTTTTGTCTATCCTACAACATAGAGCTGGCTTTCCGAGAGTTCCCCTGAGTAGATCATCTTTGGGAGACGGTCTTATATAATACAGAAACATTTACATTTTTACGCAATTTTCTTTCTCGCTCATCCATAAAGGCTGTATGAGGAACATGTATATGAGAACATGCATATGAAAACAGAATTTTTCATTCGATTTAAGAAATCTTTCTTTTATCCAGAAATTATTTTTTTTTAATTATTGTAGCATAATATCTTAATTTCTAATAGCAATCATTTCTATTTTAAGCTAACATTTACTTAATTTCTAAACTCGTATTTAGTCAGCGAGATGAACATTAACGCTAATCAACGTTTCTGATCATTATTAAGATGACATAGTCTCATCTGGGTATCATCTCTGCACAGTTTCACCAGTACAGCTGGAGACGAATCTTCAAATACAGGATATCTACCAACAGATCCTCGCGGTCAGATGTGGTACAAGGCCGAATTTAATATGGAGTATTTTTAGTATTAAATCAGAAGATATTTACATTTACAAAAATATGATGCCTGATTAGGCAACAATTGCCCATCTTTTATGACTTCTAAAAACTAAGCAAAGTATTAAGAAACAGGAAAGTTTTGCTATGAACATGGAAAAGTGTTCTGATCTTCAAATCTCTCTCACAGATTAAGAGACGTGAGGCAACAAATATATGTCTTTATGGAAGGATACAAAGTATACCATAGAAAATTTAAACAAAGAAGGACGATTATGCATAGAATCTACAAGAAAGAACTGATAATTGTCGGGCACATAATGAGAAAAGAGGGCCTGAGGAATTTGACACCTGCGGGGCATATTGAATGCAAAATGGACACATGAAAGCAGCGATAACCTACATAATGAACCTGTATAAATGTTTGACAGAACAGAGTATAGCACGAATAGCAAAAAGATAAACCGTAATAAGAGCTACAAAGTGAAGGATATTGTGGAGAGTCATGATCACCGAGGTCGAGAGAGTACACTGTCCACAGAATACCATAGCTGAAAGTATACAGAATCAAAGTACTCGACTTGTAAACTGCAGTCATTTTCGACAGCAAAGTAGTAAATAAAGATGTGGCAGTTAACGGCGCGGAAAATGAAATTAGAGTACCAAGTTCAAATTCCGACGAAGTTTGTGCATTCCGAGTGACAAAGCATAAATCCAATTCTAGCAACGCAGACTGAAAAGCCTTGGTTGGCAAACAGTTTATGAGAAAGTCTGACTTCAAAACCGTTTAGGCTTCGGTTTGATAAATCCAACCAGTGAAACTCTACTCATTACAGAAATAAATGTTGCGAGTTGGGGCTATGCCTATATATTCCACAGGGTATTCCAATAAAATGAGGAAGAAAAAAGTCAGTTTAACATTGGGTAGCACGATTTTTGTCATTGATTAGCAACATTTATTTTCTATTTCTTTACGCCTAGAATGTATGACAAATGGCTAACATTTCATTTAAACTTGCATTTTCTCACCAGAATAATAATAATACAGTTCTGTCCGATAAAAGTGATTCACCTGATTTTTTTTTTACTAAATGTTCTTTTCTCCGATGAAACGAAAGTTGAGTTAAATTCAAAGGATAAGCGTTCTAAAATCCGAAGAAGAAGCTTTGAAAGCTCTTTGAATTTAGCAGTAAGTACTGTCAAGCATCCGTTCAGTATAATGTTCTGGGGATGCTTTTCTTTTCATGGAACTGGTTTCTTAAAACCTATTGAAAAGACCCTCAGGAGCGAGCAGTACAAGAGAATTTTAGAGTCGTGTCTGCTCCCTTCTGCTGAAAGGGTGAAAATCGACCCCCACCAAGCTCATTTTTATGCAGGATAATGCTCCCTGTCACAAATCAAAATTGATGAAGGAATATTTTGATGAGAAGCAGGTGAGTGTTATGACATGGCCGCCCCAATCTTCTGACCTCAACCCCATAGAAAACTTATGGAGCATTATAAAGTATAGGCTCTCGAGAAAGCAGTTGAGCAACAAAGAGGATTTGATTGTGAATTTCATATCCGAATGGAATTCAATGCTTGGAGATGAGATTTACTAGAACCTAATCCTGTCAATGACAAAAAGGGCTGAAAACGTTATTCAAAATAAAGGAGGACCCATAGATTATTAAATATTTCGAACTATATTACCTATTATAAATAAATTATACCTATATTATTCTTTATTTAAAGCTGTTCGGTTATGTTTCTATTGATTACTAGTTGCAGGAAATAAGTGAGTCACCTTTTTTTGCACAGAGTTTTTCCCTAAATCTCATTTATATCCAAAATTATAATTATCAATAGAATACCTTAGGGTGAGTAAAATAGGTGGTCGGGAAGGGGTCTTTATATTAGTAAGATTAAAAATTAGTTTGACCTCAAAAACAATTAATTAAAAAAATCCGGTGAGTCACTTTTATTGGACACCAAAATATTTTTGAAATTTACCGATTCAAATTAGGAAAACTGACGAATGTGAACATTGTCGTTCAAGCAAAGTAGCAGTAAAACGAGGTATAATTTACAAGTAGCATTTATTTATTCTAGGAGACCACATAAAATTTAGAAGGGAGTAGTTTTTTCGCAATTGACGCTTATACTGTCAATTCATTTCATGAGCCCCCAAATATCATGTTTTCGTTATATGATCCTTGCTAGCATAGTTCTGAGTCCAGTATATCATTGTGGAAGCGCTCGCTTTGTCTTCTTAGTACGCCTCTATGTCCAAGTTGAATTCATCGAGTTTCAAGGATATATACTTTGAGTTAGTATCTGCTTTCTCCGTGTTAGGGAGATCTTATTTATTAGTAGTCCGACGAAAACACCGGCTTTGACTTTTCCTGCAGATAGCTTAGGGAAATATACTGAAATTACTTGAAGACTGAAGACTCGTTATCTCGAGTTTCGACACATTGTTTTATAAGGAAACATTTTAACTGAGGTGTAGGGCACAGTACATTTATGGCGGTCCAACAGTTGCTTCTATTTGACGTGGTTAGCCCCTCCAAAAGACATCGAGATCCAGGCGGGTTTTGCACAAATATACTTGCGAAAAATATGAATTTATAACGTCATCCCCAGCTATGAGTTACATAGAAGATTATAGATAGGGAATCAATAAATATACTTACCTCCCGGGGCATCCGTGGAGATGTGTTATTCGGAAATAAATGCCCAAGGAATACATTTCTTAGGTCATACATATTGTGCGATCTACATCAGATTTAAAATAAATAAAAATATCCAATTAAAATTGATTTTTGGGATGCAATTAATGTTAAACCGAAACATTATTTAACAAAATCCAGAGTAATAAGATTTATGGAGATTATAAAATAGCAAGTATTAACATCAGAACAATTAAATAATTAATTCAGATGTTAATCAAATATATGTTTCTGTGATTTACATATTCGAAATATCTTTATAAATCAATATTTAAAAGTGAATTGTTAAAACTAACAGACATTTTGGGTCTATTATATTTAATGATCTTTCTTTCAAATATACGACTATCATTTCATAAATGTGATTGTTGTGTATTTGGAAACTGACCGAATATCATGTTGTATAATTCAAGCTTTCAACTGATATAAGTCTGTAATGAAATAACTCTTTCAAAGAGGAGAGTAACAAAACAAGGTGAGACCACACTTGCTTATTCATAATGAAGTCATCATAGGAGAAAAAGTATTAAACGTTGTTGTTATATGACTTGTTGCGTTTATTGCATCCGATTTAATTTAGAAAAATAAGAATACGTCTAAAAATAACGATGGAAAGTAATACTTAGGTCCTACTCTGTTCGTCATATTCATAAATGATATTCCTGACGCCATAGATTCCCAAGTCGGCATCTACGCGGATGACACCATAATTTACTCCTGCCTCAAAAACAAATCTAGTGATGCTGACAAAGTTAACCTGGCAGCTCAAATTGAAAAGGACTACAATCGGTTGTGAACTGAGGCAAGAATTGGTTGGTTAACTTTAACGCCTCTAAAACAAAACTGCTCTCTATTAACCACCACAGGGATTCATCCCTGCATCCCATTAGAATGTCTGAAGACCAACTTCTCGAGAGCTTCTCTCTGCGGCTGCTCGGTCTCACGCTGTCCGCTGACCTGAGATGGAACAAATACATCGAGTCAATTGCGTCATCCACCGCAAGGAAAGTTGGCTCCCTTTGCCGAGCCAGGAAATGTTTCTCCCCGGAATCGATCCTCCAAATCTATAAATCAACCATTCGTCCTTGCATGGAGTATTGCTGTCATATATCGTCTGGAGCCACTGCTGTTTACCTCAGGGTTCTTGATAAGATCCAGAGACGGATATGCAATGTAATTGGCTCTGATCTGTCATCTCGTCTGCAGTCGCTCTCTCACAGACGCACCGTTGCCTCGCTCTGTCTTTTTTACAAATACTCTCACGGTAATTGCTCCGATGAGCTGCTTTCGCTGGTTCCCAGGCCTCATGAATTTAAGCGTCATACGAGGCTGGCATCCCGTTCCCACCCCTTCACCGTTGAAACTGTTACATGTAGACGTCTCTTATACTCAAAAAGCTTCATGTCTCGCACATCTCGCCTGTGGGACTCCCTTCCTTATTCCGGTTTCCCTGACAAATACAATCTCCAACTATTTAAGTGCCTTGATCTATCCACTTTCCTTCTCCACATCCTTTCCCTTTTCATTCCTATCTGCTCTCGCTCCAAATCTTCTGTAACCCCCTTGCCTTGATCGATCCACTATCTTTTTCCACATCCTCTCCTTTACAACTCCTACCTGCTCTTCCTCCAAACCTTCTGTAACC
Organism: Acanthosepion esculentum; assembly: GCA_964036315.1. Lineage (NCBI taxonomy): Eukaryota > Metazoa > Mollusca > Cephalopoda > Sepiida > Sepiidae > Acanthosepion > Acanthosepion esculentum. The sequence continues at coordinate 92,690,416 of OZ038486.1, read as the reverse complement.
CCTTGCGTGTTAGTGGCTTCCAGCCTTGCTTGGGGTGAAAGGCTTAAAAAAAAACTTTAAAAAAATAAATAAATAAAAAACTCTAAAAGCTTTTCCCGCTCAAACATCTTGAAAATGAATTCAATCGAGGGTTTAAGCTACACAACGTAAATTTCGGTTAATAAATTTAATAGATATAAATGTCTATTATTTTTAGACACTCATGTTTAAATGAACACCTGTGCATAAATAGTTTTTAATAAGATACTTTTTGAAAGCTAAAATTTATTTGATGTATTACTACTATAAATATTAGATTATTCCGAAGATTCAACTTACATCAGTCCGTTAATATTAAATTTAATACGAAAACATTGATTTGCATAATAAAATCTGACACCTAGAAACTGGAGATTATAAAATAACTCGTGACAATCTAGTAATTTCCGATGCGGCAACGAAGCTAAATTTTTATTCAATACTTCATGATATTCAAGAACATACGAGAGACGTAACGATGCTTCCAAAAATGGGTCACATTAGTGTTTTTGAATCGAAAAATATAAGTTCTACTAAAAGAAACAACCCGCAACAAATAGATATATTTAATACAAACATCTGCTCAGATACAAGTTGATTATTATCTTGCTTTGTTTTTCAACACACTGAAATCGAAATTTAGAGAAATTGGAAAATGTCAGTACAGTTAAATATCGTTAAAAGAAAAAAAAATGAACAGAAGTTATATATTTTTCTCACGTGGAAATGCTAATCTAACTCATTATGTTTTCATCAAAACAATACCTATCGAAATCAAGATGCAATAGGAGCAGAAATTTTATAAAATATTTATTACTTAAGAATAAAATAACAAAGGTTTGATTGTGGAAATGTTTACCTTCCGTTGACCAGAGAGTCAACTTATCTACATTTTGAAATTGAAAAAAAAAATAATATAAAAATTGCAAGTTGTAAGTGATGCTCTAAAACAAAAGAAAGAAAAGGGGGGTTACTTTTGGCAACATGAATATATTTCGGTACCGGTTGGCTACTGTGATACTATTACTGCCTTATCTTTTCTACAGCTAATTTTCAGTGCCAGGTGGACTCACTATAGATAATGAGTACAAATAAAAGGAAAACACGAATAAACATTATGTTGAAATATATATATATATATATATAATTATAACTATTTTTTTAAAAATTTGATTCCATCGCTACATAGGAATTGCGATGTTTCAAACACAGAAGCTAAAAACTTCAAATTCAATTATAGAAATTAAATTAAAATTCCAAAATTCGCTTGAGAATGAAACAGAACTAGGTACTTTAATTTTAATTTAATTTCTATAACTGAATTGGAAATTTTCAGCTTCTGTCTTTGAAACATGGTAATTCCTATGTAGAGATCGAATCATATTTTTTTAAAATACTTATAACATGGCCTCTACTTGTGTATCGAGCACAGTTGTTTTTTAAATAAAAACAAAAATCCTAAAGAAATTCGGATTATTAACCTAACGGTTCTTTCCTATTTTTCAATATATTTTCACACACACACACACACACACACACACACACACACACACACACACACACACACATATATATATATATATATATATATATATATATATGAGAGTGAAAATAGAAGTCAACATTTAGAGGCGACACTCTGTTTCATGCTAGATTTCTCTCTATCAATGGAAACAGCGAATTATGTATTTTTGCCATGCCTTTAAAACTCAGTAAATTTTAAAATAAGTTACTCTAAAATTCGCTTGAGGATGAAATGGAACTAATGTTTTTAATTTAATTAAAAAATTAAATTTGAAGCTTTTAGCTTCCATTTTTGAAACATGGTTATTACTGTGTAGCGAAAAAATATTTTAAATCAGTTAATTTATAATACACACACACACACACACACACACATACATATATATATATATATATATATATATATATATATATATATATATATATATATATATACTTGTACGCCAGTATATATACAGGGAGTATCAACAATACTTTTACAAGATTTGGCGGTGGTTTCTTCATACTAAACAAGGACAGAAATCCATATAAATATAGACCGAAAATTCTTCGTTTTTTTAATTATAGTTGGAGGTTTGTTGTGCACCGTCTGTGAGAATAAAGAGCACCATGAAGCATTTCAGTCCGCTAGTAATTTGGAAACGGCATGCTTGGCAGTCGCGCTGGAAGCTCAGATACGAACATTTCAGAGTGTCAATCTTAGGACAGTGCAGAGGACTCGGAAAGAGTTGGATGAGTCTAATGGTGATTACGAATATATTTGGAGTGATCACTAGTGATGTCGAAGTTATGACTTCTTTCATTTCCCCATAGGGCTTAAGACTCAACACGGATGGCTACATCAAGGGCGTTGAGAAGTAGTCTTATCCTGAATCACGGTGTTGTCTACTGGAAGACACAGATTTTGGCAAGAGGGTTCTGCACCATGCCACTATATAACAAGCAGGAGAACACAGTCCATGCTGTCAGACAATTTCTGCAACCACATCATTTGTTACATCTGGCCACCTAATTCCGCAAACTGCAACTGCAAAGATGATTATGTGCAGGGCATATTTGAGCGAAAGACAAACAAAACTCATGTTAACACCAAAAATGAACTAAAGACAAGGATTATGGTAGCATTCACCAAGTTAAACAAGGCGACCGTCCAGGAGAGTTGCAGGGGATTCCGATGTGGTCTGGAGACCGTGGTTGAAGACAACAGAGATTTTATGGAATAAATTTACTCTAAAATATTTCAAGATACTTTTGTGTAATTTTGGTAAAGATTAAAATGAGATGTCAGTGTTATTTTCATTTTTGTGTAAGTTAGATGATAATTCATCTATCGCACTATATATATATATATATATATATATATATATATATATATATATATATATATATATATATATATATATACGGGAAATGTTATTTCATTTTTTTTTTTTCATTTTTCTGTGTATATCTATCTGGGAAAGTTCAGTTATTTCTATAGGTGTTCCTTCGAAACTGTCCTCCCGTCTGTCTTCCCAAGAGATGTTTAACAGGAAAGACCTTTCCTGGACTTTGCAATTTTTTTATCATTAATTCTTGAAAGGAAGACCTACAGGGAATATTGTCTGTGATTTGTCGTATCTATCGCAGAAGATGGCGGCCTAGCCGTTGAACTTCGGTTAATAGAATTGTTTCGAAGATACGTCCAATTCCTTATTCTTAAAAAACACTTATTCTCATGATTTACAGTGGCTGACAAGAACTTAGACAGCATCTGTAAGAGAATTACCGTGTTTGAGCATGAAAGATGCTTTGGAATAAGAAATGCAATGTTTGAAATTTTACAATTATGTACACGTCAACGATAGTAGGAAAAATCATCTTTTACATACAGCAAACCTTCAGCATTCATTGAGCGTCAAGTTAGTATTTCTGTCGGTTTGAATTTATAAAATAATTTTATAAACAAATCATTGGGAAAACATTCTTCTCAGTTCAACTAAATCGTATATCTCTTTGTAATACAGAATGCAGTTCTATTCCATTATTCATTGCTTTGATAGTGTGGCAATGTAACTGCAGAAATATATAATTTCTCTTTGAATTTCTGGGATAAAGTTATTGACATTATAGATTATTTTCATTTCAGCCGATATGTTCTCCGGCCTATATTAAGTGTATACTGATACGCCGAACCAACATGGAATTTCCAACAAAAGGTTTTATACTATTTACATTATTCGGACTATTGTCCTCATCTTTGTTGCCATATTTATCACAACGTTTTGGGCGATGTACGCTCCGGTCTTCTTCGGGTGGTTGGAATGTCGAACTGAAACCTTTATGTCGCTCACTGGGGTAGACTGTTCTAGTTCCACGTGCCATGTTTAATGGATGTCAGTTATCAGATATCGCCTGTTAATTCCCCTCTCCAAGTTCTCCACTGCCATAACCAGGTATTGAACTCACAACTCTTTGGGCCGGAACGTACATCGGCCGAAACGTTGTGATAAATATGGCAACAAAGATGAGGACAATAGTCCGAATAATGTAAATAGTGTACATAATACCTCATCTCAGAAATATAGAAAGATACAAAAGGTTTTATTTCTGTCTGAACATCTGGGATGAGAATTTATCATTATAATATCGGTCCTCCTATATACAAGTGCGTGACAATCTCGTCACAGATGAAGAAGAACGAACAGTAATGTGTTTCTACAGAAGGATGATGAGAATAACATGGACTAAACATGTGAGCACTGACTTAAGTTTTAAGGAAAATTGAAACGAGAAAGACAATTCTTCTTGGAATAAGAAACAGATTGTTGAAGACTCATGGAAATGATGAACGGCGAAGACCTTAGCGAATTTTACATTCGCAAGACATATTTAAATGAAGAGGACATCAGTTTGGTAAATGCTTGGCAGAATATGGATTAGGAAAGATAGCAAAAACAAAATTGGCTAGGAATTGCAAAGAACAGGAAGTTATGGAGAGTCATGATCATCCACTTTCTGAAAAGATAGGAGGCCAAGAAGAATATAGACAAAGAAAATTTGAAGGAACTGACGAAGGACTAATTCAAGTCGGGAATGGCAAAGACTTTCCCCCAATGACACAAATTATTGTTGAAGCCCAGATGAAAATGTAGGATTTTAAATGATATTTAACTGAACAACGTTGTCCTACTTGCAGGTCTGGCGTGACACAATGTTCCAGTCTCAATTCTTTCTTTAAGCCGCACTTGTAAATGTACAGTACGATACCAAGTCAAGTGAGTAACAATATTTTTTTTATTAATACAGTGTATTAATACAGGTGTACATATGTACATTATACAAGTCAAAAAATGATTTATTATTTTGTAGGATAAACTTTTGCTTTAATAACGGCCTTAATTCTTCGTAGTATGCTATAGACTAAATTCTTTAAAAAATGATTCCTGACCCTAACCCAATTAAAAACCTGTGGGCGATAATGGACCAGCCTGCCCGTAAGAGGAATGCTAAGACATAAGATGAACATATTCGAGAATTAAAGAAATGATGGATAAATCTAGCGAACGCAGTTGACTTATGTTGTAACCTAGAAAAGGTTACTGGATGAGGAATAACCAAAACGGAGGTTGGAAATGAAATGGTAATCTTTATAACATCAACAAAATACAATACTCGCCAGCCGCGTGTAGTAGGTAAACAAATGCTAGTAGTGCACTACTTAGACAGCATATTACGATATTTACCTGCCTCCCCACGAGGTAGGATCCGGAAAAATACAAATTTATTGTGGGGAAATCCGAGCCAGTGGGTTCGGGCAAAAATTGCCCGTAGACTCCGCATACGCGGTATCGGGTATTTGTCTACCTTCCCGGACGAGACACTGCCATTCAACATAGGTTCAGAAAGGAACCCGGACGAACCTATGCTGAAGGGCAGAGTCTCGTCCGGGTTCCTTTCTGCCTAAAGCCAGAAGTTTAGACACAGCCAGAGCTTGCCACGCCGACAGCTCACGCTGCCAGTTAGAGGCAGCATATTACTCCCAGTTACAATAATGTCCACCGTATTTATGACGATTGGAACATATGCATCAGTGCTCATAGATACGGAATATAACAACTTTGTAAAGAATTTAGTCTATAGCTTGCCACGAAGAATTAAAGCCGTTATTAATGCAAAAGGTTACCCAACACAATGCTAAAACATTTTTTGATTTGTATAATGTACACCTGTATTAATACCGTCTTAATAAACGAATTCTGTTACTTTTGTTGGTAAAAATACAAATGTCGACTTTCTATGATTGCGTCCATTTTTTGGCCTCGTACTGTATGCAAGGCGCATTCAATGAATACCGGCGAAGAATTTGACAAATTATTAAATGTATATATAAATTAAAGTTGAAATCCTATATTTCCGTGAGTATGCCATACATATCAATCTCACATTTTCCCTATTTCCATAACGTTTCGATATTTATCTGAGTTTATTTTGTAGAAGATGTTCTTCGTAACATTTTCGTTTTTGAGAACAATTCAATACTCTTTTATTCGTAGTTCACAGTTACATACATTTCTTGATAATAAGATAAAAGGAATATTTGCGATGTGTAAAACATTAAGACAGAATTTTGTTAACGTATTAAGTAGTGATAAGCTTTTCGAAGAAACAAGCGAAACAGTAATTGGTATTTGAAAACTAGTTGTTAGAAAACGGTACATATCCGCCGCTGGTTTATCATTTTAATATCTGTAATTTGCGCAGTTGCAATACTGATATTAAGAAACGAGGTTTTCTGCTGCTTCTTTCTTGATTTTAAATTCTGGTCCACAAGTCATAGATCAGAGTTCATGTATAACACTTAACCTAAGCGCCTCGATTTGCCAATCTCCAACTCATGCTGTGTTTGCGCATTGACAAAAGAGGAAATGACGTGGTAACTTTGTTTGGGCCTCTAAAGCACCGGTTTGTGCTAACAAGAGTAAATGTTTAAGGAAGTAACAGACGACCAGACCCCATTGGTTAAAAGCGGAAGACTGATATTTTGGAATTATGTGACGTTTTATTTGCCACCGATACAATCTTCCAAGCGGAAAGTAATCGATGAAGATATGTGATTATTTATCAATTTTTGGAATCTATGGCGTTGGCATGGTAACCCAATGATATTCTTAATCGAAATAAAGCAATAATTAACTATTTACGACAGCACTTGCGATTAATCTTAACGCGAATGGTAATTCGCTTGGCTTTCGTCTCCCTACTTTTCTAACACTCATCCAAAATAGAATATACGAAGGAAAGTCAAGAATTATCCGCTCTTTCACCATAACCTATCCTGGGAAAGACGTTAAACTACATTCGCGTTCTGACTAAGACGTTAAACTGCGTCCGGCAGCGGAGCCTCTGGTCGGGAGATTTTCAGGAGCGTGGAACCATCTCATAATTGATGGTGTTCCCAGGTCCGCCCTGACTCGGGGTGGTAGCACCTGTTGGGGTCCCAGCTATGGGCAAATAGTTAACTATTACCAGCAATACTTTTTGAGAATAATTATTACCAGCAATACAATTTTGAAGGAAATATATTACCAGAAACAGATTTTTGACAAAACAAAATATTACCAACAATAAAATATTTTGTCGGCATTGAATAACCCATTGCCGTTAAACAAAATAAATCAAACCAAGCCAAACTTTCACTATAACATATTTAAAGTTATTACACTGCCTTCTGTTCATGCATGCTAAAATTGGTACTATTTTGGTCTCGTGATCGAAGTTTTAGCTTGGTTAGGCTTGTTTTCTTGCTACTGTTACAGTGTAAGTATAACCTCTCCGCTAGAAGTGTTCACCATCGAGGAACAAAGCGAGCTAATTGGAATCTGCAGAGAACATTCTACCTCATCGATGATAACTCGCTAGTTCAGCATTAAAATCTTTAGACCTTGATGAATCTTTTCGCCAGTGGTGGTGATTGACGGGCTTTGGGCATCACGCTTGTCTGGGCACTTTTGCACTTCTTGATCTACTTATACATACTTCTACACGGTAGAACACTGTCACAGTATTGTTTTAATTTCAGACTCTGACACACTTTCTGACCACAGAAATTATCTTTGTTCTTCCTTGATGCACACTGCTAGCGGAGTGCCCATATTTACAGTAACAGCAGCAAGAAAACAGGTGCGATATACCTCAAACCTAGGAGAGAAAGATAAGTCCAGCGTAAGGTTAACGAATTATCCACAGACGCTGTAATATTCGGCGTTTTTGCCCGTTCAAAATTAAAATTCCAAACGGGGAATATTCATCACCGTCTCGCTACAATATCCGGAAGGTTCTATTTTTTTTCACTGAGTTTATACCGACAAGGAATTATCTCGAATTACATTCACTATTTTGGTCATCATTTCTTTGTACACAGTGTGCGTGCCACTACGTTAGTTTCGCCCGATGTATTCAGGTCAATACACCAAAGTCACACACCCTTTGATTCTTATTGAAACTCATATCACTTTTTTCATCAGGATAAAAGATTATTATTTTTTTTTTTAAATCGGTATCACCCTATACAAGTCCACTAAAATACAAAGGGTTACAAGGTGTGTAAGAAATACGAACAGAAACATTACTAATGAGCGGAAAGAGAAAAGAGTAATCAGAAGGACAGTAGATAGCGATTGATATTGCATTTAAATTTTTGCAAAATGAAAGTTTGCTGGAAACTATGGATCGGGAAGGGTGTTCCACAAGGGAGAAGTGCGAGAAAAGAAACTGCTAGCATAGAACTTGCGGCTACATCTTGTCAGCTCAAATGTAAACTGATGAGACCTCAACGCCAATCTAGTACTGCGCTTAAAGTCATAAAATCTAGGCTCCATAGCGAACACCTCATCCGAATAATTACCATTAACGCTCTTATAGAACAAAAACAAAGAGGCATCCTCGCGACGGTGGGTAAAAGTTATTGAAGCCGAGCCACTAGATTAGGACCAATAATATTGCTGATTCTTTTTGGATATTATCAAGGATCTCAACGTAAATAGCAGGGGCACCGGACTTATAGATATGCAAGATAGGTTCTGGAGAGAATTATTATCTCCCACTACACAGTAAACCGCCTTTCTTAGCAGGTGTAAACCTAGCAATAGATTCAAGATAGTATTTACACTTCAAATCAGCTAAGAACGTTAGCCTAAGAAGAAGCAACGATTCACTTTCCGGGTGGTTAGCATCAGTCATGCTTTTGGGAAGCAGAGAGAGGTGTCTCAGATGATTAATGGATAGAAGTTTAGTTTTGGAGCCGTTAAAATTAACAAGGCATCTTTTGCCCCAGTTAACGACGAATTTGAGAAGGTTTTGGGCATCGGCAGTTATTTTGAACTTGTCAACCAGATCATCCTTAAAATCAAATCAGGAGTAAATGGTTATGTCTTCTGTGTAGATGCCAAGTTGGGAGCTTATATCATCGGGAAGGTCATTAATGATAATTAAAAAACAGAATAGGACCAACGATGGAACCCTAGGGGATCCCCGCATTAATGCTAAAGTATCTAGACGAATGGCCGTTGAGGATAACTTTCATTTCGTGATTTGATAGGAAAGACTGTGTCAGTTAGAAATTGTTTTGAGACACCGTAACTTTTCAGCTTGTGGAGAACACCTGTATGCCAGACCCTGCCAAAGGCTTTCGAGATGTCCATTGCTACAGTCTGGACTTCACCGTTTTTATCGAGAGCATGACAGACTCTTTACGTAAGTATCAGTATTTAACCTGGAGTTACGAAAGCCATATTTCTTGTCTGAGGAGAGGCCCTGCGATGAGAGATGATGGACCAATTCAATATTGATTAGGTCCTCTAGGAGTTACCCAGAAAGGGGTAGAATGCTAATAGGCCACTAGTTTGAAGGGTCGGACGGTTCACCAGTGTTCTTAAAAACTCGAACAAAGGACAATGATATCCATCTGGTAAGAATGCAAGAGGCAGCGAGGCGTTTATTATACAGTTTAGAGAGAACTGAAGCCAGTTCGGGAGCACACTTCTTAATAACTATTACAGGGATACTATCAGGTCCAAATGCTCTGTGAGGATTTAGGTTAGAGATAATAGCAGAAACCATGGAAGGGGTGATATGCATATCACTCAAAAGGGATTCATTTTAATTGGGAAGTTAAGCAGGGATACTCTAGATGAGTCAAGAGTTGAGTTTGAAGAGAATTTATCGTCAAAGCATTCAGCTTTATCAGCAGAGGAAGAGAACACCTCAAATTGATTAAAGAGGAGGGAATAGATACCTTGCACTTATTTAATACACTATTATAGAGCCGCCGGTTATCATAAAATGAAAAGTTGTTACATGCTATGGGATACCTCATTCTCTCACCGAACATGGAGTTATCTCTTTCGAGGACCCGCTTACATTTATTACAAGTAGTAACGACTAGACGCCTGTTATGACGAGAGCTGTCACGCTTCTCTAATAAGAAGTTTTATATCTGCTGTTTAAGTCACAACACCCATACTTACCAATTAGAAAGAGCCTTTCAACTTCCGAATCCACTGAATGCAGCCATCATAGAGATTTTATCGTTCACAAAATCTTACATGACTAACGTTGACCCCCAGTATGGAAACGTTTTAAGCCTCATCAAGTGTACAACAAGGATTGAAACTAGACTATGACCTGCGCATTTACAGGCGTACTTGTGAACAAATGGACAGAGTTCATTTAAGAACTAAACAAGTCAATAATAGACCGCAATTTCCCTCCCGAAGACAATATACTGACGATGGAAATTATGCAGATAAAATAGGTACTTATAGTTGAGATAATCATGATCTTGAACAAGCAATCAACATCCACTTCCAAGAGAAACACTCAAGATAAATATCCCGAATCCATCATAATAATTTAAGATGTAGAATTCGTAAATACTAAAAACTTCAAATACCTCGGTCTATGGATCAATTATAACAGATTTAATATGGAGAAAAGAAAATTGAACATAGAAAATGCTACGCTAGGTGCAGTTTCACGTAATACCGCAACAAAACAAAAAACTGAATCTGAGTCATGTTCTTAAATAGCCTCTAAAGATCTAAACTTTAATGTGGAAGTCATGCATGGCTCAAAACACGTTCAGAAATATCTAACCTATCAGCTGTATAGAACTGCTTTCATAGATCAGTCAGTAAAAGCTTTGAGTGATTGGAGCCTAAAGGTTTTGGTGAAGACGATCCTCCTTCAAACCATGTGGACTGGCGCTACAGAATCACAAACAAAGAACTGTACCAGATAGCAGAATCTGCATCACTTGAAGACGTTTAGAAAAATCAGCTGCGTATATGGAAAACACATGTAACTTGATGAGAAAACACTGTCATAATCATGGTATTGATATTCTACACGACTTCAAACAAAAGGTTAGGAAGGAAACTCCCCCATCAATACTGAAAATAGCGCTACCAGCTACTGGCCTGTGAACCTAATTTTTTTAAAGAGAAAGATTTTATAAATTTCAACTGACAGAAATAATATAGGTTCGAAATTACGGACACTTAGTTAGTATCGAACTCACTCCAAAGTTGTAATTGTGCTAACGAAACAACACTGAGGTAACCGACGTTTTCTCGTTCAATGAATGCCGAATGGCTTCTTTAAAGGAAACAGCTTTCAACTGACAGTATATATGAAAGAGATCTTTTGATAAGCCAATACCATTTAGCAAATTTTTCTTAATATATCTTTCTATTATCATTGTGATATGCCTTTTCATTGCAGTCGGTCTTTTCACCGAACTGGTTCGTATATTTCTTGTAGGAGTTCACCATTGTCAACACGAAGGGAAATTTGTTCCCTATTCGAATTCTCTAATCGCTTATTCAATATCTCTCATATTGTACATTAAATACAAGAATTGATAACTAATAGCACCACATGTGGCTCAGTCAATGAACGCCGAACGTTCCTTTAGAAGGGAACGGCTACAATTTAAATTCATATAAATATATATATATATATATATATATATATATATATATATATATATATATATATATATATATATATATATTTGTGCATTTAGGCAGCAATCCTTCTTTCATGGACAGTTAATTAAAAACGACTGACAAGGTGCTTTTATTTAGTTTTTATATAATTTCTCGTGGGATCTAATAATGTTATTCTTTTCAGATGATAGCCGAAAGCGCTCGGATAAAAAGAACATTCGGACAGTTTTTATATAATTTATCATCTGAAAAGAAAAACATTATTAAAAAACTAAATAAAATATCTTGTCAGTCGTTTTTAATGAAATGTGCATATATATATATATATATATATATATATATATATAAAAGTGGACATGGAAGTCAGCACTTAGAGGCGACAGTCTGTTTCATGCTAGTGCAATCGTCAGGCGACTAGTGCTGTTATTTTTCTCGGCTATTTATATAAGGGTCAGTGGTGCATTATGGGTAGTCTATTTTGGCGGTTACTTTTACCGGAAGTGGCTTATTTGTTTATTTATTTATGTCAAATTGTTTTGCTTGTTTTTTGTTTGTTTTTTTATTTTTATTTTTATTTTTTATCTTATATATTTATTTTGATCGGTGTTTTTGGTTAACGTAGTAAAAATTTGTTTATATAGCTTATTGTTGGTAGTCTATAATGGCCGTCATTACCGGAAATCGCTTGTTCGCTTATTTATTTGGGTCAAATTGTTTTGCTTGTTTTTATTTATTTTCATTTTTATTTTTTATCTTATATATTTGTTTATTTGTCATTGATTAAATCTGTTTGTTGAATTTGTGGTTTTTTCTGACTATTATTTAGGTGGGAACAGTTTTTAATTTATCTATTTAGGTTGGTTATCTTTATTTGTTTTTGTTTTGTTTTGTTTTTTAAACGGCTAGTTTATCGTAATCGGTTGTTAGTTTATATATATTTGGATGTATTTAGATCGATTTATTATACTTGTTGTTATTTATTTGTTACACTATATCTTTTTGGCTTTCGGTTTTTAAGTAACGTAGTATATTATCTTTTATTAATGTTTTTTTTTTTTTTTTATTTTTATTGTATAACAGTTATAACTTTCGTCCGTTCTTTTGTTTTGATTTTGTTTCCTATATTCTAACAGCTGTGGTTTTATGATTTGTTTGGAGTAATTTATTTTGCTTATTTTATTGTTGTTTGTTTATATATTTATTTATTTTTCTATTTTAAGTTACGTAGTAAATATTTGTTTTCATGTCTACATTTTGAGATTAGCTCGGATCTTTTATTTAATAATTTATTTTCATCTGGGAAGGTAATGATAGCTATTTTTTCCTCCAAGCAAAGTTTGCAGGTTTTTGATAGGTTGTTGTAGGCTGATGATTTTTTCCTTATTTTCCAAGATATTTTTGGTGTGGTGTGTGTTTTGTTTTTTATTTCCCAGATATACTTAGAAAGCATTGTGCTGTTCGCATATTTACTATTTGTGAAAGACATTTTGTGTACATAATTTCTTTGTTTCCATGGTCCTTCGGTTACTCCTATATATACTTTTTCTTCATTATCTGCTGATTTTGTCGTGGCTTGGTAGATTACGTTGTTTTGTAAACAATTACCCTTTAAGGGACATTCGTTTTTTATTCTGCAGTTGCACGTGGGTTTAATTTGTTCGTGTGGTTTGTTAATAATTTTTCTGTTGTGCTTTTTTATTATTTGTGCCATGTTCTCGGTGCAACTGTAGCTGATTTTTACTGTGTTTTTGTTGAATATTTTGTGTAGGGTGCTTGATTCCGGGAAGTGTTTGTGTAAAAGCTTGAAGAATATTTTTCCTATGTTTGTTTTTACGTTTTTGCTGTACGGTGGGTTGAACCATATGATATTTCTTTTTCTGTTGGTCTTTTTTGTGTTCTGTGGTGAGTATGTGAGTGTTGCTGGGAATCCGCTATCTTTTAGGGCTGTTTCGTAGTCTTTCTTGGCCTTGTTAAATATAGATTCATCGGAAGAATTGTCGGAAAGCCTGCGGTTAATCGATTTAGGTATCTGTTTGATTATAGAAGGCGGGTGGTTGGAGTATATATGTATGTACTGTGGTTTATCATTCGGTTTTCTGTATGGTTTGTGTGTGCCTTTTCTTAGGTTGAAGGTGACATCTAGAAAATCTACTTCGTTTAGGTTAGTTTTTATATCTATCTCGAATCCGTTATTTTTGAAAATTTTAATTATTGCTTTTCTAGTTTTATAAGTCTTTTGTTTGTTGCAGTTTCTTAAGATTATGAGACCGTCATCTCTGTAGAGCCCTGTGTCATTTCTATCTATTATTTTGCTTAGTTCGTGTAGTAAGTAAATGCCTACGATTTCGCATGTCTCTGCACCGTCAAAGCTTCCCATTGTAGTGTCAAATATCCCATCTTTCTTTATCCATGCTTCTTCATGGTGAAATAATAATGATTTACGTGAGTGCTTAATGATTTACCATCTTGAAGCAGATGCCAATTACCGTCGATTCTAGAATCATTAAACTGGCGTCTAATAAGAATATATTTCATAAGAGTAAAGCATTGTATGAAAATGCCCTCCAGAAAAGTGATTTTGCACATAAACTATCTTACTCAAAACCTACAAATAACCATAGTGAAGTTAAGTGTAGTAATCCACACGAAAAAAGAAAAAGAAATTATTTGGTTCAAATATTATAAACAAACATTTTCAGAATAACAACCTTCTAGGGAAGATCTTTAATAGAAAAACTATTAAAATAAGTTATTAGTATACTAAAAATGTGTTTAGCGTAATTGACTCTCACAACAAGTATATCCTTAACAAATTCAATGGTGTCATCAAGAATTCTAATACCTCCCCTTGCAATTGTAGAAATAGCAATCTTTGCCCAGTTGAGGGAAAATGTAGAGCATCTAATGTTATTTATCAAGCCACCATTTACTCTAATGAAAATAAATCAAACCACCAAGTTTATATTGGAATTTCTGCGTGAGAATGGAAAAAAGTCTTTATAACCACAGACATTCTTTTTCCAACCCAAGACTAAAACACCAAAATACTTTCTCCCCCTAATTTTGGGAATTGATGGAGAAAGACCTAAACCCTCAGATCTAATTTATGTTTGGAGGAGAAAATTAAAATCATTAAATTTAAGAGCCAAGATATTTTACTAAATAAAAGGAATTAATCCAAGTGTCGCCATAGGAAAACTTCCAACTGACACAATATATTTCAACCCAATATTCCAAATCTCGCCACAGAAAAAAAATTCAACATACTATCAGCCGAAACTGTCACACCTCTCTTTCATTTATATTTTTGTTATTTTTTTCTATTCTGATATCTTCTCTATATGCAATTCTTTTTCTATATGTCTAACTGTTTTCGAGATGTGGAATATCCTTCTATATCTCAATATTTCTCTCCCTGTTACATATCTTCTATATGTGGAATTTTCTTCTATATCTAATTGTTTTTAATACTAATTTTTTTAGATATTGAATTTCAATTTAATACGTTACAGAATTTTGAAATAATTAGTATAAGTATCATATAATTTAAATTATAAACTTAGTATTTGAAAATTTATTAATATTATATTGATATGAGATTGGTCATATTTAAATGAAATTCATATATTAATAATTTACTTAATTTGTTTTACTATAACTTTTACGATAAAGTTGAATGTATAATATTGAATGGATTAATATTAACATATTTTTATAAAAGTATTAATTTTAAATACTTACTCCCATTCTATAATAATGTTAAGCGCCTCTCTAAAATGTTTTATGGCCTTTTTTTCATTCTTCTTCCTTGCTCATGTGTTGATAGGTTAATATTTATGTCGTTGTCCATTTCCAACCGTCTCATTTATCTGTACCCGACTCCACCACAACCACAATAGGTCCCTTAACTTTTTATATCTATATACCTTCCTTCACTAATATAGGTCAATTATAACTCTCTCCCCTTTACTCTTTCCTTTTTCTTTTTCTTTCTTTCTTTCCTTTGCTTTTCAAATTTCCTCTGTAGTAACGTGCGGTTTTATTCATTTTAGTATGAAACAGACTGTCGCCTCTAAGTGTTGACTTCTATGTTCACTTTTATGTTTAGACACGCTCTATCTCTGATATTGAGCACTTTATCCCATAAATATAGCACATTTTAACACTATATTCCTTTACACACATACACACACACATACACACACACATATATATATATATATTAAGACATTTTTTATGTTAATACGTTCTTTTGAGAGATACAAATATTTAAGTAAATACTCTGTTTATAATAAACAGTGTAAACGACATTTACCGGCCTGAATGTCCGAGAAATTTTCATAGAAAATATGCGTCCTCCGACAGGAATCGAACTATCCTATACGGAACTGTCATATAGCCTGACGTACTTTTACCGATTGAGCCACAGAGTTAGCAAGTTCGATTTTACTGTTTTTAAACTACAATTTTCCATTATTTTCTCTCGTACATTCATATCTGTTCGATGCGTATCCAAATGTAAACAATTGACGTCACACATTATGAAATGGACAAAGTCCGACTATTATTATAAGATATATATATATATATATATATATATATATATATATATATATATATATATATGAAGGAAAATAGGAAATATGCACTTTTCGGTCGGCTGATATAAAATTTTCCGATTCTTTTGGCATATATAATTTTGTACAGGTGAATGCAAGTCTGTTTTGGAAAGTCGGTTTCGAATTACCGACAAGTATTGGCATTTTTATCACTGTTGCGGTCATAGACTTCCGGTTATGCCCCTGTGTTTTAATTGGCTGCCATGACATTGACTGATTATCTGTTGCTGACGACGGCCGTACCTTCCAATCAATTCTTGGCATTAGGGTTGCTCTAAGGAAATATTCAAGATACGCTTTCTCATAGAAGTTCTTTTCGGTTGGTTGCAATATAATCCGAACATATACATAATTCATGCAATAAAAGCCTTGTTCTCATCTACAATTTTGATTATTTTCAACGCGACCTGGATTATTCGACACATAATTAACGATCTTCAACAGAAATACTGTCTGAAAATTAATGTAACGGAAGTCTAGGATGCTTGGTCGAAGAGTTTAATACTTAGATATATTACACAGGATAAGAGATTCATGAAGATATAGGTACATGGAAAATAGGCCCATGAGATTTTTTTAATCGATATACCCCCATGTAAGGCTGTAAAGCCACTAAGACACAAGGGGTTAGAGGTTGAGCAAGAATTAGAAATAGAAACATTACTAAGGAGCGAGAACAAAAAGAAAGTGATCAGGAGGAGAGTAGATAGTGATTGACATTGTATTTAAAGTTTTGCAGATTACAGTCAGCTGGAAAGTTTAGAGCAGGAAGGAAAAATAAATTGCAAGAAAAAAATTTTTTTTTCTAAGCTTCCGATTATGCACTTGTGTTTTAATTGGCTGTCATGACATTGATTGATTATCGGTTGCTTACGACGGCTGTACCTTCTAATCTGTTCTTGGACTTGGTTGGTATAAGGCTGTAAAGTCCCTAAGACACAAAGGGTTAGTTAGCGGGTGTGGAAGAATTAGAAACGGAAACAATACTAAGGATCGAGAACAAAAGGAGAGGGATCAAGAGGACAGTAGAATGGATTGAGATTGTATTTAAATTTTTGCAGATTGAAGTTAGCTGGAAAGCGTGGAGCCGGAAGGGAGTTCCAGAAGCGAGAATTAAATATAACACAAGTGTTGTATGAAAACGGTTCGAGACGGAAAAATAAATTGCAAAAAAAACAAATATTCACGGAGCAAAATATTGCATGGAGGAAATTAGTAATGGAGGCATTATCTGAATCGAGAGAAAATATTAAAGAATAGTAAAAGTTAATATCTCATGTAGCATGATTATGACGAAAAATCAACATGAATAAAAAACAAAAAAAAACTTTATTGGTGAATAGACTCCATAAAGGCAAAGAATTATGAAGGAATGGATTTAATAGCAGAAAATGTTCATGGAGGACAAGCTGACTGAAGAAGCGAAAACACTTCTTGGATGAAACGTTTCATGAATTAATATTTGTGTAGACAAGAAATGAAGGGCGATTTGTTATGTAAGAAAACGTCAACGCGATATTGAGAAATGAAATGGAATAGTTTATATATACACAAGCTCTGTACAAAAAACATATAATCACTTAGCCATAGCGAGGTTTTGGTATAATGAAGGATAAAACGTTTTAGTCCGCTTCTTGGAGCCTATTACATTTATCCACTTTTCTTCAGCAGGATATTCTTAATGATGCCGTTAGTCTCAAGTCTTCTATTATTCAAAAGGATCAGGACTGATGTAATGGGTGGCACGACGATTTATTAAACGCTCTGGATGAGATATGAAAAAGGGGTAGGGTAGATATTCGAAGTGGTTGGATATTTTCCAAGAAGTTAGAGGAATTTCCAAATCTTCTTAATCTCTCACCGATTTACCTTTTAGTTTCCTTTGCATGCGCTTACGATTTTTAAAGGTTCCTACGTGTTGAACGGATTCCAAAACGTGATCACTTTCAACTGATTCCTGGCTAAGTTTTGCAATGTAACTGCCGAAGTTGGATCCTACCAGATAGTCTTCGAATATTTTCTGCGGAGAAATGTACAAGTTTCCGCTAAAATACGGTAGGTAGGAGCTGTAAATGCCAGGGACACAGATTTAGTACCTCATAACCGAGCAAATAACACCACAAGTGCACGCCTGTTCGCATACGAGTATTAAGGTTTCCCCCTGATTGTTGATGTAGGCTGCGCATCCGCTTCTGGAGATATCCGAAGTGGTTGGTTGCTAATACTTGACGAAAATGACAGTGAATTACTGAAAAGAAAATTTGCTAAGGGCATTACTCAAAACAAATATGTTAAGAGCATTACGGAAAGCAAATCTGTTAAGGGTATTAGACAAAGCAAATATATTTGCATTACTCAAAGCAAATATCTCAAGGGCATTACCGAAACGAACTTTGCTAGGAGCATTACTGAAAACAAATCTTTAAGGGTCATACTAAAATTCATCAATCAAAAAGAAAATGAATATCCTCACATAAATGTTATGCTTCATCTAAAATGAAATTAAATTTAAAAGATTTCTTTAACTATGATCGATACCGTATATAATTAAGATGAAATAAAGCATAAGTCCTTTAAATGTCACATTGTAAACCCTGTTTTGATGGATGGGCTGTATAAACAATACTGAATGCGACGATAAAATTTTTTTTTTAATTGATTTGGCTGTCGAAGTGTTTACAATAATTTATAGACTAACGGAAAATTGAAAAATGCTTGAATTAGAATGGCGATGCAGAACAACAATAAAAGGAATCTCTATACGATAACATGCTTTCGAGATTGTCTTGCTGCAAGCATAGAATCGCAACCAATACACAACACAGTTACATACAGAAAAGTAAATATAATAAAAACGTTTTTAAACGTCATTTCTCATTCACAAAACCACTTAAAATATGTCAACTGCTTCGATGCCACTGGAACTACTGTTAATTGCAGCGTACAAGCAGGTTTTCAACCCTAAAAATGTTTCCAAAACTAGGTTTCCACATATATGGCGAGTATAAAATTCAAACCATTACTGCCGAGCTGTAAACAAATGGGACAGAACTACTAACAATTACTGTACACCACTTAACGTACCTTCAAATATATCCAATTAAAACTTGTATTTAGTGAAAATAGTTGGCATATTATTACAGAAATTAATATAAAATATCAAAATAGTAACAAGCATTTAGTATTCCATGAACGTCACATCGCATATCGCGTACAACCACTGATACATTAATTAGTATCGTCACTGTTTGTTTATTTACATCACTGATGCAAATGGTGGATGAGTCATACTGTGTCTTATAATAGAATACTATACGTAGCAGTACTATCAAAAAACTATCTGGTGCGATGCATAATTGGCGGTATTAATATTTTAATTGATGTTGAGTTTAATCTATTTATCAGTAAACCTGATGAATTTTAAATGTTCGCCAATTCATAACGATACACTATATACAGTACCTGCCGTTGTGTGTTGTAGGTTGTTTACTATACAAAGCATATAGAAATATATTACGGTTAGTGTCTCAATATACAGGTAATAAGTGTGACATTGACACAAATTATCGTATACTGTGGCCTAATTTAATTTACCGGTAGACCTAAGTTTTGAGCCACTGGTATACTACGTTTTATTTGGGGGTTGACCAAGAGGGTATTTATAGGCCTAATTCCGAACATGAACTAAAATCTTGAGGTCGACTTATATATGATGTCTTCTTGTACGCCAGGTTGACTTGTAGGCCGTAATTTACTGTAAACCATGAACACCACGTTACAATGAGCCCATGAAAATCTGCCATGCTCCGATTTAATAAAGCCTCATTTACCTTTAAAATAAACTCAAATTTGAACAAAGAGTAAAATGTTATCAGAAAGAATTTGGGACATTCCAATTGGGATAAACCAACACATATTTGCCTTCCACAAACATTTTGACAGATATAAATCTACCAAACTACCGTGTGGTATATTTTGAAGCAACAAAGCATTCCAAGTTGAGGTAGCGTAACTGATAAAAGATATTGATATGCAAGGATTCTCACGGCAAAATTTCTTCTAATGTCATTATAGAATATAGAGACACATTAAATCAACTTTATCTGATTACGCCAGTATGGCATAAAACTAAATAAATCCAAATATTTTTTCGTCTGACTTTACTTACACCTCTGGTTGATATCTGTCTATATATCTGAGATGAGGTATTATGTACATTATTTACATTATTCGTACTATTGTCCTCATCTTTGTAATAAATATGGCGACAAATATGAGGACAATAGTCCCAATAATGTAAATAATGTACATCTGGTTAAGTAGCAAAGGGCTAATGTTAATCCATCTAAAATTGAGGCTATCATTAAGATGTCAAGATTAGAGGAGATTACCGTACACGGACATAGAATCAAAAATCAGAAAGAGAAGAGCACCATTGTAATTTTCCATTTTATGGGAAGCCTAAGATTTCTAATCCTGACAACTTTAGCAATTCTAATGTAACCTTCACGTTTTACAAATCCCTTCAAAATAATAACTTATTACCAGTCAATAATCGAAATGAAGTAAATGTCACTTATCTTGTTCTATGATTTGACAATCCAAATCTTACTGCTAAATATAACTACAGACTCAAGCAAAATGGATTCTGAATAGGAAAACGCAAAATCATAGAGGAAAATTGTTATGTATCAAATTTTGTACTCATGCCACGAATCAAATTATTACACTGTACAAAAAGAAACACTTAGCATATTATTTGGAAAATCTTCACTATACAACTTTTATATAATTTAAATATCTAAATATAGGATGGAATAAGGAATTTCGTTCAATAGGTCACATATTTCGATTTCGGCTTTTTCCTTATTTTCATTTCGATCATTATCTTCTTGGAGATCATTTTGTAGACAATATTGTTTAGAAATTGTTTGGGTCACTTTATCTTTTGAAAGCAAAGCAAGACTGTTTTGTTTATGGTTCAGATAATTTCTTTTTAAAATTAAGACAAAAAGGTTGTTTTGTGATTCGCAAAACTTTAAGACAAAATTTAAAAAGTACCTGCGTAATCTTGTCACATTGATATTAGTTCACTTCATTGTTAGTTTATGTATACAGAATTAATATTATTAGTCTAGATAGAATTTTACTGAGATGAGACATCCACGAAATTCTAGAGCGAATTACAGTGGATTGAATAAAATATTCTGTTAGAAATTCTTTAAAGATGACGAACGTTGTGATGATAACAAAGATGAGAATATAATTCAGAACATATTCTTGTGTGGATACATTTACGACCGGTAATTTGATCAGGTGCGCGTTTGAGCTGGGGTCCGTCTCCCGGGACACAGAGATAAAAAAAAATAGTTAAATATTCTTCTCTAGCTGATAGATATTTTTTTTATTCCTGTGGCAGTGGAGACTTGTGGGGTTATTGACCCTTGTTCGATAGCGTTTCTTCGGAGGTTTGGCGCGATTGCGTCTCGATTAAAGGACAGACCTCCCGAAACGGAATGGCACTTGCAGCGTGTCTCACTGGTGATGGTTCGAGATAATGCTTTCTCTATCATTGCAGCTGGCAGAGGATCGCAAAAAAAACAAAAAATTGTTTATACTTACTTTGTTCAAACATTTTTTTTTCAATAAATTCATTTTCAATCTGTTAATCCAGCCGAGGATAGTTCATCTCATAAAACCCAAACATCTCTTGTAGCACAGGATCAAACTAGGTACCCTGTATGTGACAGCCATCCCTGAAAGATAACATGCAATCCTAACTAGACCATACTTTTCTCCCCTTACTCTTATAATAAAAAACACTCTAAATGTTTATATAATTCTTCATAAAAAATCATGAAAACATATTTTAACGTAATATCTACAATAAAAACTTATACACTTCTTCACAAAATACCTTACAAAATACAGAAATGATAGATCAACATTTTTCTGAACACTGCAAACAAAAGATATTTTTACAGTTAAAAGTTAAACGTAATAAAAAATAAAACCAGATTAAAACGACGTTATAAATCCCGGTAAGTTACATCCGATAGAATTCTGCCTGCAAGGACAGAATCCAAACCAGTTCTAAAGAGATCTAGAGAACAGGTTTCATTTGTAGCAGACAAGTAATACGATTTACGAAAGAAACAATTTACTATCATTGTTAATGTTATATTATTGAGAAAAAATTCTACGTCACGATGAATGCAATCTTTAAAGAAAGACGATGCTTGTAATTTAATCAACTGTTTTATCGATGTTCTTAAGCCAAGCAAATCTTTATATAAAGTATGTGCACAGTTCACAATATGAATTTCTGCAAACTTTGCTTTTGTTTGATTCAGGAAAAGCACTTCAGTAGTTTTAGTGCTTTACTTGTTAAACAAATACAGACATTTGATTAAAAGGCGAGGATGTACAGGTGGTGCAATGGATAGCTCCTCGGAAATAGAAATCGGATAGCTGATTTCTAATTCCAGTTGGATACATTACATTTATTACACGTAAATACCAGAGGGTATGGATTAAAGAGTAGAAGATGTATTTGGAAGAATCGTTGTTCTTCTCCAAAAAACGTTAATGCAATATTCAATTTCAAAAAATAAAAGAATTATTCTTAAAATACACAATAATTTGTCGGCTTTAAATGATCCATAAAGCGTTTATAAGCCATAAAGAATAAATCAATAGATTATGACAGGCAATCCAAAAAGACACGGTGAATGATCATAAGATGCCTTTCAAATACTAAACAAAATATAAAGAAACATGAAAATGTCGTTAGAAAGACAAATGTGTTAAAATATGTAATATCAATTTTACTCTATAGGAGTGAATACTGAACAATTTCGACACAAATGAAAAGGGGAGTTGCTGCAATAAAAATGTGGTTTTACTGGAGGGTGCTGAGAATACGATAAAAGGAGCATGAGAGCAACGTGGAAGATTTGAGGAAGATTCGTGCAAAATACACTTTTGTTTATATAAGCAAAAATAAACAATTATAATTTCTGGGACACATAAGAATGTAATAGAAATTCAAGAATATGAAACTCACGAGACATATTCTATAAAAAGGGCTCAGAGGGAAACAGCAAGTTAATTACGTAACGAGCTTATATATGGACAAAGGCCGGCAGGGATAACATTAATTAGAGCTACAAAGAAAAGGAAGTCAGCAACAGCTACCTTCTGAGGGGAAACGTCACATAAAGTTATGAAGATGTCTTATTTTATACGGTGCGAGATTAAAAGTTTCCATTTTTATAGCAGCCAGGTGCAAATGAATGTAAACTACGTCGGACATTTCGGTACGATGAGCCATATAAGAAAACGTATCCAAATTCTGATGAATAAAGCGCGTAGCAGAATTAGACAAGAAATAAGATAAGATTAGTGAGGGTTCGTCAAAGACACTGGAACAAGGAATGTGATATTTATGCTCAGAATGATATCAGAAAGAACAATACAAATTCAGAAGGATGTCTACCTGTGTTTTGTAGTATATGCAAAAGCGTTCAATAAAGTACTTCACAAAGAACTGTTGGAATAAACTTGCCATATTTACGAAGGATATTAGAATAATTCAGACGCTATACTTTCAGAAAACTACCTGATAGAAAATGAATTCAGTAAATATACAAAGTTGGAAAGGTGTATAAGACAAGTATGTGTCTTCTAACCTTAATTATTCATCCCAGATGATTCTGAGAGAAGTAGAAGTCCTACCAGGATTCATTATTGGCGGTCACATTCTCATCAACATAAAATATGGCGATGAAACAGTGTTGATAGCAAAGGAAGAGACGAATCTGAACGACCTCCTATATTAGGTACTGGAGAAAAAGGAGAAGAAAGGATTCAACATCAGTTGCATGCAAATTGTAAATTGGAGATATCAAAGTTAAACAAGTTCAACAGTTAAAATATCTTGGAAATGTCTTAACAGAGGATGGAAAAGGCAATAGCAAAACATGAAGGCGTATTGGGACAGCGAAAGATATTTTCTAAAAGCTAAGTATTACGAAACAGGAGAATTTCTTTAGGAATAAAGAAAAGACTGCCTAACCGTTATTCAATATCAATACTCCTACATGGCAGTGAATTTTGAGCCATCTCCGCATAGATGAAGAAGTAACTTGAGGAGATAGAAATGTGTTTCTATAGAAAGACGCTGAGAATAGTATGGACTGAACATGTGACCAACGAGGAAGTTTTAGAGAAAATGGAAGCGAATCGGAAATGTATACTTAATATCAGAAAGTGACAGTTGAAATTTCTAAGGTACATAAGGAGGAAAGAATGTGCATAGATTTTGACACTCCAAAGGTAGATTGAAGGCATAAAGAGGAAAACAACACATTGCCTACTGAGTTTGCCTAAATGGATGGCGGAACAGGTTTTAGAAAGGAAAACAAAAAGAAAATATAATAAGAGCTACAGAGGACAAGACATTGGGGAGAGCCGTGATAGCCGACACCCTGAAGAAACACGCTACATAGAAGAAGAAGAAAATAATAATAAGTTTCAGGTATTCCATTAACATCAGTATCCCTACAGTAACCTCAGTAACATACCTTTATAACTTCCCTCCTTCTTAGTGGCTTTATCCCCTTGCTCGTCCTGAAATGATAAAAAACAATATTTTCAGCGAACGTAGGTATTAAAAAAATTTCCTTTGCTATATATTTTGCAGACTTTCTTTTTACAAGTTAGAAAACTGTATTCTCTGTTCCTGATACGAGAATAATTACCCAGGACTTCAAAAGTTTATTTCCCTCAGTTAAGCAACATCGTTGCTGCTCAGTACTTTGATGGATGACCGCTTGGCAATACAAAATGTTGTGAACTTAAATGTACAGGCCCTCTAATGGATAACGGGTAAGAATAAGAAGTTGCATTCACTTACGCTTGTGAATATTATGGATCCATCTTTTCGCTCCCCAAGTATGGGTTAAATAGTATGACAAAAAAACAAAGAGTAATATAATATTTGTCGAAATCAGAACGTTTGTTGCGGCTAAGAATCAAATATCACCTTGTAATGTTCCTGACAAAGGACCTTCCATTCCTTTCTTGTACTTTGGCCAGAAAATGTCCGCCCTTCTCGTTCTCCCAAATCACAGAAAAAAAATTCTAAAGCTATAATTTCCAAAAAGGACTTTCTGTGGTCAGGAATTAATGATCTTGTTTTAAACTGACCGCTTGGTTTCTTTCATATCTATATGTACAGAGAAACACACACACGTACGCATATATATATATATATATATATATATATATATATATATATATATATATATATATATATATATATATATATATATGTGTGTGTGTGTGTGTATGTTTGTGTATGTGTGTAAGAGAAAGAGTGTACATATATATATATATATATAATTATATATGTACACTCTTTCTCTCACACACACACCCAAACACACACATATATATATATATATATATATATATATATATATATATATATATATATATGTGTGTTTGTGTGTGTGTGAGAGAGAAAGAGTGTACATATATATTTATATATATATATATAGAGAGAGAGAGAGAGATATGTGAAAAATTCTCAAAGTTAACATTTAGAGAAGACAATATTTATAAATAAATGACAATAAGAAAACAGTAACTGCTGACGCGTTTCGTCCGATGCGGACTTTTTCAAAGCAAGAAACGAAATGAATTTAATTAAACAAAGAAAATTAATAAAAACAAAAAACAGAGTGTTCTTAGCAAATGGAATGTAGGAAACGCTATTTTCATATTGTTAACTGAAAATGACGCCATTTAATGTCACGCGTGGAGAATATTTCATAAGCTGTGTTGATGGATTCAACCATTTTGTTTGTGAGAGCAGTAATTTTGTTAGAAAAGGTGAAATAGGGAAAAGGCCTGGGCGTAGATTAATATTTGGGTATTGTTCGATGGCGGCACTCTCTAGAATTTTCCTTCTGAGTGAGTTATTTTCTTTTTTTATAACTATAGAGTTTTTAAAATCAAAATTATGGTTGAATTTATTCCTATGTATTACTAAGGCATTATTTAAGTTGTTTAGTCTAAGGTCTCTTTTGTGTTCATTGATACGTTTTTTTTATGTTTCTGCTTGTTTCTCCAATATATTTTTGGCAATTTATTATATAAATGCCTGCTTCAGAAATGTTATTGCTATTGTTGTTTGGAGATCTTCTCATATCTATAATTGTTTTCGAGGTGTTTGTGACTATTTTAAGATTATTTAGATGGGATAGGCTATTCTGGATATTAGACGTAACAGAGTTGGTTGGTAGTATTATGTATCTGTTTTCATGTAATTTACTATTGCGGATTATGTTATTAGTTTTGTTTCGATTGTATATTTTGTATGCCTTTCTTCTTGCGTTATGGATGAAATGATGTGGGTATTGTAGGTTTTTGAATGTGTTTTCTATGTATGTTTCTTCTTTAAGTAAATATTGGATACTACAGATTTTTAATGCTCTTAGATAGAAACCTATAATAATTCCAGATTTAATTTTTGAAGAGTGGTCTGAGTAGAATCTGATCAGATCATTTTTGTTTGTGGGTTTTCTGTAAACGTCAGAATTAAGTTCGTTATTATTTCTATGTAACAAAACGTCCAGGAAAGGAAGAGTGTAATTGGTTTCAGTTTCGAAAGTGAAGTTTATAGTAGGTTCAACGTTGTTAAGTTTGGAGAGAAGATCGGTTAAATTGGGAAATATTAATAATGAGTCGTCTATGTATCTGAAATATGAAGAGTTTGTAGGGAGAATATTTTTGAATGAGTCACTTTCCAGAAATTCTAAAAATAAACAAGCAAGAACGCCGCTGAGAGGAGATCCCATTGGTAAACCAAATTTCTGTCTGTAATTTTGGTTATTAAAAGTAAAGAAACATTGCTTGGTTATAAGTTGGCATATTTTTATGATTTTGTATGTAGATAGGGGTAATTTAATTTTTGCATTTGTTAGGTGTTTTTTCTAGTAGATTTAAGCATTTTTCTATGGGGACGTTTGTATAGAGAGATTTTATATCCAAACTAGCCATATATTTGTTTTTAATGTCTATGTTTTTAGGAGGTCGCCTGAATTTTTTCATGCTGTTTCATGCTAGGCGCAGTCGTCAGGCCGCTATATACGTTCCCCCCTTACTGTTATAAAAAAGACGGCCTGATGATTGCGCCGAGCATGAAACAGCCTGTCGCCTTTGAGTGTTGACTTCAATGCTCACTTTTATATTTATATTTTCATACGTCTGTCTCTGATATTGACCACTTTATCCCATAAATGGAGCACACCTTAAAACTATATTTCTTCATACATATATATATATATATATATATATATATATATATATATATATATATATGTATATATATGGGTGGGTGGGTGTTTTGTAATTGTGTGTATGTGTGTGTGTGTGTGTATGATGACAAATTTAAAGTCAGACAAATCATTGCCAAAAAGCTTTGCAATTTATACCAATGGAACGCTGTACATCTCAATAGCAGTGATGAATATATAAACCTATCCAGCCACAAATTAAGAGATGACCAGAAGAAATTCCTAAATCTAAAATAAAATAGCCATCTCCAGCTTAAATTTGACCTCCTCGCAAAGAAGAGCGAAACTGAAATTCTACTAAATTTGAAACTCAAGAAGTAATAAAGTTTAATCGAAACCTCAAGGCAGGGGGAATATAAGATCGCACTCACCACAATAACTACAACAATATTCTAATTAAAAAAATTAAAGAAACTGATATCCAGAAAGGAATTACAGAAAAAATTGAAGAAAAGCTTAATCGTCGAACCTTGTCAGTCATCTTTAATGAAACTTGTATAAAAGAAGGATTATTGCCCAAATACAGAATCATTATTATTATTATTATTATTATTATTATTATTATTATTATCACACACACACGCACACACACACACACACATACACACACACACACATACATATATATATATATATATATATATATATATATGCAATGATAAGAAGAAGACGGAGACTTTAATTATCCATTTCGTTTTAATTTTTATTTCGTGAACACGAGGATGTTCAACTCATCAGAACGAATTCTCCGCATTTATCTTTTTATTATCATTATAATGCTCCGTAGTCTTCATTGAGCAGTCCCTTGATTTACATATCTATATGTATGTATGTATGTATATTCTTTGGCATAATCTCTAAAACAAAGGTTTATATCCTATTGCATTTTTATTGCCCTTTCAGTGCATAAATATCTTATTTTTTGTTCCATTGTCCTTAACAGAAGTGCAAACCTTTTGTCCAATTTCCGGTCTAATTCTTCTATATACACTATTCATTAGAATTCGGATGAATTTCGTTTTGTGGTCCATTAGGCTAATTGGCCGATGGAGATCACATTCGTTTGCAGATTTTTAGGCCGGTCTATGAAAATGGATCTACTTCGGTCTTCTAGTATATTACTACGCTCGGTAACTGTATACCTAAAATACACTTACTAACCACACTTATAACATTTGATAATATTCTCCTACTCATTTGACACTATTGCAGCTGTTTCATACTTGAAATAAAAAGAGAATTAATATTATAATTTTGTTTTCATAATTCTTAGTACATTATCATAATGCCTTTTTCTTTTGTCCTCAGCCTCTTTAACAATATAACTTCAACGACTTTCGTAACGATCTTTGCTGCTACACGTCGTTAAATGTTCTGTGTGTCTTGATTTGAATTTTGGACTATGTGTTATGTGTCCTTGCCTATAACTACAGAATGAACTCTTCCTAACACTATGTATACTACACGTCTCAAGAGAGAGAGAGACGAAACGAGTCGAGCCAATAGTAATTCACTCCAAACCAAACTGACAGTCATACTAACACCTTCCACATCTTGTATTATTATTCCGTGTAATATATCTTCGTCATTTCTACTCTTGTGTTCGTGTTGTTCTTCCTTGGTCCTAACCTGGACCATAACAGTGGCGACGAGGATATTGAAGAAACGAATTCTACGCGGTGAATCACTATATTTTTTTTATATATTCTTTTATCCAGATCGTTTCATTTCTTTCAGATGCGATTGATTCTGTATATGGACACCAATTTTCACTTACGAGACAACTTTCCAATTGGATTTAGGTCAGGGATTTGAGAAGGCCATTAGATTGCGCAAAACTTTTCTGCTTAAATTATCACGATGAGAAATAGGATAGAGAGGTTTGCCTATTCCCGGGTTTACTCACTCACCGGACTTTTAACCAGAGTAAAGGTTTATTGCTTCCTATTTATGATTGGGTTGTAGTCCATTCTAAAGACTTCTCATTCTCTTTCACTCCCAGTAGCCGCTTGCACCTTAGCGGCATTATCGCCTTGATTGGGATGAGTTGTTAAAAAATGGGATTTCTTAAATATGTTGATAAACTGCATACGAAATCTAAAGTGGATAAGAAATGATAATTTTTTTTTCAAAAAAACTAGCCAAAATTTGAGAGAAGCTATTTACCCCCCCTCACTCAATCTACCTGTTATATAGGAATGAAGTGTCGCTGCCGACACTTGAGTTTGAACATAGATCGCCAGTGAGCAAACACAGGCGATCCCATTATTGAATTGGATCACGTGAACATGGGAGAAAAGTAGGAAGTCATGTGACGTCTAAATGGTCGCTATATTCTAGTCTATCCTCTATATTATTCGGATCGCTATTTCATCATATTCTCTATTCCTATACGGATCACCATTTCTAATCTATCCTCTCTTACTATACGGTCCGCTATTCTCTACTCTATTCACTATACTATTTCTCTATTCGGATCACTATACGGATTACTATTCGAGCGAGTATTATCAAGCAAGTACTATTAGTGCGAGTGCTATTCGAAGGCGTCTGACACCAGTATTGTTCAACGGCGTTACTATAGTTGTATCTATGATTACAAAGTATCTACTAAAACGAGCATTACGAAAGTGACAGCGAGTATTCGTTGATATCAAACAAGTGGCAACGTGTGTTCGTTGACATCACAAAACTACCCCTCCATATTTATACCTCCATCAAATTATTTTTTCACCATACTTGTTTGTTCTTCTTCTTTAGATCTCAAGCGAGTTCATGCATAATCGCTGACCGCTGTTTTCCGGCTTCAATAATTCTGTTTGGTTAAATAATATAGAGAAGTTCTGTTTAGCATATTTATTTTATTTAATCTGAATAAGGACAAAAGAAAAACTTATTTCAGGCGACGCGCTACGTCCGCTGATATACTTTATCAAGGCAAATATAAGGATTTTATTTTGCAACCGGTATTTATGAACAAAAGTAAAAATGTTATTAATATTTCAAAAGTTTTAAATGTAAGAGACGCTCATAAATATTCATGATGTTAAGTAAAATGTCGAGGTCAATAATGGAAGATGTCGAGTGATGTAATTTAATGTCTAATAATCAAAAAAGAGTAAATCATGTTGATACTTAATTCTTATTTATACAATGAATATTTAAATTATTTTAAAATTGCATAAATGATTTAATATATATTTTTAAATAACAGGAGATTATGAATTAAACAGGTTTCTTTTAATTTTGTAATATTTTTTATAATCATGTACGTTTGCTTGGGAAAGGAGTAATTGTTTCAGGAACGGAGATATCTGAAAAAAAATAATATTCGATGGCGTCACTTTCGAGAATTCTCCGTGTAAGTCATTTTCTATTTTAATTAGTGTGACATTATTTAGATCAAGGTTGTGATTTAATTTATTTCTATTTATAACTAATGCATTTGATAAATTGTTGTATATAAGATGCTTTTTACGTTATTGGATTTTTGCAAGTTTACCTAATGTCTAATGAAGAGCAGCTGTGAGCGTTTATTTTGCATATTCAGAATTTCAGTTAAGATATATTTATAGGATACATGGGTGTAATATCAATGATAGAACATACGTAAATATAAATATAAAAGTGGACACTGAAGTCAACACAATGCGGAACACAGATTGTTCCATGGCTGAAGATTGCGTTCAAGCACGAAACAGACTGTCGTTGATCGGTGTAGACATTTACGAAGCATTCATAGGAGAATTTTTGTTCACTGTGTCGTGCTAGATAATTTTTCTTGCAAGAATCAGTCTTACATATTTATAATGTTGACCATGTTCACCATAGTCTATGAATATAGAATCCAGCGTAGTACGTAATCTGTTCAATGAAACAACGTTAAAGATTAGCACTCACGAGTCAGACACTCTACTGAATGACTATATCGCCAATACCACCAGCAGCTGTTCCGTAATTCTTTATTCTTCGATATCATAGGCTGGCAGTGAATATTACGGAAAAAAACATAGCCGCCTTTATACACGTTCAATTGAATATTTTGAGTCTTCTGATTTGTATAATCTTCTATTGGTGAAATATAAAATGAGTCAGTTCATTTTGGCTGGCTCACTAGTACACCAAGGTACCCCAAAACTCCAACATATAAATATACCATTCGTTCTTGCTTTGAATATTGCCACCTCTAGTCTTGTGTTGCTGCTATATATTTAGAGATTCTTGATAAAATACAAAGAAAATGCAATGTTATTATTCCTAAGCTGGTATCTCAGCTTCAGTCCACTTTCCCACTTTTAGGACATAGCTTCCCTGTGCCTTTTCTATAATTACTTTCATTGCAATTATTCTGTTGAATTTTGGTCTGTTCTGTGTTTTTAAAATGTTGTTATTTTTTATTCCATGCTCCAGACAAATTGTACATATGGGAACTATTTAGGTCTTCATAGAGACTGTGATGCATTGTGGTGACTGTATTAAAAATGGTAAGTAAGCATGTGTTATTTTGGTGTAAGGAATACTATGGTATATTTGGGTCTCTAATAGTGGCTAGCTAAGTTTAAGACCACATAGATTGATGACCAGTCTTCCCCTATCTCTATTTTGGGCCTTGTCCCACATTTTTGTATTTTACAAAATAAATATTATTTTCCTCTTAGATACCAAGACTTTATGGATTTAAATGTACTACTAGATTGGCGGCAAGGTCTCTTCATTTTACTGCTGAATTCGCTAGATGCAACCGTAAGTTCTATGCTAGCAGTTTCTTCTCTCGCACTTTACACTGGTGGAACTCACTTCCAAATTTTTAATTTTGCAATCCAATTTGATCTTCAGAAATGTAAATACAATGCCAATCGTTATCTAATGCTTTTACTGTTCTCTCTCCTTAATAATTTTTTTCTTTTTCTCTGCCCCCCCCCCGTTGTGTCTTATAGGCTTTATTACCTTGCTTGATTTGAAAGTATTATAAAACATACACCATTTATGAACTCATTTATGACAGGCACAGAGAAAGACAAGTGAGCGCTTACCGCGATGCGAAATGGAAAACTACCAGTAGACTGTTCCCCCGCCCTCAACTTGCCTTAACTGTGCCCCGCTCGTCCACAACAGAAGTTTACAACTGAATAAAAATATGTCTACTGCTACAATCACCTCATGGGTTTATTTCGTGGGTAACAATTTGGCCAAAGACTTATTAAGTTCTATATTAAGAGTTTCTTCTGCCACACTTCTCATTGGTAGAACATTCATCAGGTTTCTTGCTTTCCAGTCAACTATGAGGCTCAGAAATTTAAATGCAATTTCAATCGTTAACATTTGTCTTCTTAATATTATTTTTGATTGTCCTATCTCCTTAATAGTAGTTTTACTCATATCCCCTAGCACTCAGTAAAACTTGCGTTCTAGTGGCTTTATTTCCTTGCTTGTCGTGAAATTATTAAATAACATAATATACTCTGTCGTAAAAACCAGAATATCGGCAGCTTTTGCGTGAGATAGAATAATCTTTAATTGTAAAGTTGCCATTGTAATATTTACACTATGATCGGCAGTCCATCACCAAAACACCTACATAAAATTGCATCTATATTTGGAGAGGTCTCAGGCGCCGTTGGAAATCAGCCGAATCTACCAGAGGCAGTGTTATGTCGTCACAAATAATTAAGAAATTTGTTGCCAGACTCTTGTTTAATTTGCGATGGACAAAGAAACGACAAAAATGAATGTATATTGGACGAAACGTCGGGGATGTGATTATGAGTATAAATTACCGAAGTTAATAGAAATGTCCCGCGTTTCAATTGAAGAAGTCACCAGGCTGCTGTCCCCACAGCAGCTAACAAAAGCTACAGTAAAATAAAGTGAGCGGCAACATCCCGTTCGGCATTTGGTTCGTCCACCTTATTGAAATTTCTTGAAATTTCAATAGCACGACTTATAATAACACAATAGAAAGATTGGTCAACGAAAAACATAGTGGGAGAGACTCGATATGATTTCCGACAGATAGGATGAGAAATCATTTAAGATAGAAATGAGCAAAGGAATTAGATGAAGATAATCCGACCAACGAAAACACGTTTATAGCTAAGGCACACGCAAGAAATAATAACCATATACTAATAAATAGGAAACTTAAAGAAACATGTCTACATTGCCGTGGAAAAATATTGGATGAATTTCATAAAATGCGTATACTGTGGACTTTGAAGATTGCGATATCAGTTGTGGCGTTTTCGTATGTGCTGTTAAACAGAATATACAACCATTTAAACAGCTTAATGCCGAAAATGGCCATGCAAAAGCTCACCTTACAAATTCACGATAACATCTGAATTCTTAAGTAGGAACCGTTCCATCAAATTAGTATGAGTCTACGGTGCTTTGTGGTCAGTCATTTTAATTGAACATCAGCTTGTTTTTGTTTACACTAAAATCATAGCGAGAATTTCTGTTGAAATAAAAATGAAGATTGTGACATTGACTGTCTATATTTCTGAGATGAGGAATTATGCACACTATTTACATTATTTGGACTATTGTCCTCATCTTTGTTGCCATATTTATCACAATATTTCTGAGATGAAGTGTTATGTACACTATTTACATTGTTCGGACTATCGTCCTCATCTTTGTTGCCATATTTATCACAACGTTTCATTGAAAGATTCGTAATCTTAAGGAATCAGCACATATGCTAGGCCACAAAAATCTCCTGAGCCGATCAAGCATAGAAATGAATACAATATGGAACCAGTAATAAGGAGTGCCAGAGAAAAGCAATAATAACAACGAAAATTGCAATAGGAGCTCTGATAAAAAAATATAGTCATAACAGCAAAAATTGCAGTATAAGAACTGGTAAAATGGTTGTGATATCATTAAGTTTATAAGTCACAGAAATACATACGCAGATGGCACAGTGGATAAAGCCGTTAGTTTGATCCAGTGACAGTGTGAGTTCAAGACATGCTAAAGGCGGGGGAGAACTTGGAGAGGGGAATTAACAGGAGATAACTGATAACTAACATGACACGTGGAACTGGATCACTCTACCCCAGTGAGCGAAATAAAGGGTTCATTCCAACCACCTGAAGAAGACCGGAGCGGACAACGGCCAAAACGTTGTGATAAATATGGAAAACAAGGATGAACACAATGTAAATAGTGTAACATTTACGGGAAAATAACAGAATGAGAGATAGTCGGGCGGTTGGGAATTTTCAGAAACAATCTTCACCACAGCCAAAAAATATTTACTACGACTATTTAAGCATAAATAAAACATAAATTTAGACAAGATGGATAAAAGCACTAGTCAATCCAAAATTAAATGCTAGTTTATGTTGTTTCAACTGTTGCAACTTAGAAAGAGTTACTGAATGAGGAATAACGAAAACGGAGGTTGAAAATGCAATACTCGCCAGCGGCGTGAAGTAGGTAAACCACTGCTGGTGGGGGGAATACATAGACAGAGTATAACCCCCACTTACGATAGTGTCCAAGGTATTTATGAGGATTGGGACATACCCATTAATGTTAGTAGATACGGTATATAACCCTTAACAATGAGAATACGCAGAGAATGACGAAAAAGCCACATACTTATAGCAAAAAAAAGAATATTATTAACCGAAAAACATAAGACGAGTACACTGTAGTAGAAAAGTGACCATTTAACATGGGATGCTGGAAAGTGGCAACATTAAGACTTAGTTATGAATATAAAATTCTGATACAAGCGAATATATAAGAAGACTAGTG
Organism: Acanthosepion esculentum; assembly: GCA_964036315.1. Lineage (NCBI taxonomy): Eukaryota > Metazoa > Mollusca > Cephalopoda > Sepiida > Sepiidae > Acanthosepion > Acanthosepion esculentum. The sequence continues at coordinate 92,655,133 of OZ038486.1, read as the reverse complement.
TGTGAAAGAATCAATCTAAGATAAACCAAAAAGACGGTATAATTTAGTGGTGAACACCTAACGGGGTGATGGTAGCAGAAATTTGGTAAAATTTGATGGAAGTATGAGCTGAGAAAATTAAATAATCTTTTAACGGACTAAGAAGGTGGAGAAAGCTTTGAGCTTGAAGCTATTTTCGGCACATCACGTGCAACCAGAAAAGGATTTATTTGGATAAAGAGGTTTAACCTTTGGAAAACTGACCAGTACAAAGTCATGATCTCTATGTATTTCAACCCTTGCTGTGGTTAGTGAAGAAACATGTGCTCCAAATAAAACCACGCAGAGCTTCGAGATTACTGCCAAGAAAATAGAAAATTCCTGATGAGAAAATCTAGACATCGTTCCATTCAACAACACATCGAATTGAGGCAATTATTCGAAGTATCGATACTTAAGCGCTGGAGAAAGTTGACATGATGTCTCCCTATATGCTCACAAAACCCAAAATTATCACTGTTGTCGATAACATTGTATATATAGCCATTGTAACGTCCTTAGAATCTCTGCATAACTATCTGTCAACCTTTTGATTGAACTTTTGATCGTGATCAAAGCTCTTCTTTTATAAAAAAACAACAAAAAACAAAGCATTCAAATCGCTTGATGTTTCATCTGGCTCAACGAGAACTTTGTGCCGGACAAGATGGTTATCTTTTATTTTTGTTGATATAAATTCCCCTGTCCGCATCACATATGACTTGTATCGAAGTTCCTAACACACAATTTTTCTGATAAGGTGCATTTAAACCCTGGACAAATTAATAATGGCGTTAATTGATTTCCTATAGATCTTAATGACCAATTTTGCATCTTACGTACAGATTTGGACGTTCTGATAGTATCAATAACTTCTTCAGGCGTCCTATATTTAGCTACTGCTGTAGAATTCTAGTTAGCGGCTTCTAGCGACCTGCGAACTTTGACCATTGATGACCGTGCAACGTTCAGGAAACGAGCAGTAGCTATCGTACCTTTTCATTTGCTTACATAGAGCGATGTTTGTAATCAGTTATCTGAAATCAAATGATAATCAGAATGAGTTTGGAAAAAGATGCGTTCTTAAATAACTGAGCAATATTGTAGACATATTGGCAAACATAAGAAGAAACCAAGTTCAAATATTGTCAGAAAAACAATCAAAGCAATCAATTCCATTTATTGGCAAAGAAACAGAGATATGGTATTCGTACTTTGAGATTCATGCAGACCAAAAAATGACGACTGCATATTCAAAGACAAAAGATCAAAGCAAATATATTCATAAGATGAGATGCATAGAGAAAAAAAATTTCGGACATATATTTGCGAGCTACACACAAAATAAATCCAGTCATATAGACTGAGATATAAGATCAAAACTGTTAAAGGATATATAAGCCAAACAAATCACTTCTTCATATTCAAAGACATAGAATGTAACGTAATGGCTGCTCTATTCTGAGAGCCATACAGAACAAGGGAATACAGTCCTTATTTTGTCAGACATTAAAAAATAGCAGCATATTTTTCCGTATTCTATTCATGTGCCATTCGATATATGTTATACAGTTAGCCTTTTCATATTTGGTTTTCGCGTCATTGTCTTGATAAATAAACTGCGAATGTTTCTACCAACTCAAGGGGGATAACTGAAAATATATAAGTATTATTTTTTTTTTTTGGCTGATATTATGTCGATTATAATAACGAATGCATTAGCGGGAACGTAATATTTTTTTATATTATTATTACCATTATTGATATTATTTTTTTATGTTGTTATTAACTTTATCCACCGATTCGTCAACCCTGAAATCGCAGGAGGATAATTACATATGCAAATTATTAACGTCTCTCCCCGAAGAATGAACAAAATAGCAGGAGAGTTCCATAAGCGTTATATTAGTACCTAATTAACTAATCAAAAATTTAAAGTTGAGTACGACCCTATCATGTTAATCCAGTTTCAGTTGGTTTCCATTTACGCTGGCTACGTTTCATTCGTTTTCTGTGGTTTAGCAGAAAAAAAAACGTTTTTCACAAGAAACATCTGTACAAAGACTTGATATTCTTCTTCTTCTTCTTCTTCTTCTTCTTATTATTATTATTATTAGTAGTATTATTATTATTATTATTATTATTATTATTATTATTATTATTATTATTAATGTTAATCAACAAAACTATTTTTGTAATTTAATATCAGAGGCCTGGTTATCGTTAAGATACCACGAAGGCAACCTCGTTGTTATGAATAATCAAGAGTAGTCTCCCCTTGTTTCGTTACTATCCTCTTTGAGAGAACTATTACTGTTTACTGGGACTATAAAAGGACACCATATGCAAACCCAGTATTCTCATTTGAATAAAGCTTATTAAAGCCTACACCTATCTGACTTTTGTCATTACAACCGTTTTTAATACCGTATCTTCATTCCTTTGTGCATTTTTGGTCCAACAATCATGGTTTCGACTGTCAACTTGAAATTGGACAAATTGTTTCAGTACTCTTGTGGGATTTAGAGCTTTTGTCTATTTTTCTTTATAATTTTACTCCACGGTGCAATCATCTTTTATTATGATTATGCATTTTCTATGTATCTTTGCCAGATATTATATATTCGTTACAGGAAAGTAAGTGCAAATGACCTCACATCTTCAGCATCTGCCTCACTATACACACACAGGTCAACAAAACGGCTTTATTATCAACATTCAGCATTCTTTAACGTAATTTCTATTCATATAATAAAGATTCAAATATCTTGGCATGGTTCCAAGTGCCGACGTTATTATTGGCACGACCCAAAGTGTTATAGTTTACTCAGTTCCTGTCTTGTTTCTGGAACTTCTCCATTTTTTTGCCAATTGTATTTATCCTGCGATACACAAGACAGGCTATAGCCGTACTCTAATTTTTCTTTTCGTTTCTTTATTTAATACTAAAAGACATTGCCGGTCTGAATCTAAAAAAATCCTGAGTATTTTAATCTTTATATCTTTGGGTCTTGTTACTGGATCTAACCAACTCCTTTAAACTCTGTGCCATGTGTCCTCGAGAGTGAGTTCAATACCTGGTTAAGGCAGTGGAGAACTTGTAGAGAAGAATTAACAGGAGATAACTGATAAGTTACATCCATTAAACATGGTACGTGGAACTAGAATCGTCAACCCCAGTGAGCGGAATAAAGGGTTCAGTTTGACATTCCAGCTACCTGAAGAAGGCTGGAGCGTACAACGGCCGAAACGTTGTAATAAACATAGCAACAAAGATGAGGCCAATAGTCCGAATAGTGTAAATCGTGTACATAATACCTCATCTCAGAAATATAGACAGATTACTGTATCTGCCATGTTCTTATTACGCCATACTTCTTCTATGTACCGTGTCCTTTCAGTATATGGGCGGTAATAGCTCTCCATAAATTTCTATCTATCTTGTGTGGCTCTTAGCAGTTGCTCTCCTTTTCTAAAGCAGTTGTTTCCAGTTTCGCCAGTCATTAACACAAGTTCATTTTTTAAGTGGCTCGCTGTCTCAGCCTATCTCTCTTGAACTCAATGTGCCCTGTGAGTATTAAGGTTGCCAAGCCCTCCTTATTCATTATTTGTCCAAAGAATTTCAGTTGTCTTTTTACTGGCTTTTAGTGCTCTTTCTGTTGCCATTTTTTTAAAGACTCCTTTGCTGCTAACTCGTGTTATCCATAGAATTCTCATTATCATTCTGTAGAACAACATTTTTGCTTCTTCAAATTTCTGTCCTCATCCGAGGAGAAAACGTTCAACATTTGCTTCCATCTAAGACGATTTTTCCCCCATTTCTCAGCACCTTCATTAGCTTTAAGAATGCTTCTTTGGCTCCCACAACGCCTGTTTGGATCTCGGTGTCGCATTTTTATCCTTTGTTAAAACGCTTCCCAGACATTTGAACTTCTACAAGTGCTTGATATTGATGTATCCACAGGTTGGCATATTTAGCTAAATGGCTTATTGAACTTTGTCAGACATGTCATGGCATCAGACGCGATGAAACATCACAGATTGTTTAAATTGTGGCTTGCTTCCTGTTCAGTCAAATTGTCTAAGATTGAAGGCAGGAAAGGCGTGTAACAATTCTTATGGTGACTGCTGATCTTTCTTTTTTCTAAACCAACGTATTTTGTAACCATTGCAATGCAAGAAATTATGTCTTGCGGAATTGACTGCATGAGCAACTCGCTCGATAACGTCATTGAACAGAAAATCCCTGACAGTGTGAACAACTTCTGTGATAACATCTGTGGACAGAAGATTTCTGATGATAGTTTAGTATTTTTGTTCGTTGCCATTTGATGTGAGCAGAAGTAGATGATTTCTTTGCCACCACTCTCCATTGAAGCCTGTGTAAAATAATTATGCAATATAACGTCGTCACAACTCAAGATACGATAAGTCTCAACCTGGGGAAAAAATCATGCGTATTATCTCAAAGACCGTTGCTAGTAAAATAAATTTGATCTTTAAACTCTATTTTACACATTGAATGATCGTATTTATAGGCTTATCAGATATATAAATTTGTTGAATTCCTCCGCTTTGGATCTATGATTGTTGTTCAATACCAGATAAAAGACGATATTTCAATTGATAATTTTTAAAGATGTGTGTCCCGATCTCTTAACAAAAGCCTTCCAAATCAAAATCATTTCAATTGAAACTTTTTTTTCCGATTGGATCTACGCTAATAAATATAGACATTTTCCGTAGCTGTCTATATTTCTGAGATGAGGTATTATTTACATTATTTAGATTATTCGGACTATTGTCCTCATCTTTGTCGCCATATTTATTACGTTTCGGACGTTGTACTCCCCGGCTTTCTTCAGGTGGTTGAAAAGTTGAACTGAACCCTTTATTTCGCTCACTGGGGTAGACTGTTCTAGTTCTAACTGCCATGTTTAATGGATGTCATTTATCACTTATCTCCTTCGTAATTCCCTCTCCATGTTCTCCACCGCCTTAACCGGATATTGAGCTCACACTCTTTGGGTTTTGTCACTGGATCTAACTAACGCCTTTATCCACTGTGTTATGTGTCCTTGAGAACATCTGTGTATGGATTCCTGGGTATTATAAACCTAATGTCTTCAGCCATCATTTTTTTACCAGTGCTCATATTGCATTTTTTGCTGTTATCATTTAATTTTTTTACTAGAGCTCATATTGCAATTTTTGTTATTGTTATCGCTTTTCTCTGACACTCCTTAATACTGGTTCCCATACTGTATTCATTTCTATGCTTAGTCAGCTCAGGGGATTTTTGTGGCCTAGCATATGTGTTGATTTCTTGGGTTTACGAATTTTCCAATGGTGTTCTTTGTCTGTGATCTCAAGCTGATCCAACAGAGGGCGGTGATCTCCTATCTCTCTCCATATGTGGTCAGCCACGCCTGATTTTTCCTCTCTCCTTCGTGTTACAGCTTTCTGGTGTTCTTGAAGCCTTACCTTAAGGGGGCGGCTGATTTCCCTTCTGTATTACTTCCCGCAGCTGCACGGGATAGCATACACACAGTCTTTAGCCTTGTTCTCCTCAATGTTTGGGGTCTTATTTGGGAGAGATATCTGCGAAGTTTCGTCCAGCTTTTGAAGGTTGTCCTGATTTCTTTCTTCTGTGTGTCATGTTAGATTGTTGGCGATCAGGCTGGTCAAAATTCCCCTTCCTTTGTTTTTAATAAATTATGTATTTAAAAAGAACTCTCCTAAAACATATTTCTCAATCCATTTAGTTGTGCTCGTTATTTTCCACTGTATCTCTTGCCTTCAATCTGGCCAGTGAGCGTCAAATTTTCCAAGTGTTCCTTCTGTTTCCAAGAAATTCCAACATTCACTTTCTGATGTCAAGTATAAGTGTCCTTCTCATTACCATTTTTCTTTAAAACTTCGTTGTTTCTTATATGTTCGGGCGATGGCATTCTCAGCCGCCTTCTGTAAATCCACATTTCTTTTGTCTCAAATTGATACGTTGAAAGGGCTGATTCTTATAGAAGAGCCAATAGAATGAGTAGAAGTTGTAGTTTCTTAGGAATACCCGTTTACATAAATGCTGAAAGAAGAATTAAATCCCAGATTAACCACTTATGAAAATATATCCGTGAATAAATAAGCCTAGTCTAGAATAACACCCTAGTGCGTTTGAATCTAACCTACTTCGTAGCTGATTGTATAAATTTTACCTCGTCTAAACTGTACATATTTAGGACAGTTCATACCACCATTTTACTATTAGTATCAACAACTGTTTGTTGTTAACTAGAGTATTATATTCTAGCTTTAGTCTACAAACATGATTGGCATGAACCCATTTGACACCAACTGACTGGCCAAAATACACTGGTATCCAGAAGTTAGGGTTTCCAAGGAAATGGAAACTGTAGAATGCACACGAGAAAACCCTCTGTAGAGTTTGGTTTATTTATTTTGTTTTAATGCATATCAACCTCAATGGGTTATTTAATTCCGACAACATTTTCAGGATAGATTTGTATGAATAGAATATGTATTCTTTGGCTTAGATTGGTTTGGTATATTTTGTTTAACGGCATATCAACCTCAATGGGTTATTTAATTCCGACAACATTTTCAGGATAGATTTATATGAATAGAATATGTATTCTTTGGCTTAGATTGGTTTGGTATATTTTGTTTAACGGCATATCAACCTCAATGGGTTATTTAATGCCGACAACATTTTTAGGATAGATCCATATGAATAGAATATGTATTCTTTGCTTTAGATTGGTTTGGTTTATTTTGTTTTGCGGCATATCAACCTCAATGGGTTATTTAATGCTGACAGCATTTTTAGGATAGATTCGTATGAATAGAATATGTATTCTCTGGTTTAGATTGGTTTGGTTTATTTTGTTTTGCGGCATATCAACCTCAGTGGATTATTTAATGCCAACAATTTTTTTATTGCTGGTAATATTTTGTTTTGTCAAATATCTGTCTTTGTAATATTTTTCCGGTAAATTTTGGTTTTAACACCCGAACTAAATATCCCTTAATTTAGTTCCAAAATCACCATATTTCTGTGTAACTGTACATGCTGAACTGAAATTAACAATTATATCATGAAGAAACCTACCGTTTTGGAGATAACAACAAGAAAAAATCGGACTTCCTGTTGGTAATTCGTACCCCATTACCGCCATTGCGATATCTCATTCAATGCCGAGTATTTCCGGTGCAGAAATAAATAATATGGCCTATTTACTTCTTTTACAGATTTTCGTTGTAGAAAATCAGTACGCACTACCATAAAGAAATATAATATTTTTCTTTTTTTAGGTTTAGGGGTTGTGTTTGGCTTTTTTTCCTGTGTAGAGTAGGGGACAAATTAAAAAAATACATTTAATGATACAATAAACCGGATTATCTTTAGGGTTAGGTGTTACGTTTAGGGGAGATTTTCTTTCTGTGTAGAAAAGAGGAAATTTTAAAAAAAAAATCATTGAATCAGATATCGAGATGGCGGTAATGGGGGATGAATTACCAACAAGAAGTCTGATTTTTTTGTACATTTACACGGAATTATGACAATTTTTGAAAAATTTTAGGGGATATTTAGTTCGGCTGTTAAAACCAAAATTCATGAGTTTTCCTTCAAAATTGTATTGCTGGCAATAATTTTTTTTTAAAAGTCTTGCTGGTAATAGTTAACTATTTGTCCATAGCTAGGACCGTAACAGGTGGTACCACCGTGGATCAGTGTGGACGTGGGAACACCAGCAATTAAGAGGTGGTTTCACGCTTCTCAAAACCTCCTGATCAGAAGCCTTGCTGTTGGATGTAGTTTAACGTCTTACCCAGCACGCGAATGTCGTTTAACGTCTTACCCAGGACGACAAATCTCTGTAGAGGTGTGATACACCATTATCATACGTCGTATGTGAATGTAATAATATAAGTCTGGTAACAATAGAAAATAAAAGTGGTTGTTCTGATCTGTGACAGATATTGTATCAGGGTCCATTCCATGCGTGAAATAGCCCCGATATAAAACAAACTAGCCTAGAATTAACATCATAGATTGCCATTGTTGAAGCGATCCTGAACGAACTACATGTACTACGAGGGTTTATTATTGGTAGAAATAAACTTAACAACAAAAGGCAATCCGATTATACAGTAATAATATAAAGGAAGACTGCAGGAAACAATTCTCACAAGACAGAATGTGTGGTTGTAAGCAAGATGAACAGTCCAAAGTGTAAACTACGAAAACGAAATGCCCAAAGCAGGTACGTACAAAAAGTGTGTTTTTAAAGGAAAGACACTGAATTCCGAAGATGCATTGAAATAGCCAAGATGTCATCAAAAGTTGAGCAAAATATTAAGAAAAAGGAATAATCTGGTTGAAACAAAGAAAAGTGACTTTATCTCTGATCGCTGACATTTCTCTTCCATCACAGCAACTTTTGGATAATCTCGTCACAGTGCATTTTGGTAATCTCGTCACAAGTGAAGAGACTTGAGGCATTTGGTTATTCTGAAGGATGCTAAGGATAGCATGAATTGAACACGTGAATGACGAGGAAGTTTAAAGGAAAATGGAAACAAAAAAACATTATAAAGATACATTTAAAATTACTAGGGCATATAATGAGAACAGAGGGATTGGAGAATTCGACACCCACAGGAAATATTAAAGAGAAG
>OZ038486.1:92606418-92641418 GCA_964036315.1 Acanthosepion esculentum | reverse complement strand
TAACACTCAATTAAGCTGGAAAATCAAATCCTTGATAATGGCTAAAGGTATAGCCGAAAGCGCTCAGAAATATAAAACATTGGACAGTTCTTACACACCCTTTGTCCAGAAAAGAAAGCTCTTGTTCGAACAAGAGGAAAATTAAATAAAAAGCTTAACCGTAGTATCTTGTTTGTCGTTTTTAATGAAACATGCATAAATATATATATATATATATATATATATATATATATATGTGTGTGTGTGTGTGTGTGTGTGTGTGTGTGTGTGTGTGTGTGTGTGTGTATGTATGTGTGTGTGTGTGTGCGTGTGTGTGCTTTTCTTATCGCTTTACTTTACTAACTTTTGTAGTTTTCTTTTGTATGTCTGCTATCAACATTGTGTTCTCTTGATAGCTTATTTTTTATGATTTTTAGCAGCCAATAATTAATCCTAGTAGTAATTCGGATTCTCTCAGAATCCATTCACTTTATAGGTTGAATAAGTTCCGTGTATATTTTGCTATATCTACTGAATTAATTTTATGTCCGTATACGAGGGATTTTTTTGCAAGTATAGGTTCTAGATTCTTCTAATTCCTTTCCCAAATATGTCAAATTTACAAACCAGTTCCAAGAGTTCTCTCAAACGATTTTGCATAAACTACAACAAACAGGTACATTTATCTGCATTTATATTGTTCTTTTGATACCATTTTGAGTATAAATAACGCGTGTCTTGTTTCGGTGTCTTTGTCGAACCCGCACTGCTTTTGTCCTATTTCCTGTCTCATCTATTGTGCGCTCTATTCATCAGAATTCGTATAATAATTTTTTCTTATATAATTAGGCTGATCGTCCGAGGGAGTTCACATTCGTTTCCAACTGACTTCTTAGGCAGTGCTATGAAAATAGATCTGCTTAGGTCTTTTGGGTTATCACCATCGTTGTAGATTTCATTTATTATGCCTGTAATCTTGTCAATGCCGAAATCATTTAAAGCTGACAGCATCACGATTACAATTCCGCCTGCCCCTGCTGCTTTGTTTCTATTCCATTTGCCCAGTGCTGGTTTCACTTCAGAATTTAATATTTCTGGTCCTGTTTTTATATCTTTGTATTTTCGGTCGTTCTCTTTTGTCGTGGAAGAGTTTTTCAATGTATTTATTCCATCTCTCAAGTATTTCTTCTTTCTTTAATATCAGTTTCTCATCTTTAAATTATATGCATTGCATCCTGTTGATGTGTGTTTCTTTTATCCTGTTAGTTCTCGTAGGTTTTTGCGTCTTTATGTTTCATACTCATTCTTTCTATTTCTGCATATTTTCTGTTGAGCTATTCCGATTTAGCCTGTCTGCATTTGCATCTGCAATCCTATATCATGTCTATACCTTGCCATTGTTTGTAATCTCTTTTTCATAAAGTCGAGGATTTCATCTGTCATACATTTTTTCTTTTCTTCCTCTAATTTGCTTAGCGATTATCTCAATTTCTTATGTTACTAAAGCGTACTTCATGTGTCGCACTTCGGGTTTCAATTTCCATTCATTCCTTCTTAACGAATTGTCACGCTATTCACATATTTCTCCTTCAGATTCGCGTCATTCAAGAGTCTGTCGTATTATGTGTGTGCCTTAGTTCCCTTCAATTCCCGTAGTTTCTCTCATATCGATTAAAGATGGTCGCTTCCGTAGTCGGCACTTGGATATATTTTATAGGATAAAATTGCATTGCCAAATTGGGTGTTCTTGAAACTAGCTGCTCATTCACTACATACCAGTGCGCCCATTTTTCTCCGCCTTCATTACGAGTTACTAGTTCAAAATTGCCAAGTATTTCACCGTCACTCTTCTGGTCTACTTTGGCATTCAAATCTCCCATGACGATTGAAGTTTCTTGCGATTTGCATTGAGCCTTGTCATTGTTTCGATTTCTTCTTTTGTACTTTGTGCTGTCAGTGAATACACAACCATGATGGATATGTTGAAGGTCTTTCCTTTCAGCTTAACGACAAGAATACTTTCAGATATTAGACAGTATTCCAGAACACATCTATTTATATCTTGGTCTAGTATCAGTCCTACTCCTCTTGCATTTTTTATTTTTGTCCGCCTGCATACATGATTCTGTGTTTGTCACTGACAGCATCTCCATTGTTTGCCCGTCTTGTTTCACATACGCCTAAATTATTAACATTTTTACCTGCCATTTAACCAGCCAATTTCCTTCTTTATATTTAGTAAATGACCACGCTGATTAAATGTTCTGATATTCCATGTCGCGAGAAATATTGTTTGAAGCGAAAAATTGCTAGATAACTCTCATGTGACACGTGAGAGATAGATAGATAGATAGATAGATAGATAGATAGATAGATAGATAGATAGATAGATAGATAATTATAACATGTTATTATTATTATAATGACTGATTGTAATATTATTCGTCCCTTGTCCAATATGTGCAATTAAGGAATCTGCCATGTTTTCTGATTTTTGGTGACTAGCGAACTAGGAGTAAAATGGGAGAGATGAAAATGAGAATGGAATAGAAAGAAAAAATCCCCAATCTAGACGCCCGATGTTGAACCAGTGAACACTTTGATCAGAAGTTTCGCTTTAGTTGCTCAAATACTACTACTATTATTACTACTCCCAGTCTTCCCCACCGTTCCAGTAGGTGGCTGGGCAGTTTTCGACCATAAAGTATAGTCAATCCTCTACTTTCCCCAAATAATCCACCATAAAGTTCAGCCATATCATAAGACCTATTGAGTTGTGAACAGGGACATTTTAAATGAAAATCAGAATTCTTTACCAAGCAATTTTGAAACTTTTCAATTTTGCAGTTGTTGTACCATTATAGGAAGTTATATATATATATATATATATATATATATATATATATATATGTGTGTGTGTGTGTGTGTGTGTGTGTGTGTGTGTGTGTGTGTGTGTGTATGTGTGGGTGTGTTTGTATGTATATATATTATAAATTTACTAATTTAAAAATATGGTTCCATCGCTACACAGGGATTACCATGTTTCAAAAACAAAAAGACTTCAAATTCAATTATAGAATTAAATTAATGTCCCTAGACCTGTTTCATTTTCAAGCGAATTTTGGAACGCACATTTCTAAAATTCGCTTGAAAATGTAACAAGTGTAGGGACTTTAATTTAATTCTATAACAGAATTTGAAGTTTTTAATTTTTTTGAAACATGGTAATCCCTGTGTAGTGATGAAAGCATATTTTTAAATTAGGAAATTGATTATAGTTATTCTCTGCAGAATTGTATTGAGCACTACTTTTTAAAAATAAAAATAATTAATAAGAACACCGGATTATAAATCTTACTCTTCTTTCTCTTTATATATATATATATTTACAAAACATTGTTGGTTCAAAGCAGATTTATAAATAAACATATTTTTCGGTTTACTTAGTAACATTCGGGTATAATCGCAAATTAAGAAAATCCTTCACTGTTGAAACATCAGGCCTTACGCTCTTGCTATATATTTCGAGACTCTTGATGAAATACGATGAAGGATCTGCAATGTTATTGGTCCTGAGCTGGCATCCCGATTTCAGTCAATTTCCCCCCCACCACCACCATCACCATGACGTAGCTTCCTTGTGCTTTTTCTATAGATATATTTATGTTTAATTGTTGTGATTAACTTTCCGGTATGGGACTAGAGTTTATGAATTTAAGCGCATTTAACTACTAAAATGCCAGTCACCAAAAAATAAAAAAGCACCTCCACAGCAGATATATTAAATGCAGTTATTGGACAAAGAAGAAATAATATTGCAATAATAATAATAATAATAATATATATATATATATATATATATATATATATATATATATATATATATATATATATATATATATATATATATATATATATATATTATAGTCGTATGCATGTGTTATGGTTTATCTGTGTGGGACACGGGTAAATACAGAGTCCGCCAAAAGGAACGCAAAACTTGTCTTTCGTAATATTATCTAATTGCGATAATACTGTTTACTGTAGTACGATATTTTCTCGACTGACGGCCCTTAGACAAGAAGGTGAAACTGCGTATGCACAATATCACTGCAAACATTGGGCAACGTTGTCCATGTACTAGTTCGCAGTATTAATAAATGTCTGGAAGATGAAGCCCACCATTTTGAGCATCACTTATGACTGGAGAGTAAAAAAGTGTACGTGTATTAACGTCGTTATGTCTGAATACATTTAGTATTACAATATCTATATAAGTTCTTTTCCTTTTTTGAAGTGTGCATACATTTTGGGGCAGATTATGTTTGTGTATGACTGAGTGAAAAAGTATTCATTGTCCCCAAGTACATAATGTTTTTACTTTTTCAGACAACATTACAGAAGTTTTGAAGAAAGTGTTAAGCTGACCTGGAGAGGTTGATTCACACATTTCCCAAGGATATTTACGCCTGAATGACTAATGAAACCGACTGGAATTGGAATTCTAATAGGATAGGAAATATCTCCCGTACTTGGTGACAGTCGAAAAGTGAGAATTAAAAATTCAAAACGTGAGAATTAAAAGCTGCGTGTCATCTCAGCTATATTTTTTAATCATGGTCGGCTCCATTAGTAAAAATCAACAACGATAATTAATATTAACTCTTTATTGTAATTTTTTTAGAGTTCCAAACGAAAATCTGACTTGTTCACAGTCGCCAAGACCAATGACAGGAGAACCGGTTGCTTCGGTAAATTGAGGTCTAATTTTCTAAATATTTGATTTAGCAGACGGATAAGTTCGAGCCAAACAATTGGGAGCTTTTGTGTCGGTAATGTCAAATAAAAAATTGAATATAGAATAGCCATCGCCAGAAGTAGTTTCATTCCACACCTCAAATTGCTACTTGACCAAAACATTAACCGTAAAACTCGAGACGTGTTTTTAAATCGCCTTTTCAAATCGAGACATTCATATTGTCTGGCACAAAACACGTCCAGATAGATATATAAACTGTCAGCTCGACATTATCGCTTTCTATGATCAATGATTAAAATGTTTTATTTTTTTTTGTTTTGTTTTTTTGCGACTGAAACAGAAAGGTCGAGAAAAACATTATCCTTCTTTGAACATACAAAATGTATTACGGCTAAAGAATTACACATAACTGTACTAAATAACAAAACCCCATCACTTGAGGGCTGCCAATAGCAGCAATAAATTAAATGGACGACACATTTAACTCTAAGAAAAAAGGTGTTAACGTTCCTCACCGCTTCAAGTAAAAGACGAGGAAGGAGAACCCCTCCTCCCTATGGATAGACCGATAACATCTACTGGCTTAAGAAACGTATTTTCCTGCAAAAATGATATAAGGGAAGGTTTTGTAAATTTTAGCAATGCTGTGCTGGCTGCCCGATCGATGAATGCCAAATGTTTCCATCTACGGAAATGGATAAATTTACTATTGCCATTATAACTTACTGTTTGTTAATTATCTGTTAGCAACCTTCCAACAGGTCATTCCTAAGAAACTAATTGATTTTTGTGCAATTTAGACGATTCAATAATTCTAAGTATTGCGGAAGACAATCTTGAGACTAGATTTTAACTGACTAATATAATTTAAAATAATCAAATTGCCAATACTTTATAGCTCGCATTGGGCCGATTTATGCACACAAATCGAGGCCGATTAGACATAGGTAAAAAATGAGGCTATAATATCAGTTACTTTTTTAAATTTTATATTGAAATTCACCAAGACAAGACTCGAGAGCCGATCAAGTTAGAGGGCTACTGTTAAGAGGGTTATGATAAATTTAATGAGATACGAGTGAAAGTGGAGGTGGTACAAAATGAAGATTATTCAGATGAGGAGGTTAGATGACGAGTGATCTTTCAATTGAAGATGTTAACATTGTCGTGTTTAGGTTTCAGAAACTGATTTCTTTATGACTTATTGAATTTTTACAGGTTACTTAAAGTCGGAAAATATTTTTAGTTTTTAAACATTTTTGGAGATAATAATGATTTACTAATACAAGTCCTACTAATTAACCTATAGATTGGCGAAGAAGATGTGCATTCATAACTTTCGGAACACGCATTTTCGTGTGAGTGAATATAACGAATCCGACTGCAATTAGAACTCGGATCTCTGATTTCAAACCCGGACTGAACACACAATTTCTATATCACTAAATTCATGAACAAACACATTAATCTGCTAGGCTAAATAACGTAAACAATGATAATTCTTTAGGAGAAAGTCATACCTTTTCCAAGAGTATTTCACCGTAAGAGAATATAACGGACACGACGGGAATTGGAACTTGGCTTTACGATTTCCAATTCCGAGCTTTTTCCATTGCACCGTCCGCACATCCAAGCTTACAGCATTTGGTATTCCCAACTACTCACCCATCTAGAGTTGACGTTGCTTAACTTCGATGATCGTAGGTTTGGTTTGGTTTGTTTAACGGCATATCAACCTCAACGGGTCATTTAATGCCGACAACTTATTTTTTCCTGGTAGTATTTTTGTTTTCTCAAAAATCTATTTCTGTTAATATTTGTGGCCTCAAAAATATATAGCTGTTAATATTATTTTTTCAAAAACGTACAGCTGGCAACATTATTTTTTCAAAAACGTATTATCAGAGGCCTTGCTCTTGGACGTAGTTTATCGTCCTACCCAGGACGCGGATGTATTTTATCGTCTTACCCAGGACACGGATGTAGTTTATCGTCATACCCAAGACGCGATGATCGTAGGAGAACCTATGTTTTAACGTGATACGTCTATATACCTTGTACTGTTTAGGGACTATACAGATAGCAGTCTGTTCTACAAAGCAACAGTTCTTGTAAAAATAGAATGGAAAATTATTCTTGTTTTTGGAATACGGTGGAAATGAAAGCTATTCGTTTCTGTGTCAGTAGCATGGTGTGAAATGGTGAAAGTCCAGGTTTTAGATCATCTGAACATTTGCCATATGGAATAACGTTAGGGTTGCGAAAGACATACGTCATTCCGTCTATGGGCAAAAGGCAACAAGATGGCATTTAGATCTTTATCAAGGCCGGAAAGCGAGGATTGGCTTACTATTTTCCTGTTAATTGTCAGCTAATATAATTGTCTGTCTATATTTCTGAGATGAGGTATTATGTACAGTATTTACATTAGTCGGACTATTGTCCTCATCTTTGTCGGCATTTTTGTCACAAGGTTTCGGCCGTTGTACGCTTCGGCCTTCTAAAGGGTTCGGTTCGAAATTCCAACCACCTGAAGAAGGCCGGAGCGTACAACGGCCGAAACGTTGTGACAAAAATGGCGACAAAGATGAGGACAATAGTCCGACTAATGTAAATACTGTAATATAATTGTATGTGCTAAAAATATAAGAGTCACCTTCCCTAATTAATTCGCTTATAGATGACAATTTTAAATACAATTACTAAATTTCATTTGACTGTATAAAACAGGATTTTACTATTGAACTCTCATGTTTTACTCTCATTTAAACATAGCAGTTGTGTTTGATTCTTCCAAATAGAATGTTGTCACAGTAAGATTAAATAAAACAAAAGAAAACATGGAAACATGTTTCAAGATAAGAGCTGCCACCTGAAAGAAACTACAGTCAGACTTAAAATGATGCTTTGGCAATAGTTGGTCAATAGATATTCGATAAAAGTATTCACGAAGGAATTGCTACCTTAAAAATTAACACTTTAACTTTACTTCCATTTATAAGTTATAAGCAGTGCTTTTGTTCGTCTTGCAGGCAGACTCCAGCCATTTACCAGGATTCTAATTGGATATGATTTTAAAACAAACTATCTATTTAAGTAGTAACTATAACAGATATCGGAGAGAAATTAGAATCTTGTCGCGTTCAAATTCCTGGCTAGTCTCTTTCGAAACTAAACTCTTAGTAAAGGCATGCATCCACTTCTTCCTCCCCCAGGCCAACATATGATGGTAGCGGGGTCCCTCAAACTATCGGTTGCAGCCAGTTTAAACGAAGGCTAGATCTATATCTATATTTCTAAGATGAGGTATTGTAATTATTTACATTTTGCGGACTGTTCTCATCTTTATTGCCATATTTACCACAACGTTTCGGTCGCTGTATTTCTCGGTCTTCTTCATGTGATTGGAATTTCGGAAGAGGCATGGAACGTGGAAGTAGAAGAATTCACCCCTGTGGGCGAAATAAAGTGTTCAGTTAAAAATTACAATCACCTGAAGAAGACCGAAGCGTACAACGGCCGAAACGCCGTCAATATGGCAATAAATATGCAGACAACAGTCCGAACGAATGTAAATAATGAAATGCTAAAGCTGATCTCAAAAACCACGAAGACAACGTGAAATTACTAAACTCTATTTCCCAGGAAGCCAAGAAAAACTATATTTATAAAAAGAGATCGTCAAATGTCATGATTACTAACGTCATGAAAAATATAGCATTTCAAATTTAAAAGCCATTGAGAAAGAAATTAATGCATACGTGTCGTCTTTGCAGACAATATCTTTAAATAATCCACCAACCTTAGATAAGGTGATAATTCACAAAACTAAAATGGAGGCGGGTATAAAAAAAGAAGAATTTTTGTATTGATAAGAGATTTAATAGTTACATTTAAATAGAGCAATTTTGAATATGAAAAAAAGTTCAAAGAGAACAAAAGAGACGGAGATAAAATGGAAAATTATTTGAAGAATTGTAGACAACAAATAGATCTTGAAAGATTATAAAAATCTTATATTCTGTACGATTGCAATTGCTACTACTAATAATAATAAGCGCGGGAAACGCTCTCTAAAACGCCCGTGAAGTATCTATAATAGTCAGAAATACAAGGAAGACAATCGTGATATAGATAATTGTAATTTTAAGGGAGGCAAAATACTGAGAATTGTTGGAAACTTAAGATTTTTGTTACTATGCTCCTCATGAAAGATGATATTGAAATCGCTGATTATAAAATTTCTGCGCGTATAAAGTGTAAATTTTTTTTGTTTACAAACGTGTAATACAAAGTTGATTTTATATACCAATCTAAAGAGCAATCTGCAATTATTATTATTTTTATTTCCTTTGATATCTGGCGTTTACACATTTCTTTCCGGGTCCCGCCCAGGGACCTAAGGTTAGAAATGGCATCATGATACTTTCAACTGCAAAAAAAATAAAATAAAAAATAATTACATAGATAAGCCCTTCGTAAAGTGTGGGCTGTACTTGTCAGAACAATTTTTTGTATCTCTTTGAGGCATGGACCTCCAGGGATCCCTTCAATCAGCCTACTGGAATCATTTCCAACCAGTCCAAGGGCTCCAACTACAACAGGAATTGTTGATGTTCCCATGTTCCACATTTTTGAGATTTCTATTTCAAGATCCTTGTATTTTGACAGTTTTTCGAATATCTTCAAAGACACATTGCAGTCTGCAGGGACTGCCATATCAATAAGGTGGCACTTATTTTGTTTGTGGTCTTTAATAACAATGTCTGGGCGGTTGGCTTTGATTGTTCTGTCAGTGTGTATTGTGTAGTCCCATAGAATTGTAACAGGTCCTATCTCCGTAACCGGGTCAGGGTGGTGTTCATACCAATTTCTTCCAGTTTCCTTCCCATAGGAGTTGCAAATTTTATTATTATTATTATTATTATAGTTGTTATTATTATTATTATTATTATTATTATTATTATTATTATTATTATTATTATTTCCTTTGATTTCTGGTGTTTATACATTTCCTTCCAGGTCCCGACCAGAGACCTAAGGTCCGAAATGGCATCATGACATTTTCCACTGAGCAACTGAAAAAATAAACCCCAAAAAAAACACACACAGTTTACAGAGATAAGGACCTTCGTAACGTGTGGGATCTACCCGTGAGACCATTTTTTGTATTTCTTTAAGGCATGGACTTCCAGGTATCCCTTCAATTACTCTACTGGTATCTTTGACAACCAATCTGAGGGCTCCAACTATAACAGAAATTGTTGATTTTCCCATGTGCCACATTTTTGAAATTTCGATTTCAATGTCCTTGTATTTTGATAGCATTTTTGAAGATCTTCATAAATACATTGCAGTCCGCAGGTACTTCAATATCAATAATGAAGTACTTTTTTGTTTGAGGTCTCTAATTATTATTAGTATTATTAAATAATTAATAAATTGATAATAATAATAATAATAATAATAATAATAATAATAATAATAATAATAATAATAATAATAATAATAATAATAATAATAATAATAATAATAATACAACTCTTTGATGTTTTGAACAGGGGATGATGATAATATCTTAGCTCCTAACCGCAGATAGCGACACAATATTTTCCCTTGGGATATGAGATATTCCTAACAGTGCTCTCACTAGTGTACGCCCAATAATGTTTGGTAGCCTGAAGGCATCTTTGTGAACCAGTGTCCGGTGTGCTAACCGCAAAAGAAACAGATTGAGCTGCTTCCTAGTCATTTCCTTTGGTTTGAGCTGCTAGCTATTGTTATCTGGTTATCAACAAAGTAACTAGAAGTTGTAATATCGCCAAAAACATTAAAAAAATAATATTATTGTGATAGAATATAATTTACAATAATAAAAATTGTTTATGACGTCAGGTTGTTACAGCCTAACTTGATAAGATAAATATGAATTGGATTTCTCAAGTGCTCATTCACTTCAATTATTCCTTTGCTACGGACGTAGAAAAACAATGGAAGCCATAGTCACTATTAATACCGAAAATATGCTTTCAATTATTCTGATGTAATCAAAATTGCGAATTGTTTAAACGATTTTATACGCATTGTGTATGTAAATTGATTTGTACTTGTTTCATTTAATACTAATTTTTTTTATTAGAAATACGTCTAGAAGCGATTGTTTGCTAGTTCTGTTTTAACGGCATATCAACTCGGTCGGATCTGTTCTCAGATCGCTCGCTTTATCGGCCTTTTGGCTGAGAGCGTCACTTGATACTTACCTGGTGTAGGGATTCGTCCCTGCGCTGGTAGTATCATGGCTACGACTAGCTTGGACCGGCTCCTACCTGGACCAGCTATGACAAGACAAGACTAGCTCTGACCAGCTTGGACAAGCTATGACCATCTAAGACCAGCGGCCCGGGTGAAAACACTCGGGCCCCCACTTTAAAGAACCGACCTTGTGTCAGAAGCTGACTCAGTGGGGGTTCAAGTAAATACCTGTCAACTCGGTCGGTTATTTAATACCAGAAATATTTGCATTACATATTTGAGACAGCGTTATATCTTTCTTGAGTGAAACAGAATTTGGATAGAAACTTGTTGGTACAAAGAGTGATATCTTTTACTTGTCTGCTATATTTGAAAATCGAAATGTCCTGAAGAAAGAGTTCCGAGTAAATGACTCCAACCTGTTTTCCTGCAAGGAGGCAATTAACGCATTTAACGGGAAACTAAAGCTGTATTGGTTGGGCCTTGGGAGAAGGCGGTTTACACAGTTTCCTTCCTTATCAAATATATCCATCAAGCTGCTTGTTGATGACTTAGTAGTATATTTAGATCATTTGAAGCAGTTGCATAATAATATGAAAACTCGCTTCTCTGATTGACTCCAAATGACAGTGCCGCACTGGTTTGTGGGTCCCTTCATTGCTGATACAATTGAAGTTGATGTCAGGTAGAAGAAAGTTTCACTGAACACTTTACTTCAAGCGTAGAGGATACCAGAAGTTGGGAATGAATGAAGACAGGCACAAGAAATAACCCGCGACTAAATATGTGAAGTTGCTCTTACTCGCTTTTTCCACATCTTACTTTGTAGAGTCTGGTTTCTGTTGGATGATGCATCTGCTGTCAAAGACTTGAAATCTCCTTGAAGTAGAAAAATAGGCGATTTACGTCACTCTCTGACGGCTTTCGAGCCAAACATTGACAATTTGGCAGGCCTGCACCAGTCACAGGGCATAAGCATACAAGAGAGAGCTGATGGTACGTGTATTTTTTGTTTTGTAAATTAATAAGTTTATTCAAATAAAATATTTATCCAAATAATATTATGCTTTGATTTACAGCTAGAGTTAATGTTTTGATGCCATAGTAGTATCAAAACTAAAACGTTTAATATTCCTACTTCTATAGATGTATTAAGTTGAGGGTCGGGGCGTGATGGGGGAGGGGAATAAGAACTCAAGTGTGTATGAGGGACCATAAAAACTCGCATTGGTTTGAAGGGGGCCAAAACCAGAATAAGGTTGAGAAACATCACTCTAGACTAGTAATACCATAAAATCGTTGTGATTACAATCTCTTAGAATATGTTTTACGTTTCATGCCTCCTGACATGTTATACATTCAGGAGGATGTTCATTTCATAGCAAGAATTATAGAACTCCCACTCAAACGACAAATGATAAAAAATAAAACCATTCTAGAAAAATGGCATCATGGCTTCAGGCATTCTGTGAAGGAAGAAATCTCCCACTCAAGAACCAGAATAGGACAAAGACCTACACCACTCTCTCATTTCTCCTAAAAATAAAATCAAGCGTAAAAATGGACTGGAAAAGTTCATATATTTTAGTAAAAACACCGTTCGCTGAAACATGAAGCGTTAATGTATTGGTTTCGAAAAGTAATTTCACTTGGTTTGCTGGTTTCTTGATATCGAACCGCAAAGGAGAGTTTATTGACGTAGATTTTTGGAGACGAGTTACCAGTTTTTTTTATCTGTCTGGCTAGAGTAGTTTCCCAATTTTTTATTTCTCTGGGCCTCATTTTCGGAATGAAAATTTGCTCGAGTTTCAACAAATTTTAATTGATAAAAAGTATATTTATAAATGAAAAAAGAAAATGGGTTAAAGGGAGATAACCATGGATTCGAAATCAGAACATTATCATTGATAACACTCTCCTACAATTTGCGAACTCTATTTACTATATTCTTAATACTTACACTGGGTTTCTTGCACATGCAATAACAAGTAATCTATATTATTTTAAATTTTGAAATCATATTTATTTTTGGAATATAAATTTTTAAAATTTTTTCTTAATCTTTGATTGTCTTTCAATCATTCCGCCTCACCTGATATCCTCTTCCGCGGCACCTATGAGGCGCGCCACACCGTTTGAGAACCACCCAGGCTACAACCTGCAGCTTAGTATTTTACACGTGTAACACTATTTAGGAACGGCAGGTTAATTAACTAATTAATTAACCACAGAAGTTAATTACGGGGATTACTTAAACCGATAAATAGAACGAAAGACATATTGAGCGATAACTTAAATCTATAGATAGAACGAAAGACATACTGAGCGATATTCTTTTTGTTTTGTTATTTTCCCAAAACAAAGGATGGGTGAAAGGATTTTTTTTTATTTTGTTATTTTCAAATGCGAATCAAGATAATCATTTTCCTTTCTCGCAGAGGGACAGGATTTAACAACTTAGATGATAAGGAAAGAAAAAAAAAGCCACCCACAAAGCGATGTTATTTTGATAACGGGACGGCGAGAATTCTGATGGTCATTGTCGTAAAAATTAGTTGATGAATCCCAGAGTTTTTAAACAGATAAGCATTAACTGTGTCAAGATGAACTTATATTATCGGGAAAGTATTTAATAGGTCATCTGCCGACCGCACACAAAGCCCAACCCTGAGTTAAGGAGATGTCGGTTGGACAAGACATCTGTGTTCAGATTATACGTACAGACCTATTTATATTATTCGGACTATTGTCATCTTTGTCGCCATATTTATTACAACGTTTCGGCCTTTCAGTATCTGTCTATATTTCTGAGATGAGGCATTATGTACACTATTTACATTATTCGGACTATGGTTCTCAACTTTGTTGCCATATTTATCACATGGCACAGTGGATAAAGGCGTTAGTTAGATCCAGTCACAGGACCCAAAGAGTGTGAGTTCAATACCTGGTTAAGGCGGTGTAGAACTTGGCGAGGGGAATTAACAGGAGATAACTGATAACTGACATCCATTTAAGATGGCACGTGGAACTAGAACAGTCTACCCCAGTGAGCGAAATAAAGGGTTCAGTTCAACATTCCAACCATCTGAAGAATGCCGGAGCGTACAACGGCCGAAACGTTGTAATAAATATGGCGACAAATATGAGGACAATAGTCCGAATAATGTAAATAGTGTACATAATACCTCCTCTCAGAAATATAGTCAGGTACTGAAGAAGGCCGGCGCGTACAACGGCCGAAACGTTGTAATAAATATGGCGACAAAGATGAGGACATTAGTCCGAATAATGTAAATAGTGTGCATAATATCTCATCTCAGAAATATAGACAGATACATAGAGACCTATTAGTCATAATATTTTAGATTTTAATTTTTGGTATCTTTTTACTTGGCTTTCTATTTATGTTAAACAACTTTCTGTGTGGATTTTTGACATGCTTCTAAAATATATATTTTAATTCTTAATTTTTGAGTATGTGGTAATTTCTCCCGCCTGATGTGCTAGGACGCCCGTTAAAGTTGTGCATTTTATGACTATATATAAGGACGGGAAATAAAAACCCTTTTCCTCCTTTGCCCTAAAATGTCACAGGATCTGCCTGAGTCGTGTGCCGGCTGGGGAAAAATTATTTGCCCGGGGCGGGGAGGCCAATGACTAAATTTAACTCACATACACACGCGCATCAAACACACACACACACATACACACGCGCATCAAGAACACACACACACACACATACACACGCGCATCAAACACACACACACACATACACACGCGCATCAAACACACACACACACATTTTCTAACAGCAAAGCCTGTAATAATTTTCTTTCTTTTCAGCGACCTCTGTACTCACAAATTGGATTTCTCTCCATGGTTTCAAATGTAATCATGCTGAAAAATAATGAATTCAATTTCTTCGAACGTTCTTGAACTGAAGCTCATCAATTATAAACATGCAGCTCTCTTCTATAATTCCTACAGCTACAAAACCAGAAAAAGGTTATCTTAAAAAGAGAATACGAGAACATTTTTTTTCCAAAAAGACAATCATAAATACAAACATAAGCCCTTTCCGGTCATAGTTCAAAAACCCAGCGACGATTTCTTTTAACCATTTTGAATATACCATTATAGCATAAATACGATCTGAAAGTCGGGAACACTAGCATCAAGCAGACTCGGACAGAGGATGGTAAATTCGACACTGAGATCCGTAGACGTATTGGGATGATCAAGGAAGCATTCCAAAAGCTGCGCAGAACATTGCGAAACAGGAATATTTCTTTAATAACGAATAAAATAATACTAAGCTGTTACATGACATCTGTGCTTCATTACGACAGAAAATGTTGGACGATTTCTTCAAAAATGAAGAAGAGACTCGAGGCGACGGAGATATGGTTCTACAGACGGATGCTACGTATATCATAGACTGTGCGTGTTAGTAACGATGAGGTTTCGTAGAATATGGAAATAAGGAGATGGCTTATAAATATCAGGAAAAACAGCTGAAATTCCTGGGACGCATAATGAAGAAGGAGGGCCTGGAGAATCTGATACTCACGAGGAGATTAGAGGGAAAGAGAGACAAGGGAAAACAACGCAAGAAATACCTGGGGGCCTTAAGCAAATAGATGAGAGAACGTGGTCTGGGGGAGGTAGCAGAGGGAAAGAACTTGTTGAGAACTGCAAGGTATAGGGGGAGGTGGAGAGCCATGATCACCTACGTCCTGAAATGACACAGCACATAGAAAGAAAAGGAATATAAAGAATAGAATAAAAATCCCATTGGATGTTATTGCGCCAGTTGTAAAACGTCTTAATGCATCTGCTGCTACTGTTAAAAGTGTGGGCGTATAGCTGTATGTTGATATTGCTTCTCCTAGATTTGTCGTCGAAGATTTTGAATTTAATAAACGCTCGAGTAAATAAACAGGGGAACATGGCATCACGTCAAGTTTATAAATAAAAATGTATTCTAAGGAATTCAAAGGGTGACGTCAAATCATGTGAAAAGGCCTCCTCCAATGGATCGTGCGGATGGAAATTTAAAATCAGAATTAAGTTAAACGAAAGATTCTCTGTAATTGATGGATAGACTCGCTTTGGATAAGTCATTTTTTCTTTAACACATTTTGAAGGCAATAAATTGAATTACGACTTCAACCTGAATGAATCTTTATTTATATGCATTTATGTACGAAAGAACAAATTCGCCTAGAACTGTAAATGTGATGGCATACCGTTTCATTGTGATATGATGATGCGACGACTGGTCACAAAATATCGGACCTGCTGCTATAGTAACAGAAACGGAAACACGTACGCAAAGTGAACCTGCTGGGTATATACACTGCTGGTCAAAATCTTAAGACCAGATACAAAAGGGTTAAAAAATATATAAAATACTGTTACTTTAATCAAAATATACTTGCGAAACATTTACATTTAAATAGAAAATGTACTTTATCAACAAACAATTGAAAAGCATTTAATTGATTAATTTAAACAAACATTGAAAAAGTATTTTTCGTTTGGTCATAAAGATAAGACCATAAAAATACAGAACAAATAAGTCATATCAACATATTTAATTAAAACAACCTTTCACAAAAATCATTACCACCCACACAAATAGTCGTCCTGTGTAAAGGGTTAAAATTCACACCAACATCCCAAAAATCAAATGTAGCAAAAATGAAAGATGATGTTTCAGAATTCTGTAGAAAAACTAAGGCTAGCAGAAGAATTTTTGGAAGAAGAAAACAATGATAAATCACGAGTAAAAAACAAGAAAAGATTATCACCCCACCCACACAAAAAAAAGAAAAAATGATATATTCTGTAATTAGATGCCAAGCTTCCCATTTGACAAACTGGAAATGCCCCAAACAAAGTCCAACTTCACCAGACAACAATGGAACCAACTAAACAGGCGAAGTTGTTATTATAAGAAAGAAAAATACACAAACATGCTACAGGACGATGCCTACTATGAAGAATCCAGAGAATATCAACCTCATAAAGTGATGGAAAGTCACACCTATTTAATAAATCCGTATCGAGGCTGTATAACTTCTAAGGAATGCGAATATCATACCAACATATATAACATGAATCATTCATACAAAAAACAGATATTGAAGTTAATGATATAAATGGCGAGAATACATCTTCGCAAACAAATTTAATAATTGACATTAACCCCGAAACCTGTAGATGAATGCTATGATCCCTGTTTATAAATTCCAGT
Source organism: Acanthosepion esculentum (assembly GCA_964036315.1). NCBI lineage: Eukaryota > Metazoa > Mollusca > Cephalopoda > Sepiida > Sepiidae > Acanthosepion > Acanthosepion esculentum. The sequence continues at coordinate 92,624,166 of OZ038486.1, read as the reverse complement.
TGCATAAGGTCTTTTTAAAATTTTTTACAAGCTTTCATCTGTGTATACATACATCATCAGGTATGAAAATATATTTGTTTCTTACATCCAGGTAATAACAGGACAACGATTATACATACTTGATATACATATATATATATATATACATATATATATAATTGATATACATATATATATATATATATATATATATATATATATATATATATATATATATATATATATATATATATATATACATGCAATATTTCATTTTAGAAAATATGAATAAAATTGACATCACACATTTTAAGGTTTGCCATGTCCCGATATAAAACATTTCCACCAACCGTGGACTGCGCCATGATGGAACGCCGGTTCGTAATAATGCTGTCGAAAGGGGTCTGTAGTAAGATATCAGGCGACGCTGGCTTCAACTATATCCACATAAAATGCAGGCGAGTTCCTCTTTCTTTAGCTGCCAAGTTGCTCAGAATTTGTTTAGCTATTTTCTTGATACTTTTGACAAATACTGTGGCCAACACGTTCGTTTGACACGACACAAATCGAACATTTATGAAAAGCGGTGGAATGAACTGTCTGCACGCAAGTGTTTGCACCTACAAATATCCAGGGGCTTGGAAAACAATCGAGACATCTTGGCTCATCATTTCAGTCAAAGTCAACTATCAATCGATACCAAAACAGTTTGCACCACTTCGTCGGTCTAAAAAGATTCCTGCACCATTCTGGGCTCATGTCTCATTACTTTCGTTTCTGAACATTGTGTATATATATATATACATATATACATATATATATATATATATATATATATATATATATATATATATATATATATATATATATATACATTGTTTATTAACTTTAAACTTAACATTATTCCAATTGATACACATGTTTGTTTTTAAGTGTGAATTATGCCTACCAGACTGCGTGTTTCAGGCACTTAAATTAAATGTATAAGGCGGTAAGTATAATTCACAGTGGTAACAAAAATAGGGTTAAATCAAACATGTATGAAATGACGTTTTAAATAATTAGAAATACCGTCGTTTTTACAATTTAATTCCTCGGATATATATATATATATATATATATATATATATATATATATATATATATATATATATATATATATGTATGTATGTATGTATGTATATATACATATATAATTTTCATAGAAATTTTCATAGAGCATTTACTTAAATATTTGTATCTATAAAAAGAATATTGAACATAAAAATGTCTTTAAATAAATGTGGAACTTTGTTCATTTCATAATGTATGACGCCATTTGTTTACATTTGGATACGCCATGACCAGATATGAATGTACGTGAGAGATTCATGGAAAATTGAAGTTTATAAGCAGTAAATTCGACCTTGCCAACTGAACGATAATCTGTGGCCGAATCGGTTAAGGCACGTCAGGCTATATGACGGTTCCGTATAGGATACAGGTTCGAATCCTACCGGAGGACTTGTATTTTCTATGAAACTTTCTCGGACATTCAGGCCGGTAAATGTTATTTAATACTGTTTATTATAAACAGAGCATTCACTTAAATACTTGTATCTATAAAATGAATGTTAAACATAAAAATGTCTTTAAATAATTGTCGGACTTTGTCCATTTCACAATGTATATATATATATATATATACATTATGAAATATATATATATATATATATATATATATATATATATATATATATATATATATATATATACAGAAATTTAACGATTAACACTATTTACTCCGTTCGGACTGTTGTACTTATCTTTACTGCGATATTCATGCCGTTTCGACCGTTGTAGGTTCCGACGCTCTTCAGTTGACATACGTCGGAATTTCGAACTTAAATCTTTATTTAGTTTACAGGGATAGATTGTTTCCTTTCCTCGAGCTTGCCATGCCGTTTTGGGATATCCCAATCTGTGTGGCCAAGTATTGAACACACAACTCTTTCTTTCAAGCCACCAGTTTGATTACTCAACCGAAGGTTTTATCTTTGGCGATATATATAGTTCCTCACGCACACACACACACACACACGCCCACGTGTGTGTGTGTGCGTGTGTGTTAGAGCATTTTTTTAGTTTGTTACACGAAAAGAAATCATGATAGCGACTGACAGAATATCACCAAAACATACCCAAGCTTTAGAACTTAACTAAGGCATATAAAAAAAGCCCCATAATATTGGGTATAAAAAGGGCACCCCACAGATTAATAAAAGAAATAGCAGTAGTTTTAAGAATCAGCCCAGCACATATAAAAACATATCGACGTTCTCATCAATAAACTGCGTTTTGATATATTATATCGCAAAACGTCTTACAGAAGCTTTTAAACTTTTAGCAGTGAATTGCGTGGCGTTGTCCGAAAAAATAAAAGCTGGGATACCGTGTCTAGTAAATGAGTTTGCAGTAAAATTTCTGGTCATTTGGAAAAACTGTCGTCAGCGATTAGGTAGTAGACACCATTTATTGGTACTACAAAGTTTATGTGTAATCTCGACCACGTTGTGTTTCTTTGGTCAAAGTTGGAACTTAACTGAGATTGATTTTGCTGCCATGGCACAGCCTCTGCTCGCTTTTACTAATCTCTCTATGTTTTTGTCGAATAGACATATCTGTGGATGATGGATTTCATTCTAGAGATACCTGGATGACTTGTATGAAATTCTTTCAGCATCCTTTTCTGAAGAGATACAGGCATTACCATTCTTTTACCATACATTAAGACCTCATCGTAGATTGAGAAAATATTGTCGCATTTAGTTATCGATGTAATTTTAGTTTTCTCCTTTAATTTCCACCTTATTTAATCCCTTTTCACTCTAATGAAAGTATCCACCTGTGCTTTTATATTAATTTCATCCCGTGTCACTGGTAGATCACATACGGTATTACAGAGAACGTTCTTACTTTCATTCTCAACACTTAGCGATGCAATTACCGTATCTTCTAAAGGTTCACATAATTTAGGTAATTAATCTAAAAAAAAAACATCTGCGTGACTTAGCTTTTTTGATGATAGGAATTCCATTTTAAAATTCTAATTCAACAGAACTGTCCCCCCCCCATCGCTGTTTGTATCGGGATACCATTTTTCAAACCGAAAATAGATAAGAATGGACGGTAGTTCGTCCATAGGTTGAATTTTTTACCGTGGAATAATTTGTGAATCTTTTTCACAGCAAAAATTATTTCCGACGATTCTTCCTCTATCTTGGCGATAAAAAGTGTTCTGAATGCATGTGCTATCGCTTTTGCAGAACCATCTTTGATCTTATTCAAAATTAAGTTACCGATACATTAATTACTAGCATCGCTCGCCACAATTATTTTCAATTTTAGGTCAAAATGCGAGAGAAACAAGTCCGACATTAGAATCTTTTTTTAATTTTGTCAAATGCTTTTTGAAATTCGGACCTCCAATTCCAGATGAGTTCACATCAGTTGTATCGTTTTATTGGAAAACAGTGAAGGCTGAAGTATTCGTGATGGAAAAAAAATTATAACTTGTTTAATTTACTCTTTTTATAATAAAGTGGATGGTTATTCTGGTAACGCCAAAATCAATTTTCGGAAGTATTTTTTTTCTGAAAGTTTATGAAGATGCCCCAAAACTAACGCTATTTTAAAAGAAAACGTGGTACCAATTTTAACACCGAAGAGGGATGTGCTTTTTCAGGTTTGGATACGATAAACAAGGAATTTAGATCGCTTGGAATGATTTCCAAAATGGATTATTTCGATTGGGCCTCTCCGACCGTCTCCGTGAAAAAGAAAATGGCAGAATCCATGTATATACCGATTTTTCCCTGGGGCTGAATGATTTCCTACAAACTCAGCTTTAAAGTATGATTTCTCCCCATTAACCCCTGAGCAATCTAATATAATAATCCAATATAATAATATTGATAATATAATAATATTAATTTTATATTAGGAGGCTTTTTCACCAAATGGAAACATGAGAAATATTTCAAAATTAGTATTTTCGGCTACGCTTGCCCTTTACAGCGATTCAAATGTAATGTCAATCGACATCTTCGGATGCCTTGATCTTGATTTCTGTCATTCTCTTTATCCTTTCCTCAAACACCCCTCTTTACTCTTACTTTCACTCTCTGTAACCCCTCGTGTGCCAGTGACACTCCAACGTTTTTGGGATGAAATGATTAAAAAAGAATAAAATAAAAAAAGGAAAAATGAATTGGGATTTTGTTTTCGAGGAATTTGTTTATTCGTTTGAATATCATTTAATAAGTAACCTGATTACTACTTAAAACTGACTGGGTCTCTAGACAGGTTCTCAGTAAAAGCTAAACAATAGAATCTGCCTATAATAATGAGTGGGGAGATGATTTTAGCCACGTCAAATAGTACGCTGTTTTTATGACTTATAACAAATTAAGCATAGGAGATAAACATAGGCAAGGTTGTACTTGGGATAGTTTTCTCCAACTCTGGATGTTGCGAGAAAACATTAACCGAAAAATTCGAGACATTCGTTATTCAAAACCGTTTTCTATTATCAATAATCACATTTGCTTCAAACGAATGAATCCTCTGTCTCATAAAGTAGAAAATTCTTTATCAAATCATTTAGACTGCCGCTACAGAATCACAATTAAAGAAAGTTAATAAATAACAAAAAATAATTTACTTGAGGACATCTAACAGTAAACTGCTAAAATTCTCAGCAGATACGAGTAGAAAGGACAATAATAATGTAAAAAAGCATGTTACAATTCCACACAACTTAAAAAAAGTTCAGAAGGAACATTCATCAATTCTAGAAAGAGTGATAACACCGGACTTGAGAACACTTATTTTCTTGAGAAACTATTTTCAAAGAAAGATTTTATGAATTTCAACTCTCAGTAACGCTAACTGCTCTCTCAATGACTGCCAAACGTTTTCTGTATGGAAACAACTAATCGATGCAATTGCCACTACAATTTTTGCTATTCAAAAATCGGTCCCATTTTGAAAGGATAGCTTTTCCATGGAACATCTGCGAATTCTTCTTACAATGATTACTTGGTATGCAGTGGGGTACTCTTCTGTTTTAGGGATATCAGAACGAATTATATTCAGACGGAGCGAATTGCAAAAACTTCGCTTTCATCTGTCAGTTTTCAGCAAATAGATTGAACTAAATAGATTATCAAAAAAGATTAGGGACACGTGCATATACGCTTCACTAATTCAAGTGAAATTCCACACGAAATGCTCTCCTATAAAACATAAAGATTTTGATCGCTGTTAACATGAACTGTGAGCGAATCGGCAGATAGATTGTTTGAATTACGATATCTGAAAACTGTCTGCATATTATAAAAATTGGTGCATAAAACAGAAAAAGCATCCGACTCCGTGTCTAACAGCAACTCATTTGAATAGGGAACGGAGGGAAAACATTTGTATTCTTTTCATTCTTTTCTATTTATACACAATGACTATTTAAACACACACAAATATATATATATATATATATATATATATATATATATATATATATATATATATATATATATATATATATATATATATATATATATATAAGGTATGCTATATTTATGAGTTAAGGTGTTCAATATCGGAGATAGAGCTTGAGTAAATATAAAAGTGGACATTAAAGTCAACATAAAAGTCTGTTTCATGTTTAAACGCAATCATCAGGTCATGCGATTTTTTTTTTAGCTCGACTATTTATATCTACTGGTCAGTGGTGCATTACTGGTAGGTCTATTTTATTATTCCAGCGGTTATTTGGGTGGACGGTAACGGTTATGTTTCGAATTATTCTAGGGTATGTTGAATGGAAATAATTGTGGATCTGAATGCAATTTTGTGACTATTTTATAATATTGTTTGTTACCTGTTTTACTCATTATTAACATTGGTTAGCTGTTTGTTATTCTTACGTTTACCTGAGTGCATACGTACTTTGTTAATCCGTTCATTATATACTTAATTCATTTATTGATTTGTGTTAATTTATTTAACTTATTCATTATTTTTATTTATTATATTATTCTTTGTTCGTTTTTAGTTTTCGTTTTTTAAGTAACGTAGTTAAAAGTTGTTTCTAATCGTTTATTTAGTAGTTTGTGTTGGTCTGGGAAGGTAATTATAGCTATTTTCACCTTCAGACAAAGTTTTAAGTGTTTTGTATTTATCTGATGCTGTTTTCTTTATTTCCATGATATATTTGGTGGGATGTACTTTTTGTATTTAATCACCCACATATGTTTAAAAAGCATTGTGCTGTTCGCGTAATTACTATTTGTAAACTATGTTTTGTGTATGTAGCAACTTTGTTTCCATGGTTCTTCAGTTACCAGTATGTACATGTTTTTCTTCGTTATCTGCTGATTTTACAGTGGCTTCGTATATAACATTGGTCCGCAAGCAATTGCCCTCAAAGTGACATTCATTCTTTGTTCTGCAGTTACGTTTTGGTTCGATTTGCAAGGGTTGTTTGTTGTTGGTTTGTCTGTTTTGATTTTTTATTATTTGTGTCAATTTCTCAGTACAACGGTAGTTGACTTTTACAGGGATTTTGTTGAATATCTTGTGGAAAATGCTTCATGAGTGGGCAGTATTTTTGTATCAGTTTAATGAATATTTTTCTACGTTTGTTTCTACGTTTTGTTGCCTGGAGGGTTGAACCATATCATGTATCTTTTCCTGTTAGCTTTTTGTACTTTGTGATGTGTATGTGAGTGTTAGCTAAAATCCACTATAGGGCTGTTTCAGAATCTTTCCTGTCTTTGTTGAAGATGGTTTCACTGGAAGAATTGTCAGAAAATCTGCAGTTAATTGAATATGGAATCTGCTTGATTATTGATAGCGAGTGGTTGGAAGATGTTTGTATATAAAATGGTTTGTAAATAGTTTTTACCTATGGCTTATATGAGTGATACAGAAAACTTAATAACAAACTACTTTGTATAAGTGTATAAAAAACGTGGGGTTGATTTTTGTGGAATGTGATAATGAATGACGATATCACCAAGAAGATATTTGTGTGTACTTTTATTGATTTTGTTTTTTGGTTAATTCGCACTAAATCCGTTAAAATCGGGATTTTAAATTAGCAATTATGAATATATCTCTTTTTTCCCATATTTGGATACCGCATTGTGATAATGTTTTTGCCATGATCGTTGATATTGTATATGATCTCGCTCTGCTTTTAATTGCAACTTTGTGAGATCAGTGCGCTTTCAATGTAATTTCTTATTGAATTTCGTTCTCATCTTGTCAGATTAGCATTAATTAGATTGAATGTTTCACAGATCTGCTATGGGTTTAAAATCTTATTCCATAGAACAGTAGAATTTTATAATGTTATTAGCTCTTCTAAAAAACATTTCAACACTCTCCCGCTGTGTATTAGATTCGTCTTACATTCTGCCCTGTGGACACCAAGCAGACGGATGCAAAACGAGTTGCGTGTAAAAGCTTTTCTGTCTTGTTCCTCATATATATATATATATATATATATATATATATATATATATATATATATATATATATATATATATGCCTGTGTGATGTATGTGTGTGTGTGTGTGTGTGTGTGTGTGTGTGTGTTTATGAGTATCTGTATAAATACAGCAAATAGAATCAGCTAAAAGCTTAATTACTGTCGCAAAATCTCGTCTCAAAAAATTGGAAAATATTTACCTTATTGGAGACGGGCATAAATTGTTGGAACATGTCCAGAGGTGTTACTGATCAGATTTTTGTCTGACTTATTGCCCTAAGCGACACATTGCGGTAATTACCAGGCTGAAATCTTCACATATTATATATATATATATATATATATATATATATATATATATATATATATATATATATATATATATATATATATATATATATATATATAATTGTTTTTTTTTAATATATTACCATCGCGATGGTAATATATTTAAAAAAAAGAATAATAATATTATGCTCTACTGTTTATCGAACATTGTCTTTTTTTAAATAAAAGAAATGCTAAGAACACTGAATTATAAATCTCATTGTTCTTTCCTATTATTTTAATATATATATATATAATGTGTGTGTCTGTGTATGTGTGTCTGTGTTGTTTAAAGGCCATAGACGACGAATTTCGTTATATGATACGGCTAGTATGTTTTATTCTCGTAAACAAGACGTTTGGCAGAATCCTGGCCGATCCTTATATGATAATGTAGACAACAGAACTTTCATTATGATTTTTTTTTATTATAAACAGGTTATGTAATCAAAAGAAAAGAAAATATGGTCAAAACAATAACAGTAAACATTGTTTTTAAGAATTTCAGAAAACGAGCCAAGAAATGCTATGACCTGCAAGGAAATATTTTTTTCAACTGTGGATCGGTAGTATTATGCTAGAATAAGTTTGGTACTCAATTTCACAAAGGAAGCCAGGTATAGATTTGAGCTAAGATGGCCCCAGCCGATTGTGGTAATCTAAGATTCTGCTGTTTTTAGTGATGACTGCGAGCAGTGAAAACCGTTGAGCATAATTTCGTATGATAGGCGGAACACAGTTGAGAAGAGAGGGATATATAAACAATGTCTCAAAATACAGAAGAATCAAAAGGAACGACATTATTTAAATCGATGCACTGCTTTTGATTTTTTTTATTCACGATGAATCTCTTGACTCGAAAGCAGAGAAATCTAATAGAAATTTCAACTATTTCTTTTTAAATCTACAACACAGCTATATTTGCCGTAATTAATCGACATAGAATATCAATTTTCTTAATAGTAATAATATGTGTGCGTATCTTATATGACTATTGTGTACATAAATGGAAGCAATCTACATCAGCTTTCTTTATTATGATGAGAACAATAGTTTGAATAAATCAGTTTTTATTCTCTTTAGCTAAGAAAATTAAATACAAAATAAATACCTCCCTAAGAAATATTCCAAGCCTACTACAAATTAAAATAACTAGAAAAATAAACAACGGAAAACACACTTCTGTTTAAATTAGGAATATAACATAGATATTTGTTGTGGTGGGATCCACCTAATCTGCATAGGTGACTACCAACTATATAAATAATGGTTGGTACCGGAAGACGAGGAGAAGGAATCACGAGATCCAACTAGAGACTCTGATCGACTGCGACTAGTCAACATATTCTCCAGGAACGTCTTCCCAGAAATATACAGAAATACTATATGTACTTATTGTGTACACTTTCTTGTTATAATACATTCTTGTTCTAAGTACATTTTGTGTTGCATTATTATTCCATGCAATAGGCGAGATTCAACATTGAGTCAAGACTCAACAATATTAAAGAAGAAAAAATTTACCGAGCAGAAACAAGACCCCTTAACAGCCCAAAGAATTAGTCAATTCGGAAAACAAACCTATTCAGGTACATCAAATCTTATAACAATGACATATTGAAAGTAAGAGGGACAGATGAAATTAGAGCATCGGGTTAGCAGAACAAAGCTTAGAAAATACAGTAAAAGATAAACTCTACTAAGGGTTACAAATAACAGGAAGCTGTGGAGTGTCATGATCGCCCATATCCTGAAGTGAAACGGCAAATAGAAGACGAATTTCAATGAAAAATAAAAAAAGAATAAAATAAAAATTCAGCAATGCTTTTCGCCTCTCATACAAAACAGGAAGCAAGTACATGCAACATGTCCAAGAAGACAACATTCTTTCGGTGAAAAAATATAAACAAGGCACATGAAAGCACCCAAATAAACAGAATAAGAAATTAAATTCCAAGCCAAAGAATTCCTGCAAAAACTCAACCAAGATTATCACATAAACCTCTTTGTAAAACACAAGCATATATCAGTCTCAAAGGCCACAAAGAAAACTTCAAAGCTAACCCAACTTACAGACGAATAAATACAACAATATTTGATCAACGCGAAAGAAGTAAAAATGTACTTGAGGAATTAACACTGAACTGAGAACAACTTTAATTGTAAATCAATGCAAAAACACAGATCAGTAATAAACTGATTCTGAACATAAAAGACATGCGTAAGAGTGCATTGAAGCAAGTTGATATTAAAGATGTCTGTCCATCCACTGAGATATGAGAAAGGTCGTCTCTCCAGCAAAGAAAAAATCCTGTGTGAAATAAAAATTATTGGAGGATTCGCTACTTGACGAAAATAAATAGTTAAAAAAATGAAACAGACAAAAAGATTTCATATTTGAAGAAATAACGAAACGGAAATCTGCGAACTGGTTAGAAGATATAAAATGAACACACGAGCCCGGATGATTCAAAACCCCAAAAAGACAAACACATTAAAAAAAAGATAGATACGTCGGACGCATAATCGTAAGAATCTACAACAGATAAAAATAAAGTAAATATTTAACAAAAGATAAAGTAAATATTTAACAAAAAATAAAGTAAATATTTAACAAAAAATTTGAAAGAAGTAAGATTCAGATTTAACATTAAAACAAGATTCGGTTGACTTGAAATCGCTTAATTTCAAAACGTATTTCTTAAGAATATAATAGCATTTAATATAAATTTAATTTCATTAGCTATTAAGAAAAATAACAAATATATAGGACATACAATGTTTTATCCAGTACATAATTTGTATATTTATATTTGTAAAATGACAAACAATGTCGTATTGTGAATAAAATTGGTAAAATCTGCGATACTTTTGTAATGTACAGACAATCAAAGAGATGTTAAAAGTTTGCAGGTAACAATCTTCATGGAAAAACTAGTGGATAAATCGGTTAAACCATTAAATACTAAAATACTAAATAATACCAAAATAAAATACAAAGTAAATACTAAATAATATTAACTAACAAAATATGAGAATAATGAACGTCACACATGAGAATAATGAACGTCATAGCATTTAGGATAATACTACTGATCCACATTTTCAAAAAAATATTTCCTTACAGGTCATAGCATTTTTGACATATTTTCATTTTTTCATATGGAAAAAACTAATGACAAAACATTTTATAAACATACATCTTCCAATAACCCGCTATAGATAATTATGAGGATCCCAGAATCAATTAACAGCTGACTTTCTGACATTACTTCCAGTGAAATCAACTTCAACAAAGACAAAAAAGATTCTGCAATAACCCTAAATGATAGAGGATTTTCGTTAATTCTGACATACACACCACAATGCACAAAAAGCCAACAGGTAAAGAAACATCATATGGTTCAACCCACCAGACAACAAAAACATAAAAACAAACGTAGGAACATTTTTTATTAAACTCATACACAAACAATTACCCCTCATGAAGCACTTTTTACAAGATATTCAACAAAATCACTGTAAAAATCAGCTATAGATGTACTGAGAACATGACACAAATATTAAAAAAGCAAAACAATCAACCAACACTCACAAATCTAGTATATATTCTTCGCAAATATTGCAAATAATTCAAAATGAAACAGACGAAACAGGGATAACCTTTTTGTATTCTAATTGACTAACTCTTAAATAGAAGTCTATTAATTTACTTCAACAATAAAAAAAATATTTTTTTATTTATATAATCACTGGAGATAAAAATTGAATTTTGAAAAGAAGATATTTTAGTATTTGTGCAAATGTTGCATGAAAATGAGAAGTAAAAATCAAAGATCTCATTTCTCTTTCAGATGCATAAACTTGCTTCGATATAGATATGCAGATGCGCCTTCATAAGAAGTGAATTTAAAATTCCAAACGTGCCATGTCGATTGAATGGAAATGGTTGCATAATTATATGGATTACAATATTCACAGACATTTTGACAGTTTCCTTACAAGCCAGAAATTCTATAGTTAAGATGAATTAAAGATGGCCACAGTGAATCTTTCGGTTTTTGAATCAGGAACATCGGGAAAGGAATTAATGCTTCATGGTCAGATGGAAAATACAGAGAGGAAAAGAGCAAATAGTTTGAGCTGAGATTAATATAATGAATTTTATTGCTTTTTTATTTGAGTATACATTTGGTAATTGTCTTCCAACACTCCCTAATGATCCATACAGTTACTCCTCCCACCTCTCTCTCTCTCACTCTCTCTCTCTCTCTCTCTCTCTCTGTATATATATATATATATATATATATATATATATATGAAGAAATATAGTCTTAAGATGTGCTATATTTATGGGATAAAGTGCTCAATATCAGAGATAGAGCGTGTATAAATATAAAAGTGAACACAGAAGTCAACACTTAGAGGCGACAGTCTGTTTCATGCTAGATGCAATCGTCAGGCCAGATTGCATCTAGCATGAAACAGACTGTCGCCCCTAAGTGTTGACTTCTATGTTCACTTTGATATATATATATATATATATATATATATATATATATATATATATATATATATATAATTTTTTAATATATTTTTGTTTATACGCTATTTTTATAGATACAAATATTTTCAGTAAATGCTATATATATAATAAACAGTATAATTTACATTTACCGGCCTGAATGTCTTAGAAATTTCATAAAACATATGTGTCCTCCGACAGGAACCGGACCTGTATCCTACACGGAACAGTCATATAGCCTGACGTGCAATACCATTTAGCTACAGTTGAAGCGTATAGTTAGCAAGGTCAAATTACTGTACGTAAATGGCATAGCACGTCATGCTATATGACTGTCCGTGTACGATACAGGTTCAATTACTGTCGGGGGGGGGCATATTTTCTATGCAATTTCTCGGACATTCATGACGTAAGTGCAGTTAATACAGCTTATTATAAACAGAACATTTACTTAATCACTTACGACGTCTCTAGGAATAGAGGAGTAAAAATCAATGATATCGAATTCAATAACCAGTGTTCTATACTTACCACTCATATTATTAAACCATTTGATGGTATCTGTCGTGTTTTTCTAAAGATTGGCACCAGGTAAAATTAGTAGTTTGCCAGAATTTTTTATAATTTTCAATATATATATATATATATATATATATATATATATATATATATATATATATATATCCTTAAATATGGCAAGCAAGAAACATTTAATTAATTTTATAATTAGTTTTTAGCCTCCTTACGTTTTTCGTCGTGTAGAAGTAAGGGGTTACAAAAAGTTTACATAGTTTTCATGGTTCCAAGCGCTTTCGGACACTTTAGCCATTTTCAAATTATGGCAAATATATATATATATATATATATATATATATATATATATGTATGCATATTCTTTACTCAGACAATACGGAAAAAGTAAAGATACTGGAAAAACTAAATAAAAGTTAATTATATCTTCCTTGACTAACATATTTAATGAAAGATGTTTAAAAGAATACACACACACACACACACACACACACACATAGAAGTCTATAATTCTGAGATGAAGTATTATGTATACTATTTACATTATACGGACTATTGTCCTCATCTTTGTCGCCATATTTATTACAACATTTCGGCCGTTTCAGGTGATTGGAATGTCAAACTGATCCCTTTATTTCGCTCACTGGGGTAGACTGTTCGTGTTCCACGTGCCATGTTTAATGGATGCCAATTATCAGTTATCTCCTGTTAATTCCCCTCTCCAATTTCTCCACTGCCTTAACCGGAATTGAACTCGCACTCTTTGGGACCTGTCACTCGATCTAACCAATGCCTTTATCCATTGTGCCATGTGTATTTGAGGACAGTGATAAAAGCATTTCTCATTTCTCAAAAAAGCGATGTCATATTTTAAAATGGTAGTCTGTTTTAAATTATATTTTAAAATTTTTCATTAGATTTAATTAAATTTTCTTTGTTCATAATATTATAAATTTTATATCATGCATTTACAATATTGAATTATTAAAATGCATATTGATGTCGGTGTATTTTGTTTTATTTTTAAAATAAGTGTTTTCGAATGTTTACTTTGTTAAGAATGGAATTCTTATATTAAGAACATTTAATGCAGTGTTTTTTATTAAATTACTCATACATTGGCATGAATAATTCTATATTTGAGTGCAACATTTCTATTTTTTATATAAGTTTATATCAAAGACGAATGACATTTCTCGATTCCTGGTTACCTTCCTCTACTTAGAAAGGACTCTCATGTCCGCATGCATGGCCTGGGAGTTTATGTCCACGAACAACTATCGCTGGCTAGGGAACTCTCTCTTGAATGCTCAGAGCATTCATACATGTGTCTCTGACTCTCTCTACTTAAGTCAATCAGCTACCTCTTCTTACTCTTCCTCGTTGGATGCTACATAGTATTTCTAATATAGACAAGGCCATCTACCTACACCTGTTTGCAAACATATTTGACTTTAATGCCCACTATACCAGGTGGCTTAAACACTGATCCGTCCCTCAACCAAACCATTACTTTTTCAATCACCCAATCTTTCATGCAAGTGGTTGACTCTCCTACGCGTTTCCTTAGTAACCCTGACGAAAACGATTCTCTTCTTGATCTTTTTGTTACCTCTATCGTTGATTCTTTCCAAGCTGTGCAGCTCTGACATGTCTGATTGCAACAGAGGTCTCTTGTCTCTGCTTGTAACGAATGCTAGCGTGTCCTCAGTGAAACAAAGTTACTGTTTGCTGATAGAATGAAACAATGTATTGCATCCCGCAAGTTTGGTTCTAAAGATTATTGGCGGATCTGCAGGAGTGTGCTGAACAAGGAAATATCCTGAATCAGTCCTAATATCTAGATCAGATGAGGCTGAATGCTTTGCTCGGAAATTCTCACCCAATTCAATAATGAGTACCCACACTTGATTTCCCAGAAAAGCTCTACTGAGTGATATCTGCATAACCTTGTCTCTCCTCTCGGACATCATTTCTAAATTAGACTCCCATAAGACAAGTAGGTGTGACGGGATAGCAGCCGTCGCCTTACAGAAATGTGCTGCGCCGCTGGCTCCAGTCCTCTCCAAGCTATACAACTATTACCACGCTGCTTCTTGCTTTCCCGCTAGTTGGAAGTTCTTCTCTCTAGTTCCTGTTTTTAAGAACCCCGGAGAAGTTTCTGACCGCTCTAACTACCGTCCTATTTGTCTCCTACCGCTTTGGGGTAAATTCCTTGATGCTTTAATCAATGCCGGACGGATTAATCATCTCTCCTCTCACGATCTACTCTCTGACAAATAATATGGATTACGTCTTGCTCAGTATACCGCTGATGTGCTTACGGCCATAACTGAATATCTAGTGGAACTCCCTTCCTTATTCCTGTTTCCCTGACAAATACAATCTCCAACTATTTAAGTGTAACGTCAATCGACATCTCCAGTTGCCTTGATCTATCCACTTCCCTTCTCCACATCCTTTCACCTTTCATTCCTATCTGCTTTCGCTCCAAATCTTCTGTAACCCCCTTGCCTTGATCGACCCACTATCTTTCTCCACATCCTCTCATTTACCACTCCTATCTGCTCTTCCTCCAAACCTTCTGTAACCCCTTGCGTGCTAGTGACTTCCAGCCTTGCTTGGGGTGATAAGCTTAAAACAAAATAACAACAGTGAAGCTCGGGCTATGGTACTAGTTATCTCGAAGGCGTTTGACAGGGTTTTGCATTCTGATCTTCTACGTAAGCTTCAGGGCTACGGTGTTACAGGACGATTATTTGATTTAATTCAATCATTCCCATCACGTCGTGAAATGAAGTCGTTCTGAACGGGCTCTCTTCCAGATTCTTTCATATGAACTCGGATGTTCCTTAAGTCTCTCTCCTGGGTCCTACACTGTTTCTTATCTTCACCAACGATCTTCCTGATGTCATCAGTTCCTTAGTAGGCATATATGCCAATGACACTACCATTGACTCCTGTCAAAATAGTATAACCGGCAGCGCTGACAAAGTTAACCCTAGCCGCTACGCTTGAAAAGCGCGTAAAAAAGGGCAAGAAATTGCTTGCAAATTTTCATGTCTATAAAACTAAACTGCTTTCATTTAACCTCCTTAGAGAAACGTCCCTGCCTCTCATTGCATGCTTGATGCTCGATTTCGTGAGAACGTCTCACTGTGCCTTCTTACTCTCACGCTTTCAACTGACTTGAGATGGAACAAATATAAGATTCAGTAGGTGCATATCATGCATATACTTCGTGCCAGAAGGTTTCTTCTCGCCAGAGTCCATCTTATACATCTACAAATCTGATATTCGTGCATGCATTGAATACTGTTATCATATCTGGCTGGTGCCCCTGTTGTTCATCTCGAAGTTCTCGATAACATCCAGAGATGGAACTGCACATAATCGGCCCAGACAAGGCACATCAGCGTCAGGCACTTTCTCATAGACTTGATGAAGCTTCCCTCAGTCTGTTCTACAAATATTTTCAAGGCAACTGCTCTGGCGACATTTTTTTCGCTGGTGACCCGACTCCATCAATTTAAGTCCCACCTGTTTACTATTGAAATAGCTAAATGCAACCGCCACTTATACTGCAACTGTTTCTTTTCTCGCACTTCCCACCTGTGAACTTCCTTTCTCTTACTTGCTTCCCTAATAACTACAATCTTCAAAAATTTAAATGCAAAGTCAATTGCCATCTTCTATTGTTTTGATACCCGTTCATCCCCCTATATCCATATGTCTTTTCTCTCACTTTCCCTCTAACACCCTGCTTGCTTGTAGCACTTCCGCCATGCTTGTGGTGCCATGCTTATATATATATATATATATATATATATATATATATATATATATATATATATATATATAATCTGGAGAAAACAACTGAAAAGTTGCAAATTTTTAAAAAATTGAATGTTTTTTTGTGAAAGTATTTATTTATATTTTTTATATATATATATATTTGATATTTCAGATTTGCCCCAATCTTTCATCAGAAATAAATGTATTCAGAAGTTTGTTTACAAGTAGCGTCCGTCACGAGACGCGGACGTCAGGTGATGTGGAATGCAACTTTGGTTGAATATTTCTAACGTAAATGTAACGATAATAATATTTTAGATGTTGTTTAAAAATTTTTTTTAACTATATCTAAAAAAAACAAATTTTTTAACTATTGAAACATTTATACAGATTTAAAATTCCCAAGTCTTTGTTTAACCTTAGTTTATATGTGTTTTTCTTTTTTTTTTCTGCGTGTGTATGTGGAATTGAAATCGGAATCTATCAATAAACATTTACAGTTGTCTAATGAGTGTCTTGATTGATTAAAGTGTTCAGATATGGGGGAATAAGGATTGTTTTGACGTATGGATAGTTTATGATTGTTGAAGCGAAATCTAAAATTATTTCCAGATTCACCAATATATATATGACAAAGTCGAAGAAGATTACTTGTGCCGCGTTTTGTCCTTCAGGACTTCATCGGATTAAATTTGTTATGTTGGTAGAACTACACATGATGTGTATGTCAGAGAGGTTCCGGAAATTTTAGAATGTTTTCTTCCTTATTATTTAGCCGAAATCATTTATAGATATTTCACATTGTGATATTAGATGGTCTGCCAGGAAAGGCGAAATGTTTTAAGAGTCAGGGCGCAAATTTATTGTCGATGACATTGCGTTTAAGGGTCTCTCTAGAGATCTACGTCATTAATCTCCTAAAAAGGCATCTAACACTAATCAAAGGTAAAGCGATCCCTACGAACAGCTAAAATAATCCAAATCCGACGTCTCATCAGCAATCAATTCTACTTAACATTTAATACTGATTGTTACAAAAAAACATGGATTACCAATG
>OZ038486.1:92488918-92601418 GCA_964036315.1 Acanthosepion esculentum | reverse complement strand
TTTTTAATCTTACTAATATAAAGACCACTTCCCTTTACTCACCCTAAGGTATTCTAGTGATAATTATAATTTTTGATATAAATGAGATTTAGGGAAAAACTCTGTGCCAAAAAAGTAACTCATTTATTTCCTGCAACTTGTAATCAATACAAACATAACCGAACTATATAAAATTATTATTTATATTAAATAAAGAATAATACAGCTATAATTTATTTATAGTAGGTAATATAGTTCGAAATATTTAATAATCTATGGGTCCTCCTTTATTTTGAGTAACCTTTTCAACCCTTTTTGGCATTGGCTTGATTAGGTTCTGGCAAATCTCATCTCCAAGCATTGAATTCCATTCGGATACGAAATTCACAATCAAATCCTCTTTGTTGCTCAACTGCTTTCTCGGGAGCCTATACTTTATAATGCTCCATAATTTTTCTATGGGGTTGAGGTCAGGAGATTGGGGCGGTCATGTCATAACATTCACCTGCTTCTCATCAAAGTATTCCTTCATCAATTTTGATTTGTGACAGGGAGCATTATCCTGCATAAAAATGAGCTTGGTGGAGTCGATTTGCACCCTTTCAGCAGAAGGGAGCAGACAAGACTCTAAAATTCTCTTGTACTGCTCGCTCCTGAGGGTCTTTTCAATAGGTTTTAAGAAACCAGTTCCATGAAAAGAAAAGCATCCCCAGAACATTATCCTGAACGGATGCTTGACAGTACTTACTGCTAAATTCAAAGAGCTTTCAAAGCTTCTTCGGATTTTAGATCGCTTATCCTTTGAATTTAGCTCAACTTTCGTTTCATCGTAGAAGAGAACATTTAGTAAAAAGAATCAGGTGAGTCACTTTTATCGAACAGCACTGTATATTCAATGAGCGCTAATAGCTATAAAGGAAACTTGCAAATGAAATCACCAAGTTTTATAAGAAAGTCCTAAGTTTTTCTGTTAATTCAATTAACAATGAAGTCAAGGAAATTTCTAATAAAATGTATAATGGTGACAAAATTTGCACTCTTTGCGAAAAAGAAGCATCCCTCACGATGAAAGGTGATAAAGAAGAGTTCCATAGTTGTCCTTCATTTCGCCTCATTAACCATTAAAACGACAGGACCCGAGGTTGTCAGCTAGGTCATTATCCAGAATATCTGCAATTCACTAAGAGTAGCCTTGCAGATCAGTCAGTAGAAAGACTGTAATGAGTGCGTCATCTGATTACATAATATTAAAAATAAAAATAACTAGGTCTTTATTGAATACGACACTTGCGATTTTTATCCTTCCATTGCTGAGAAAGGCCTCACAGAATAATTGTATTATGCCAAGCAATGCGTTAATATAAAACCCAAACATTTAAGGGTTATTTTCCATTGCTGAAAATTTGTATTGCTCTATGGTCGTGAACCATGGATAAAACAAATCTCACAATTATGGCTTTGACGTCCCCAAAGAACAGGTTTCCGAACTCAGTGGAATTTACATATTGAGTAATTTAAATCAATTGGTTCATATTGACAACCATGGGCTGTACAGGGACAACAGACTAAATAATGGATGTCAGGTATCAGTTATCGCCTGTTAATTTTCCCTCTGAAAGTTCTTCACTGCCTTAACCGGGTATTGAACTCATACTCTTTGGGTCCTGTCACTGGATTTAACTAAAGCCTTTATCCACTGTGCAATATCCTTGAGGACATTAAACATCCATTAAACATGGCACGTGGAACTAGAACAGTCTACCCCAGTGAGCGAAATTAAGGGTTCAGTTCGACATTCCAACCACCTGAAGAAGGCTGGAGCGTACAACGGCCAAAACATTGTAATAAATATGGCGAAAAAGATGAGGACAATAGTCCGAATAATGTAAATAATGTACATAATACCTCATTTCAGAAATATAGACAGATTCTAAATACTTGTTCTCTGCCAGTGTTGGGTTTGCTTGTGTGGGGTCTGCCTTCAAAGTCAAACTGACGTTGATCGAGTTCATCATTTTTACATGCACCCAACATACCCTTAAGAAATGTATGAATATATCTCTTCTTAGATCAGTTGTAGGTCAAATAGCAGAGTATAATTGGCTTTCTATCCGTGGTTAGAAAACAATCTTGGAAAAGGAACACTCTGAATGTATATCTGTTGAAGCAATTTTTATACGGCCATGGAAATGACCTAATTGCAGTGTTGGGGGATTGTGGATTCTGCTATCTCGATACATAGATTGAATAAAGAAAGTAAAACCCCATTCACAACATCCACAATAAATTTACTTGAGAAACACTTCCTCAGAAATAACCCAAGCAAGATTTTTTAATAAAACATGCACTTAAATTAAGCTATAGTTCTACAGATAATCTTGAACAAATTATTAAAAAACACAATAATAATATTTTAAGTCAATACTTAAACCTAAATAACAGTTGGCATTACAAAGCAGCAAACAATAATGATACCAACTTTTGCAATTGTAGAAATCCTAACGACTTTCCATTATAAAAAATGTGTCAAATTTATTCCCATGTTTACGGAAGTACTATTTCATTTAGAGAAAATCCAACAAAGTAAAAAAAAATTATATCGGCAGTAAGATAAATTCATTTAAAACTCGGTGATATTAACACATTATTTTTCAACAACAATGTGTACCATAATCGGACGCCTCTTTCCAAATATTTTTGATACTTAAAAGTATCAACAAAACTCCTAGGGTAAAATGGAAAATATTTAAAAAAAATGTAGAACTTGTAAATCATTACAGCATCTATGTTCCCTGTGTTTACAAGAAGAATTACATATTATAAAGTTTGCTAACAAAAAAAAAATAAAGAAATGAATTAACTGAAGAACTGTTATATCGGCATTATCCATTAAATATAATTTTAAAAATTCCGGAAATAATTACATATTACAATTGCATAGTTATTATTTTATTTGTAAGTATATATTTATTTGATTTATTCAACTTGAATATTGCCATGATTTACCGTCTATCAGCATCGTATATAGATATTTACATTTTTAATTTTACCTATTAGTCCCTTTAAGAATCTTCCTGAATATATTAAAAAAATGTTTCTGATAAATTTATGTCTACTTCAGCAAATCGGAACATCAAACTTGGCTACACCCATATTACATTTGTCGCTGACATGCTTCCTACGATCGTTGCATAACACGTCCTAGCGTCAGTCTATCTAGACATGAAAAAAAAACTCACCCACCTCCATCCACTAACCGTATTTTTCTATTTTAACGTAGATCTGTGTTTTAATTGGTTAACCTAGATATACCCACAAATATTTTTAATTCTGAACTTATTCCCCGTTTTAACTTCCGAAAAGAGGTAACTATTTGTTTTTAAATTTCCCTAATAAATCCTTTTATCACAAGTTATCTACGATGGCCTGAGGAAATACAATCATAGTATCGAAATACGAAAGCTTTTGTGTAGCAATGTAAAATGTTTTTTGTTTTTTTATTATAATATATTATAAAAAAAATGTTATAATAATTATACAGTGAGGAAATCTAGTATTTCATCCGCTGCTGATTCTCTAAGTTTACCACTTTACAAAAACGGGAATGGTCTATAATTTTCAGACTAAGTCCGTCTTCATCAAATTATATTAATCTTTGAACATATATTTCTTTTTTATTGAAAAAATAAGTATTTCACCCATAGCAAAACATAACTCAGTATTTGATGAAAAAAAACCCTTGTTGGCAAGCATAGTAGCCAGACGTTTCCATGTAGTTGGTTACCAAGTATTTACAGATCGTAGGGGGTATTTTTACCCACTCCTCTTTGTAGATACTCTCCAAATCCTTAAGGTTTGTAGGTTTTCGTTGGGCAACTCGAAGCTTCAGCTACCTCTACAGATTCTCTAAAGGAATAAGGTCCGGAGACTGACTAGGCCACTCCATTATCTAAATGTGCTTATTCTTAAGCCACTCCTTTGTTGCCTTAGCCATATGCTTTGGGTCATTTCATCTTCAATGCCCTGACTTAGGCAAGGAGATTTTCCCTGTACTTGTCCGCATCCATGTTTCACTCGACCCGGTGTAGTCGTCCTGACCCCTTAGCAGAGAAACAGCCCCAAAACATAATGTTTCCACCAGCATGCATAATGGTTAGGATGCTGTTTTCTTTTTCTCCAAACATGACGAGTCAAGTTGATGCCTGAATCAGCAAGTCATTGTCTAGTCATTTTAATGGATCGCCATCTTGAAACTGTATAGAAATTGTTTGTAAAACGGTAACTGCAATTCCATTTTTATTAAATTCATGCAACTATTAAAAGCTGACAGTGACCGGGGCCCAAAGAGTATGATTTCAATACCGGTTTAAGGTGGTTGGGAACTTGGAGAGGGGAATTATCAGGAGATAACTGATAACTGATATCCATTAGACATGGCACGTGGAACTAGAACAGTTCTACACTAGCGAGCGAAATAAAAGGTTCAGTTCGACATTCCAACCACCTGAAGAAGGCCGAATCGTTGTAATAAATATGGCGACAAAGATGAGAACGATAGTCCGAACAATATAAATAGTGTACATAATACCTCATCTCAGAAATATGGATAGCGCCTTCACCACTATAATCAAATCATATGTGCTTGTATCTGGGCTGTCGATTCTTAGGAAGTCAGCTGCTTGACCTTCATACGTCGAATACGACGGGAGAGTCCACCAATCGTGTAACAGCATGGGATAATTGTCTATCCAACAAAATGTTTAATATTTTAAAAAAACACTATTTGAGTTTCATTTCTACAGGTTTTCAGATAAGACGTTTAGCCATCTTGACACTATTTGTTGTATGAATCAGTGAAGAAACCTGAGTTATTCAGTTCGAAAGAGAAAAGGTTAAGATAGTTTTGTGTCAGCCCCACAATGTCTTTCCAACAGGACAATGGTGAGAGGAAAATGATCATTTAGGCCTTCAGTAATGATACCAATCTTCATAGTCTGGCTTCCATCTTCAACATCCATTCAAGAAGTTTAAAAAAGAGGGAACAGAAGAAAACTTTCATCGAAGCAGAGAACATTTAGTAAAAAAATCAGGTGAGTCACTTTTATCGAAAACACTTTGTATATATATATATATATATATATATATATATATATATATATATATATATATATATATATATATATAGTTTAGCACTGTCTGTGAGAAAAATATCTCCAAGACTCAATTTACTCCGCAATACATTTGGAAACCGTATGATGTAATGGCTGGCATTCTCGCCGGAACCTCCAATACGAACATTTCAGAGTGTTTGGGTATCAATCTTAAGATAGTGCAGAGAATTCGGAAAGAGTTAGATGAGTCTAATAATGATTACGAACGTGTTCGGAGTGATCACTAATTATAGCGATGTTATTATTTAATTCATCTTCCCATTGGGCTTCAAACTCAACAGAGAGGCCTACATCAAGTGCCTTGAGGAGGTAATGCTTCCTTGAGCCAAGAAGGTGTCTTCTGAAAGTCCTTATGTCTGGCAACAGGACTCTGCAACTTGCCACACAAGCAGGAGAACCCAATCATGGCTGTCAGACAATTTCTGCGACCACACCAACCCTTACATATGGCCAACTATCTCCCCAGACTGCAAAACCCTTGATTATTATGTGTGTAGCGCAGTTTAGCGTGTGACCAACAAAACTCGTTGTAAAACCAGAAATGAACTGAAGCCAAAGATTATGGCAGCATTCACCTTATTAAACAAGTAGACAGTCCAGAAAAGAGACTGGAGATTCCGAAATCGTCTGGAGGTCATGGTTGAAGCCAATTGTGATTTTATTAAATAAATTCACTCTTTAGGATTTCAAGATATTTTTGTGCAATTTTGGTAAATATATCTGTTAAAATGAGATGTCAGTGTTATTTTCATTTATGCGTAATTTTGACCACAGTTTGTCCATCGCACTCTGTGTACACACACACATACACACACACACACACACACACACATAAATATATATATATATATATATATGTATATGTATATATATATAAGATATTACTTACTGTAGCCTATAGATTTCTCCGTTGCATTATTCGAGAGTGTTCCTTGGTACTTGGCATAAATTCATTCATTGCAGTCCCTGGTTATCTCTTTATCAGCAATCTTCATTCTTACTGGCTATGTTTTGACTATATCGATTTTTCGGTGACGTCAATCAACCTTAATAAACAGACACTTTTGCCCACACAAATATCTGAGCATTTACGCACCCTGGAAACAATTGGACAGACAATTGTTTGCTATCGCCTGTGTTAAATATGCACTTTTGGAAACTCGTCAAAATCCTGAGCGGTGTGGGTAGATTTTAGTGCTTCCTCTTCAGTCATATGACTACAGATATTAGTTATTTTGGAAACATGGTTTCAGAAATGGAAGACACAGTATTTAGTCGTTTGCCTGAACCAGCAAGTCATTATCTAGTCATTTTAATGGATCGCCATCTTGAACCTGAATAGAAATTGTTTGCGAAACGGTGACTGCTCTTGCATTTTTATTAAATTTATGCAACTATTAAAAGCTGTTAAAAAACAACTATTAAAAGCTGTTAAAAACCAACTATTAAAAGCCGTTAAAAAACAACTTTTAAAAGCTGTTAAAACCCAACTATTAGAAGCTGTTAAAAAAGAACTATTAAAAGGTGTTAAAAAGGAACTATTAAAAGATGTTAAAAACCAACTATTAAAAGCTGTTAAAACCAACTATTAAAAGCTGTTAAAAACCAATCCATATATATATATACATACATACATGTACAAGAGATAGTCTATATATTTGCTAAGCTAACTTTGATTCTGAAATCCTGCCTTACAGATTGTCGCATTACTTTCCCGTTTAATACGTAATTAGTTCCTATTTGGTTGCGTCAAAATTAATTTCCATTTTTGGCAACCAATTGCAAAGACGAATGTTCACCCCAAGTGTTAATTATACGCAGAAGTTAAAAATAAATTTGAGGAACATTAATATGACTTAGTGTTTGTGTTAATCGAAGAATTTTGTTCGATTGAGTAGTTCGATCCACACTAGGGGTACTATAGTTACGGCCTTGTGTTACATCTAAGTTACTCTTAGAAAAAGAAATGCATCTAATTTGATTTCAAACATCTATGATGAAAAAATAGGTCTTTAAACATAAGCTTATGACATCAGTGTGCAACACATCCTGAAGTAAAAGTAAAAACTGATAAAATGAAAAGATGTATCAAACTTAACAATTGTAGCATATGTATAGCAAATTTTAATGGCGTAGTGAAAAAGAAAATTCAACATTACGCATGTCATTCCTTGAAAGGATTTCTTCACATTAATATTTGTTATATCCGTCGTAGCGTTTTATATACAAACAATGAGAATAAAACACAACAAATGCCGATTAAAATTTTACATAAATACAGAGACACTTAGATTTTAATTCATTTATTTATATCTGTTTTATTAATATTTGATATTCGGTGTACGTAGACACAGAAGCTCATTCTGCTTTTGATTGCTTCTTTTTTTTTAAATTTTATCGTTATCAATTTAATACACATTATAATAGTTTTTTAATTTTAATAGTTTTAATAGTTATTTGTAATAGTTTTTAATACTTTTTGATAGTTTTTAATAGATTTTTAATAGGTTTTAATTTTAATATTTTTTCCATCAGAATGGCTGACGATTTTCGTCAACATGTCTGATGCTAACCTCCAGGAAAGTGACGCGTTGACCCTTCTCGGGCTAACGGTCATGAAGTGGGAAACTATATTGAATCCATTGCTAAAATGTTTGTGCCCTAGGACGTGTGAAAAATCTTTTCTCTCCAGAATGCGTCACTTTCCTGGAGGTTAGCATCAGCCATGTTGACGAAAAGCGAAAAATGATGACATACAGATCTATACGTCTACCATTCGTCCATGCTTAGAATATTGCTGCCACATATGGCCAGGTAACCCTTCTATTTACCTTGATAAAATCTAAACAACATTGTCTGTTGTGATATGGCGTCTCGGCTTCAGTCACTTTTCCACCGCAGTAAGGTTGCCTCCCTGTATCTTTTGTAAAAATACTTTCATAGTAATTGTTCCGATGGGCTCTTCGCTATGGTCGCTAGACTTTTTGAATATAAGGGGGATATTAGAATGACGTCGGGATCTCATCATTTTATAGATGAGCTTGCTAGATGAAACCGTAAGTTCTATCCTAACAGTTTCTTTTCTCGCAATTCTGGCTTGTGGAACTCTCTTCCGGCTCCATGCTTTCCAACCAACTAATCTGCAAAAATTTAAATACAAATTTCTACTCATTACTCGATATCCCCGAACCCTTTCAGTCTTAGAGGCCGTACCCACTTCCTTGGGGTGATACCGATTTAAAAGATTATAATTTATGTGTCTATATTTCTGGGATGAGGTATTGTATCTATTTACACTCAATCGTTCGGACGGTTGCCCTCATCTTTTTTGTCATATTCACGACGTTTCAGCCGTTGTACGCTTCGGCCTTCTTCAGGTGAAATAAGTTGGAATTTTGAACCGTTCCCGTTATTTAGTGCACAGCGGTAGATATGAAGATTTTTGTAATAATTTTTGACATCTGGATAGATCTGTTTCAGGTAATTACCTTTGGTAACTCAATTCTCCAAGTGTTTGTAACCTCTGCTGTGGCCAGATATTGAACTCACAACTCTTTGGGTATAGTCACTTTTTGGATTACTTCACCCAACGCTTATATCCAATGGTCTATGTGTAGTTCTGGACACTTAATTCATGTTGAATTACAAATACTTAAAAAAACAAAAAGAGCAAATTTAAATAACTGGAGTATAAGTTAGGTTAGTATACTTTATAACCGCCGGTAGAAAAGTAGCTTGGTAAGATCCAATTTTTCTAGTACATGATATATTCAACTTCTTTTCTCACATAATGCCTATTATTGTCCCCTGTCCTTGTGATCATAATTTCCTTGTGATCATTATACAGGCCTCGATTTTCTTCTGAGTAATTGGTTTGCACATATATCCTTGTGCAAACTAATTGAAACAAAACGAACAATTCCATTATTATTTACATTTTTCTTATTTTTCCAGTGAAACATGACCCAGTGCATATGTTAGTACTTCGTATGTCCATTCCACGAAGACGTTACTTGCAGATTGACCGTAGATTCTCGATTGGATTTAAATCCGGGCCAGTCCATAGTACTTTGATTTGCTCACTGGTATGTCTTGCTAGTGTCTTCGTACGCTTCCTTGGAGTAACCTGTCATCGCAGACAATAACCGTAGGCCAACTAATCGACAGTCGAGACAATAACGTTACCCCCGAGTTCCATGATTCTAGAATAGTCGTGGAAATGCCATTATAATATGGGTATATCTTTTGATATTGAAGTAAAAATTGTAAATATGAAACAGGACGTTATTTTAAGAGTGCACAAATGAAAAGAATAAAACTTCACATGCTTTTTAATTTCACTGAAGCAGACGCTAAACATCTGCTAGCGTTATCGTTTCCTCTATCAACTCTTTCTTTCTTTTCTTTTTCTTTCTTGTTATTACGTATTCGTTCCGGTTTTCATTTTTCTTCTGATTTCCACATTAAAAAACGGAATTAGTTATTGTTATTCTCATAGAATGGCAACGTCGTAATGGTTTCTGGGAGAGATGAAGGAACACGGACAATTATAATAGCATTTCAAAACAATTACCATTTAATAAAAATCTATATTTTCCAAGAAAATGTTATACAGAATATTTAGTTATTGTCTAGAGAGTAGAAACGTATAATGTGTAACAGGTCCTCACATAATCTGTAGCCAAATCGTAAGCTGTTACTCCAGTGAAATAGTCCCCAAGGAAACTGAATGTGATCTCAATCCTCCTCAGATGTTATTCAATTATTTTACATTCTTTGCTGTATAAATATTGGTCGAAGAAAATAAAAACGACCTGAGTATTTCGATAAAAAGTAATAAGATCAGAGGAAAATAAATAAATAAATAGTAATAATGAAAACTATGAATATTTTCTGAGCAATGTGAAATTGAAACTTAAGTAAAAGCCACCCAAAACGAAATATAACCAAATAATCAATGAGGTTGCAGACAGGAGAGTTAGGTGGCCAGATGTAATGGGTAATGTGGTCGCAGAAATTGTCTGACAATTATGACAGGGTTCTCCTGCATATGGTGCAGAGTCCTAGTGCCAAGTATAGGGTCTTCTAGCAGCCGCCGCCTTGACCCAACGTATCACTCCCATTTAATGTAGCCTCCATGTTGAGTCTGACGTCCTCACCAACATATTCGGGAGTTCGTTTCTTATCGGAATGATCAGATTGCGTTTTCCAAACTGTTTCCGAATCCTCTGCACTGTCCTCAGAATGATACCCAAACACTCTGAAAAGTTCCGGAGCTTCCTGCGAAGATGTCAAGCAGTACAGCATGCCGTTTTCAAATTTCTGGCGGAGTAAATTGCGTGATGGTGGTGTTTTTTTTCTCACAGGCGATGCCCAACTGACTCTAATGTACAGTCGACAAAATCAAAAACCAAACAATGTGCACGCGCGAAATTTAAAAATAAAAACAAAACTTGCGACAATCTACTCATCGCTCACTTGTATTGAACAGGTTAGCATAATAGTCATTAGAGACTGGAGCGAGTCTGTTCTACAATGCGACAGTTTTGAGCAAGACACTTTCTGAGTAGAACGCTGGTTACCAATGGAATATGAAAGCAATGAAGTTGAGTCGACTAAATATATGTAACCGAGCTATGAATGTCTGGAATAGTGAAACCAAGGCATGTAATCCATGAATTCGGTCATGACTATAGCGATAGTTTACATGTTTGTGCGTGTGTGTGGAGCGAGAGAGAAAGGAGAGAAAGAATAAATAAACACCGAATGTTGTTTTTCTGTTTCACGTTTCACTGCGATCTTCACTCAGTTTTTGATTGTAATATCCACACTGTCTATATCTATAAATGGCGAGCAAATTAAACGATATATATATATATATATATATATATATATATATATATATATATATATATATATATATATATATATATGTGTGTGTGTGTGTGTGTGTGTGTGTGTGTGTGTGTGTGTGTGGGAGATCAAATAAGTAATAGGTGAAAACCTATATAAATTTAATATTTTTCTCTTTTATTTTAGGTTCATCAGACATTTTTAGAAAATTATTCCCCTCCCCCCAGATTCAGCTGAAGCGAAAATAAAAACATTAAACGTTTTCTGATTTATTCTTTAATTAATGATTGTGTTGTATTTTAACCATATTTTTTCAATTCATATGCACACACACACACACACACACACACACACACACACACACACACACACACACACACACACACACATATATATATATATATATATATATATATAATAGTAGGGCGATAATTAAAAAAAAGACCTTATACAGTTTATAGTTATTAAAAACAAGGATAATAACATTCGAGTGGTTCGTAGGTTAATGCAAATTTAAAATTTTGTTTGCGAAGAGTTTTCGCCATTTTATATCACTAACTTTACTAATCTACTTTTTGTATGAATGGTTCATTGTAATATATATATATATATATATATAATTCGTCTCTCGGAACTTGCACCTCATTGGGGCTGAGAGAGCGATCCCATTAGCTAATTAGAGATATACAGGCACGTTCATGTGCTTAATAAACTAGTAAGATTTAAAAAAAAATTTTTTTTATGTCTTTTATCTCCGAACCCAAAAATATTTAGCTGGGAGAGGCCGAGATAGAAGAATGCAGCTTTGTTGTGCAATTGACCCCGTCGTCCAAAGAGAAACAAGAACAACACTTTATTACAGACCTGCAGTAGACACCATAACCGAACTAGAGTATAAACGGCGCCTCATTCTGTCAGCAACCAATGACTTAGCATCTCTGAAGACACTTTTACAATTATTACGAGTAGACACAAAGATTATACGGATATTTTCTGAAACTTAAGAAATTTTGTGGAAATGAATTTTGGTCGGTTTCCTGATATATTTCCTTGTCAGACCAAAATAAAACTGCTCTTGTGAATAACAACTCCTACAATAATCACACCTCATCTCAAGGCTTCTGACAAAAATGTGCCAACACTGTAATATATTTTATTAACAAACCAGAATAAAGGTTAATACTTGATTTCTCCACTTCTTTCTTTTAATATAAATATAGGATAAAAGACAAGGATGGGCATTGAATCTTGATCTCTAGTCCGCTGTACCGTAATATAAGTATGAATGTTTCGGTGGACGAAAGCCTGATAACAAAAGACTTTGGCGCATATCCAAGTGCCTCAGTCAACAAGCTGACAAGCTAGATAAATATTAACAAACGGAGATAGATAGATAGATAGATAGATAGATAGATAGATAGGTAGGTAAAAATGGAGAGACTGAGTTATATAAAGAGACAAAGTGATATAAGAAGATAGATATGAAGAGACTGATAGATATATAGATAGACAGAGATCGTGAGATATATATATATATATATATATAGAGAGAGAGAGAGAGAGAAATAGATATATTGATAAAAATGGACTGAGATAATGAGATAGATACACTTAAGTAGATTGATATGAATAGACTGAGATAGATAGAGAGAGACACAGACAGTGATAGATAGATTGATAGATAGATAGATACCAAGGTGCAGAAGGGAGATAGATAGATAGATAGATAGATAGATAGATAGATAGATAGATAGATAGATAGATAGATAGATAGATACCAAGGTGCAGAAGGGAGATAGATAGATAGATAGATAGATAGATAGATAGATAGATAGATAGATAGATAGATAGATAGATACCAAGGTGCTGAAGGGAGATAGATAGATAGATAGATAGATAGATAGATAGATAGATAGATAGATAGATAGATACCAAAGTCCAGAAGATAGATAGATAGATACCAATGTGCAGAAGATAGATAGATAGATAGATAGATAGATAGATAGATAGATAGATACCAAAGTCCAGAAGATAGATAGATAGATACCAAGGTGCAGAAGATAGATAGATAGATAGATAGATAGATAGATAGATAGATAGATAGATTTGCTTACTTAAAACGGAAGAGTATCCCTATTGACTTAAGAGCTGTGCTAGGGCAGCAGATCCTCGTAATATTAACTCTAGCGTTTTCATTGCATGCAAAATATTAATGATTGCCATTGACATTTTTATTTATTTTTTGCATTACTCTTTTGACCTTATGCGTTCATACAAGAGGTGAACAAGTGGTTTTCTTTCTAGCCTAAGTGTTAGTTTTCCTGTTTCAATCCCTTCGTATTCCCTTGTTAAGAGGATTTCAATTAAAACAGTGTTTTTTATTCCAATAACTGTTACTCTATGAAGTTGAACCTGCGTAGATGATTTCCTGAACATTACAATATGAACTTCTTCCAGACAATCGCCAATCGTTAGCTATCCTCGATTCGATTCTTACTACCGCCTCTTACATTCATATAACACACCTCATTTAGCAACGATCTACTTTGAGTGGCTCTCGAGCGTTGTACTGATTGATGCTTACTTAAAAAAAAGAAAAGAGAAGAAAACATTGTTCTCCTGACTAAAAAAACAGTGAACCGCCACCTTTAATGATTGTGACATAGAAATATGTTGGCTTTCACAATATATTTATATTAGGTGTGCTGAAAAGCTAGTCCGGTTTTTATTAAATTTAACAAAAACCAAAAAAAGAAAGCTGCTATTTAATATGCTTCG
Organism: Acanthosepion esculentum; assembly: GCA_964036315.1. NCBI lineage: Eukaryota > Metazoa > Mollusca > Cephalopoda > Sepiida > Sepiidae > Acanthosepion > Acanthosepion esculentum. The sequence continues at coordinate 92,587,637 of OZ038486.1, read as the reverse complement.
AGGTGTTTCACTGAAACCTTTCTAAAACGTGATCAATACTTCTTAAAAACAAATGAAATATTTAAAGACTTTAATTACCCAGCACCTGGGTAAATATTTGCTTTTATTTGATAAAGCGTAATGAAAGTGGATTTCTTTAAATTTATTAAAATTTACTCATGGCAATGGAACCAAACTGCTTTATGGAAGCTAATTGGTATTAACTGAAAACCAGAATTTATTACATTGCTGAAAAATGTTCAATGTTTGAACGAGTTATTTTCTATCTAATTCCTACCGTAATGTCACCACCGGCGTCAATTGTTCAGCTGAGCGAAACGGTGTATAAATGTCATGGTGCAAGTTCCTTGCACTACGGTGATGGTCCAAGGTAGAACCAATGAAGAATAACTCGAACACAGGTATGGAATAACACAGATATATTACAAACAGAAATATGTACAAAGAAGTAGAAGTATTAGTAATGACTATCAGATTTGGTTAGAGTGAACTATGTTGTTTCGACAAGTATCAGTATTCCAATGTTCTTACAATAATTCGCTGTCCTCCCTCTTGAGGTGAAGTATTTATAATGTCTGGAATAGTCCATTATTATTATGGGTAAGTTCCCTTAAAATAAATGGCCTAGAATTAAGTCTCATCAAGAGTCAATTTGGGTCGTTGCGAGAGAAGTATGGGAGAATATAGTTGTTACTTTCAAGCAACCAGTAGTTTTGTTTTGTTTCATTATCAGTAGGACACAAATACATTTACATGGAACACTTGGCGTCTACTGCTAGCCGAGAAGAGCCCAAGAGAATGTTCGACATAAAAATGCAAAAAGAGTCGCAGCATGTTTATCTGAGGAAATTTCTTATGTAAATCTATAACATATATAAATATATTTCTATTTAATAGGCGACTGAAACAGTGTGAACTGCGAACAATAAATAGCATTTTAAGCGAGACTGAAATATTAAGAGTTCAGTTTGCTTTTATCTTCTTTCAGCTTTATATCTTAGTTCTTTTTGTTATTTGGCAAAACTCTTTGTGGTTTTCTGGCACCAGACTCTAGGGTCTGAAGTAGGATATTCTTCTTTAAGATTTGAAGAAAAATAGTTTGCTTGACACAATTTTTAACCCTTTGAGCCCTGCGTTCCTGCACAAGTTTGACCCCTCTGCCTGAGCTCCTGAGTCAAAATTTCCAAATAATTGCTATGGCATGTTTGACGGTAGATATAAAAATATAAAAATAGTTACAAAAACATAAGCATTATAGTTAGTTATGCCTTCACTTTATGGCCAGAATTCTTTTTTTGTGTCTCAATCTACCCAGTGGGTGTTGCCTCTCTTGATGGACAAGAAGCGTTCGCATATTGTGCAGAGGACTGAAGAATTCACAGAAATGTCTTTGTAGGCCTTAGTTGTTTTTTTTCTCTGTTTGAAATTATTGTATTTATAAGAGCACATTGCACAGAGGTCGTTAGTGGAGCCATCTTCTCGTATCTTTGGGTGGTTGGGGCCGATATTTTGCAGGTGTTCCAGAGCATCAGCATTGATTGACTGCCTGTGCACGGCAGCTGGTTGGAATGCACCCACCAGATCCACACAGTATTGATCTATGAACCTTCTGAAGCTGAGGGATTTGGCTTGCTGGATGGAAGTTGCCTGGAACAATACATCTCCTTTGTAGATGGCCCACCTGACAAACATGACGAAAAAACGTCTTGGCCAGCGGTGATGAGACCGTGTCTTGTACAGAACTGTATTCTGGTCATTGTTGTCAGTCCACCCATCTAGTGGCTGTAGTCACTGACCAGCTGAGGTATTTAGATCTGTTCCGTCTTTGTCTCTACTCTCAGTACTTCCGATTTTCAGGGGTCGTGAGATGTTGAGAGGAAAGTGATCGGCTTTCTATTATTCCGGACGCCATCATTGCATTGTAACTCAATGTAACAACAATTTTTCATTTTCATTATTTTCACGCTTTGTGCTTATTTCTCTTTGTTGGTCCTGGCTGTTCCCATGGAGAAAGGATTCTAAATTGTCAACAAGTACTGGAACTAATTCACACTATTGTAGTATCTTTCTGTTACATGGGTGTGATGCTTTCCCTGGGCGTTAGCTGAAGTCAATAGTTGATATATAACGCTGCCAATCATTTCAATTCCATCTATTTTCCATATTATTTTGCCAGTGTAGATCTCCGTTCCAATTATGTATCCAGTTTCTCCTTTACAGATCATGATTGAGTTCACAGGAAATTTGGATGGCTTGTCTTTGATGTATTGTTTGATGACAAGTTTGTTATTGAGTGGAATTATTCCTTTGTCAAAATTGAGGTGTTATCTGGGCATATTATGGTGTCGAAATTTCTCCAATAGTTAATTTAGAATTTGTCCGGCCCTGTAGATGGCCTCTGCTTTGTCAGTTGTAGCAACATATTCATCTATAACATGAAGAAATGCCCAGATGGAAAGATATCTGCCTCTTAATATTACTTTTCGAAAACCTGGCGTTTCTGACAGAAGGCTCTGTCCATTTGTTTTCCCAGTACTCCCTGAACTGAGGCTTGATTACTGTTGTTTCCATTTGCAATCTCAATGCAAGGAATGCCTTTTCTTCTGCTTCATTCAGTTTATCTTTGAATACCTTGCCGTAGTAGTAGTCGGACTGTGCTTACTTGATCTGATCTGCGCACTATTTTGTTTTGTTTACAAAGATTTGCGAGAACTCGTCATCCAGGAATAAGTTGACGTAATCAGTTGCGCAAAAGCGTTTGTTGATATTTTCTGGATCTTTGCTCCGCACTTGGAATCATCAAACACGATGTCATTTGCCTCATATAGCTAGATTATTACAACCATTTTGATCTTCTCTTAAATCTTCGTTAACACCACCGAAGTCTGTGAGGACACGCCTCCCTTGATCAGCTTATTCTGCCTGCTTACTTTCATTTTCACTATCTGTAGGAAAATCATCCAATTCAAATTCCACTTCACTATCAGAATAATCAGTGTCATGCACTAGTTCCGATAAATCATCAAGAATATCAGTTACTTGCTGCGTTGTGCCGAGTTCTTTTTCGCACGTCTGCTACTTCCCGGACGGTTCAGGTTGAGACTCTGGATGCTTCATGGTAAAAACGAGTTTTTTTTTCAATCCAAAACACATACGCAAAACACAATGAAAAGTCGGGGGCGTGTTGGTATCAAGTTCGATGACATTAGAATATATCTGCTTTTCTGATTGGCTCTTCAGAATAAGACAACCAACAGAAAAACACGGCGCAAGTATTTACCCACAGTTCAATCGGTGGCTGGGCATTAAGTCATTTATCTCTACCACTGGTAAAACGGAGGTCATGGCTCAGGGCTCAAAGGGTTAATTTAATTAATGATGAGATCAAGCATTTGCAATCCAGCCCTCTAACACACACACACACACACACATATATATATATATATACATATATATATATATATATATATATATATATATATATATATATAAGTTTTTCGTGGTACAGAATTTAATAATAGATAGGTAAAGACAATATTTTTATAAGGCATTTTTTAATAAGCAAAAGCTAAAAATAAAAACAACCGGTTTCGTCCCAGGACTTATCAAGTTTATTTATTCTGTGAATTTAATAAGCGTGTAAATTAATTGTAAATTAACGAATGTAATGGAAGGGAAGAAGAAAAAAATATGAATTTCAAGAAACTAGAGTCCAATAATATTCAGACGCAGCAAGCATTCCCTCTGTTTACAAAGGGAAGGCCCACGGGATCTGATATACAAGGACTCTAGAACCTTGAGATGAAATGTGGAGTGGGACCTAGAATAAAATTATAAATCGGTCACCATTAAGATTCTCCACACATTTCCTACTATTTATGAAATGTTCAGCAATCGCAGAACCAGAACTGTTGGTCAGTTGGCGATTCCTGGCGGACGGATTCAAAGTCCTGGGCGGTAAATGCTGTTTTATTCTCGAATCCAAACGCTGGGACGTCCTCCATATGTAGTCGTGTCCACAACTACACTTGTATTGGTAAATCACTGAATTACCAGGAGGGGGAGGGAGGACGTCCTTACGAATGGCACAGAAAGCAGGACGGGTAAGAAATATTACCCTGACATTCACCGAAAAATAACAACTATTGATTATATATATATATATATATATATATATATGTAAGGCACCGGAGTATTTATTTCGCCCTTTTCGGATGTGTCTAGTTCTTACTTTTCGATTTTTTTTTCTCGGGTACCAATTTGTTTTAATAGACTTAAAAGTTATGCTATCCGAGTTTTTTTCCAACTGTGTATTACTAGTAGTTTAATAATACATATATATATATATATATATATATATATATATATATATATATATATATATATATATATATACGATAGAAATTATTAGGAAGTTTTGATAATTATATTTAAGTAATTAATCGAGTCTGAAACCTCAACAGAATGCACTGGACGGCCGTTTCGTCCTATATTTCGGACTCATCAGCAGTGCGCATCCACTACCGAGAATTGAAACCCTGAAACCCTGACAGTTAGGTTATCAAGCAAACATCATACCAACTGTTCCAACAGGCCTCGGGGACGAAGAGATTCTACTGAGATTCTCTTTAACCATAGGAGTGTACCCCCGGGAGCCACGACTACTATCACCAAGCCGCTCACTCCAGAGCATTAGAAGCCGGTTCAAGCAATACACACGATAGAAATTATTAGGAAGATTTGATAATTATATTTAAGTAATACATCGAGTCTGAAACCTCAACAGAATAAGGTTTCAGACTCGATGAATTACTTAAATATATATATATATATATATATATATATATATATATATATATATATATATATACATATATATATATATTACCAAATTCAATATGAGAAATATATGAAAAGAATACTCAAATATTTATTTTCTGTCTAAATTTTAGAGATGTGGTATTATAACAGTTTATACTATCTATATTGGTCAGGATGTTGCCCTCATCTTTATTGTCATATTCACGAAATTTAGGCCTTTGTACACTACGGTCTACATCAGGTTATATACGTTGGATTTTCGAACCGGATGACTTAAGGTTTCATGTAGACGCTCAGTCTGTTATACTGTGATGTCAGAATCATCAGGCAGTTCAAGGGACATGGTACTCAAATCTCTATTTAGTTGACGTTTATTTGGCTTGTCGTATATATTGAAAAGAAGAGAGATGTATAGATCATAGGTCGTTAGCAATATGTGTTTAAGGTGTATGTACGTGTTAAGTAACAGAGACAGGTCGGTGGTGGGGTCAATCCTCTACCACACCAACTATATTTATTGAAAATTTATTTATATGCCTGCAGACGGACACACGTTCTTGCCACCTAATTAACATTCTATAAACTCCATAACTTGAAAGGATACCAGTTTACCGCGCATGTACAAGTTATATCTATTATCCTTACAGATGAACACACGTTCGATACTCAAAATATATGGGGTCTGGATTAGCCACCTCTTTCTTTTGCCAAGATTGAGTCTTATCGTTTCTGTACATTTCTAAAATCAATTAATATCTGTTTTTACTCTTCCTCTGCTGTATCAATTTAAAATATTTCGTCGCTGCCGCTACGTATTGCAGTCTAGTAGACGTCATTATTAGTTAAACATTCGTCTCGGAGCAGACAGCGTTTTTATTTTTTTTCCAAAAGTTGCATGTTTTGTAATTATTGACTGTGTCTTTACAGTTCTCAAATATATTACTATTTTGTCTACTGACTGTGGACCATTTTCCCCATGTTGACAATACGGCTTACTTTTATATTATTGTTGTTGAACAATTTTATCGGCATATTATCGCCTGCAATACATATATATAGTAATACAGATAGTAAAGCATTTGCTTTCATAAAGTCCCTCAGAGTACGAAACGCTTGGGTTAAGATAAGTTTTCCTTTTTGTCTTTATTCATATGTATATATATATTTGCTGTGTGTATGTGTCTGTAGAAAGAGAGAAAATGTGTGAGAGAGATAGGATTTATATTATGTTATATGGAATGTTTGAGCAGACACCTTGATATAAATTACTTTTAAACCTTGAGAATAATTTGTAAACCGTTTTCAATTTACGCTAAGAAAAGGAACACTGCACATTTTATATTTGTCACATAGAAACTTAAAGTTTACGATCTGATACATCATTAATATTTCTATGGAATTTTAAAACTTTCAGTGCAATAAATCAAACACGAGGTTGGAATCACTCCCAGGGAGAATCACTAGCTAAGCTTGTGGATATGAAATTCTACTTAATATTTTCTTTCTCCCCTGTCTAGAATTATTCTTTGAATGTTAAATGTTTTGCGTTTGGTTTACAGGAGAATCTTTAATAATTGAGCAACTGAATATTATTCGACACCAAAGCCAACACAGAATTCATCATTTTACTATCACATCAATTACTAATGACTTCCAGAGAACACAGTATACAAAAGAAAATATTTTCGCTGTTCTTAAAAACTACTAATCTATCTTATGTATGTTTCTAACATACTAGATCGACGTATATATATATATATATATATATATATATATATATATATATATATATATATATATATATATATATATACGCTTTCTTTACGCTAGCATACAAAAAGGATTTAAAGGCACAATTCAAACTTGCTTTTGTCATCGGCGAAGCTCCCTGGCCGAAAGGCCGCAAGAGGTCAGATCTAACTGACATTTATATAGTTGACATATATATATATATATATATATATATATATATATATATATATATATATATATAAATGGACAAAGTCCGACAATTATTTTAAGACATCTTTATGTTTATACATTCTTTTATATATATATATATATATATATATATATATATATATATATATATATATACAAATATTTAAGTAAGAAAAAAATGGAGAAAAGGATTTAAAAATCTGGCACAAGGCAGAAATAACACCCACATCTGTTCTTAACAGTATGCAGAAACAGGATGTCTCAGCCTGAAGGGATTTGTATCATTTGTGTTATAAATTTCACTTGTTTGTTCTGGGTTGTGAAATCTCCAGTCGTAAGAATTTGCCTTGTATCAGTGAGGTCAGATTTATGACCACCGACTGGACATCCCTTTGAAGTGCGGGTCCTATGCTCTGTCCGTTCTCGTCAACGGCACATCCTTTTCTCCTCTCTCCTTCTTCTCCTCTCAACACTCTGATATGCCACTGTTCTCTGCCTGTTCCCTGATCCTCTTTTCGCCCTCCCCATCTATCTGACCTCTAGATCGCTGATAGCAGTCCTTTTTATTGAAAAAGTGATCGTGATATCGACCCCAACCAAAATTTGACATTGGCCAGAAAATATGTTTCCCATTGAAAAAAACAAAACAAATCCGAAACACTTCAAACAATTTTGGCGGTTCACCACTTAAGCCTAAAAGGCCATAAAAATGCACATAATTTGACCACACCGTCTCACCCATCTGAAAAATAGATTTTCTCAAAACGTGTATATAAAAAAACAACTTGAATTTACTGTATTGCGGTAGCAGATCATTATTTAAAAATATATTATAAAACTTGACAGAAAAATTATGTCTATTATATCTAATCATGAACCATTCTAATGTTCGAATGTTTGCTTTAATTTCTGGTGAAGATAAAGACGAAAATATACCAACATTTGAATATTTTTTATGAAGCTGTTCCTAAGATTTTCTTTAAAAAACAGCCATGTACATAATATTAGACAGATATTAGTTGATAACACAATTATACTCACGCATGCACACAGTAAAAGAATCTTCAGATATTGGAAGTCATCTACATTAAAGCAAAGTCACCCACTGTCAACAAAATTACATTTCAAACTAGTCACAACACATTACATTGTATCTAAGCACTGGTTCTCTTGTAATGCTTCGGTTTATCGGAAATATTGAAATTACCATTTGCTATTCCGCAACCAAAATCGTGCCATACCAATTTTCTATGTGAAAACAAATATTCATCTTTGACGGTGGATATCTTTGTTTCATGTCTGTATAACCAATCTGAGGATAGCTCATCTGAGCCAAAAGCTTAGGACCAACTTAAAAAAATAAACATCCAAAATACTCGACAATTATTGTCTTTATTTTCACCAGAAATTAAAGCAAGCATTCAAACATGAGAACAGCTCATGATCAGACATAACTGACATTCATTGCCTCTTATATTTAACAATATATGTTTAAATATATATATATATATATATATATATATATATATGTGTGTGTGTGTGTGTGTGTGCGTGTGCGTGCGTTTGTATTATCTTCATCTACCTATGTATTTCTCTGATGAGTCTCTCTTACAACGGCTCATGATCAGACACGATAGACATTCATTGTCTGTTATATTTAACAATATATGTTTATATATATATATATATATGTATATATATAAATTTATATATATATATATATATATATATATATATATATATATATATATATATATATATATATATATATATATATATATATATATTCTCTTCATCTACGTATGTATCTCCCTGATTCTCTTTCTATTTATATGAGCCTGTCTTATCTGCATAACTCTACCTAAGCTATATACAGTGCTGTTCGATAAAAGTGACTCACCTGAATTTTTTTTAATTGAAATTTTTTTCGCCTATTGTTTTTGGCGTCAAACTAAATTTTAATCTTACTAATATAAAGACCCCTTCCCGACCATCTAGTAAAAAAGTTTACTCACACTAAGGTATTCTATTGATAATTATACTTTTGGATATAAATGAGATTTAGGGAAAAACTATGTGCAAAAAAAGTGACTCACTTATTTCCTGCAACTAGTAATCAATAGAAACATAACCGAACAGCTTTAAATAAAGAGTAATAGAGGTATAATGTATTTATAATAAGTAATATAGTTCGAAATATTTAATAATCTATGGGTCCTCCTTTATTTTGAATAACCTTTTCAACCCTTTTTGACTTGATTAGGTTCTAGAAAATCTCATCTCCGAGCATTGAATTCCATTCGGATATGAAATTCCCAATCAAATCCTCTTTGTTGCTCAACTGCTTTCTCGAGAGCCTATACTTTATAATGATCCATAAGTTTTCTATGGGGTTGATGTCAGGAGATTGGGGCGGCCATGTCATAACACTCACCTGCTTCTCATCAAAATATTCCTTCATCAATTTTGATTTGTTACAGGGAGCATTATCCTGCATAAAAATGAGCTTGGTGGGGTGGATTTCCACCCTTTCAGCAGAAGGGAGCAGACAAGACTCTAACATTCTCTTGTATTGCTCACCCCTGAGGGTCTTTTCAATAGGTTTTAAGAAACCAGTTCCATGAAAAAAAAGCATCCCCAGAACATTATACTGAACGGGTGCTTGACAGTAATTACTGCTAAATTCAAAGAGCTTTCAAAGGTTCTTCTTCGGATTTTAAATCGCTTATCCTTTGAATTTAGCTCAACTTTCATTTCATTGGAGAAGAGAACATTTAGTAAACAAATCAGGTGAGTCACTTTTATCGAACAGAACTGTATACATAGTAGAAGCATATATATGAACATAAAAGGGATTTCATGCAAAGTAACACTCTCAGTGCATTAGTTGCTGATCGTAATGAGACTGCTCATAATTTCGATAGAAACATCTTGCTTAAATTAAAGCAGAAAGCAATTTCCTAAACCGAAGTGTACAGAAAGTGCTTTGATCGCTAGATCATCCACTCTAAATCGACGGCCAGATTATTACAACATTTCACCTTCTATATCACAATGTGGGATACTTAAATGTCATCAAATGATGAAACAAAACAACACCATAGACAAATTGAATGTATTAGCCTAGACTAGATGCGCAGACATATCTGAAAGAAAATAAATTCAGTGAATGAATCTTTATCTTATGCATAACATTTTTGATTAAAAATTGATTTTAAAATGGTAGTCTGTGGGTGAGAGCTGAGAAGAATATGGGAACTGCGGCAAAGTCTATCCTTTGTTGGTGAGCTTCTGCAGTGCCTTTCTGACCGCATATAGCCGAGTATTGTAATGAAACATAATTAGACCTCATCTATTAACCACTGCCGGTCGGATTTCATTTAACTGTGTTATGGGACCTCCCTTTATGGGCTAAATGGACTCGTTCTATTACTATGTATATAGGGAGATTATGCCTCTCAGCAGAGCTGTCCATCGTTGACAGTCTTGCCGTGACTTGTTCCAGCAAGACGGTCGAACTCTCTGCCTCTGAGCAGAGAGGAACTCGGACGAGGAGGTTGACCAACCCGATTCTGTTTTTGTAGTTTCTACGGGCATATTTATGGGCTCGGGAATATCCACGTTAAACTCGGCCTTATGTCACATCTATCCCTTGTGGGGGCCAGTAAATATTGCTGTCAACCGTTGACAGCAAGACGGTAGAACTCTCTGCCTCGGAACTCGGATGAGGTTCCGTCGAAGGGCAGAGTCTCGTTCGGGGTGGTTGACCAACCCTATTCTGTTTTTACAGTTTCTACAGGCATTTGGGGGGCGAGCCTACGGGCCTTCTCCACGTTAAACTCGGCCTTGTGCCACATCTTTTGCTCGTGTCGGGTGGGGGGCAAGTAAATATCGCTGTTTACAGTTGACGATTTGACTACTGTACTTTGCCGTCAGTCGGACGTGCAACACTTTGTATTCATTCTTTTGTTTATTAATATGTTTTCACTAAATTGCTGAGTTCGATTTTTATTTCGGACACATTTCTGGGTCCATAACAAACTGAATGGCAGTAATCTTCGCAACTGATGCGCCGGTTAGATTCCAGAAGTCTTCAATGGATTACGCCAATGGCTAGTCACCAGTTGATATACAGGTACATAGTATACTCAAATACACACATTATTGCATAGGTGTGTCCACATATACATTCAGCCAGAGATACATTCATGTATACATATTGTTGTAGCATAACTATGAACGATAATGGGTATGTCCCCATTCAAGTAAATACAGTAGTAATTACTGTATGTTGGTCGGAGATTCATAGTGGAGTTCTCTGGACTCACTTCTAGAAGGTGACTACTTCTTCTAGGCCCCCGTGGCGAATTGTATATATGCTGTTCTTTTCCTAAGTATCATCGTTCATTACCAACCTTCGTTTGATTATTCGAGTCAGTAACCTTTCTTAGGTTACAATACATGGACCTTGATGCATATCTGGGCACACAGGAACACAAAATACACATACATGCAAAGACACATGATACACATACATATATATATATATGTCAGCAATTTTTCATTAATGCATGTTTCATTAAATAATATAGACAGGTTTCGTCTATTTATTTTAAGTAAGTTCCTTTCGTATTGTCTGACAAGCTTAATCACATTATCGTTGAAAGACGAAAGGACGCACCATATTGACACATGTTTCAGTCCAATCTAAGCTTTCGGCTTACATAAGCCATTATCAAAGATGACAATTTTAATAAATCAAACAACACATATACGTAACCACAATAATGGCCCGCCGTTGCTGTTTGAATAACCTCAAAGTAACGAGCAATGAATGAACTACTCCATTTCTCCTGACCAATCGTAATTGTTTTCTAACTCTTCACGCAGAACCTTTCACTGCCAGCTCAAGAAAAACATTTTTGTCACTAACACAGAAAAAGAGAATGTCCCATAACGAGAATATTTAACATCCAAATACATAAAGGAAAAAAATTATTATTTTTAATAATATGTGGAAATCTCCACCCATTGCCTGATGACAGTCGCGAGACCAGAAACACCTGTAACAAAATTATGGAAAATAAATGATAATATTACAACCCAAAACGTTTGCGGTTTCTTTCTTCTTTTTAATATACACACTCTCTTTGGAACTGCTATAACCTCTTCCTGTCATATATATATATATATATATATATATATATATATATATATATATATATATATATATATATATATATATATATGTATGTATGTATGTATATATAAATAAAACGAAAGAACTGTAAGATATAAACTCCGGTGTTCTTATAGATATTTTTATTTTTACACAATACTGCGCAATGTAAATTTACAGAGCATTAATATTATAAATTAATTGATTTAAAATATGGGTTTTTCGCTACACAGTGATAACCATGTTTCAAAAATGGAAGCTAAAGCCTTCGAATTTAATTTTGTTATTAAACCAAAGACATTAGTTCCATTTCCTCGTCAAGCGAATTTTGGATTAACTTATTTTTTTAAATTTACGGTTATTAAAGGCACAGCAAAGATTCATAATTGAGGGTTTCCAAGGATACCGAGGAATCCATTCATCTAGACAAGGGGTGGTAGGGTGTTCAATTTTTTAAATTTTCGTTGTATCAGTTAATAGCTACATTCGAAAGCGTGGTTATGTTTAGGGATGGGGAGGGATGTATTTTTCAACAATTTTTGACATCCGCTAAATGCTATATATATATATATATATATATATATATATATATGTATGTATGTATATATATATATATATATATATATATATATATATATATATATATATATATATATATGCATATATATATATATGTATATATATGAGATTGATTATACCTATCTTATCTATATGAAGCTATTTATCTATATTGTTCTATATATATCAACGAGCGCATTATCCTTGATCATGTTATCTAACTCCTCGTATATTTAAAATTTTACCAGTAGATGTTTTCTTCCCTTTATCACCCTGACGCCTTCGACATCGCCCTAAATATTTTTCAAACATTAAAATATGTATAGATTTCAGCAGTATCTACTGAACACATATGAACGCCCTACGGAAAAAGAAATGAAATTCGGATTTAATGACATCGATAATTCCAATTAGAGAAGAAGGAAACTGGAACGTGCAAAGCATCATTTTTAAGAACTATTTCTAGAAGGTTGTTTATTATTTCCTTTACGTAACAAGGCTGGGTTAATGCCGTAAGTGGTAATTCCTTGAACTATATCACATGATTTTTATTTTCAGCGTACTCGTAGAAAATGTCTGCGAGGCGTTTGGCATGATGAATTGAATATTCCAGATTCCAAAATTGAAGCAAGTCATATTGTATTGGCATAAAATATCATTTACACTCGATTAGGTGAGGCCTATCTATCTATCTATCTATCTATCTATCTATCTATCTATCTATCTATCTATCTATCTATCTCTCTCTCTCTCTCTCTCTCTCTATATATATATATATATATATATATATATATATATATATATATATATATATATATATAGCCATGTCTATTTATCTAAATTTATTAACATCTATCCATTTATTTATTAATCTAATATATTTATATATATCTATCTGTCAATATATCTATTTAAATATATTAATTTTTATCGATTTGAATATATTAATATCTATCTATTCTATTTGTTTGTATCGAGATAAATATATTCAGAATCTATCTATCTATCTATCTATCTATATATATATATATATATATATATATATATATCCTACTTTTTTATCTATATATGTGTCTATCTAAATATATAAATATCTGTGTAGCTATCTAAATATATGAATATCTATGTATCCATCTAAACATATAAATATATACATATCAGTCCATAGATATCTATATATCTATCTATCTGTTTCATTCTGTTCATATCTATCTATCTATCTATATATATATATATATATATATATATATATATATATATATATATATATATATATATATATATCGGTTTGTTCTTTTTTTTTCTATCTATTCATCTATCTATCTATCTATCTCATTCTGTTCATCTTTATGTATTTAATTATTCTCCATATTTACTCTTGTGTTTCTTTCTTGTATAACGTTCATATTTTTTTTAAACCTCTCCGTGCAAATATACATTGATTGTCATGAAGGAAAAAATGAGCGCGAAAGGAACTGTGAGATAAGAATAGACTATCATGCTTACTCCTTCAGAATGCCAAAAAACAGAAGCCATCATTATGCCAACAAACGCTGTCTGCTTGAACATCTTCGTTTGCTTGTATCTTTGATTCAGGTTCGAATTAATGAATCCAGGTTTCATATTCAGTTACTAATCTGCGGTGTAAATTCTCAGGGTCAGTCTGGAAGCTATACAGACGTATCCTGGAAAACATTTTCAGCTTCTGCTCTGGTGTCAGCCTTCTTGGAACCCATCTAGCAGACAGCTTGCTCATTCCCAAGATCTCAGTTAAAACCGTATGAACCGAACCAGAACTAATGTCTATGGGCTTAGCTATCTGCTGGAACAGTAAGACGACTGTTATCCTAAACCATCTGGTGAATGGCCTCACTTGTTCATCAGTATTCGAGGTATTTAGACGTCCTGAATGAGGATAATCTTCGGTGTTTTTCCTGCCATGCTTGAATACCACAGCCCAATTCTTTCACGTTGCATAGGAAGAAGGCGCCTCAGCAAGTTCCTGTACCATGTCCTCATGAATTTTCTTGGAGATAATTTACGATTGATCGTAATATAATTGACACGTAAGACGATTTCAGATTGCATATGAGAAGTAAAGGGCAATAAGAAAAGGTTTACAGGAAGTAGCAAGAGCAGTTGTCACGTTAGTATATGTACTAAGGAAGTTACAAATGCTAATAAAAAGATCTTAACGCAAGACAAAACTAATAGATTTTAGAAGCCTTTCTGAGTATTTACCTTTGCTTCAAACATTTCAAATATATATATATAAAGTTTTTGAAGCAAAGGAAAATACATATATATATATATATATATATATATATATATATATATATGTGTGTGTGTGTGTGTGTGTGTGTGTGTGTGTGTGTGTGTGTGTGATTGATTAAAGTACAAATATTGCGTCTGATTATTTGTATCATAATCCTTTCCTATTGCCGAAAATGTGAAAGGATTATGATAGAAATAAGCAGTTATAATGTTTGTAATTTATTCAGCCAGTCATGCCTAAAAGAGAATTTGCTGCCTAAATACACACACACATATATATACATATATATACATACATACATACATATATATATATATATATATATATATATATATATATATATATATATATATATATATATATATATATATATATATATATATATATGTATACTCGTTTATTTTGAAATAGTGCGGTATGACAGACATATAGAAATGCAAGTAGGAACCCTATATTTTCTACTTATTTGAAATCTATTCCAGCAGACCATAGTATTGACTAGATCTGTCTCTCCTCACTGGGGATCCCATATTAAGATGAGTAATTGCCTATAAGATCAAGGGTTTAAAATCATTCATTGCAAAAGAATTCTGTTAGATCCATAACTGGTGAAGTGATTTCAATTTTTACGGTGTCTCTGCGATTGTTCCCTTGTAGCAAACTTAATTATATATTTTTTTCTTTGGATTTATACGTCTGATTAGAGTTACTAGTAAAATTAAATGAACAAAGAAAAATCGATGGCAATAAATCAATTCTCTTCTGTCACCATTTTAAAAATTATTTTCATGTGTCTTGTTCGACTGGAAATGTTTCTCTATGTTCATGTGTGTATGCATGTATATGTAAGTGTACATATACATACATACACACATGTGCATGTATTTACGTGTATCTATATGTACGTGTACCGTTATACAGGCCTACGTGCATATACTCTTGTATATATTACGGTATGTTTGCTGGAGTCATTCTCCTTACACTATTTGGGTCTGTTCGTCGGTTCTAACTACGATGGCTGAGGCAAATCCTGATAAGACTAATGACATTTTTTCTTATGTGTGTATCTGGTGTCGTGTTCGGTCGGTATGGCTGTAGATAAGATAAAACAGTATTATCAAAGAACAACTGTTAGAATTTTACAATTCTATACAAAATAAATGTAAAAGAAAACAGAGAAAAATAAATTTAACACCTTTACGTATCTGTTGAAAAGAAAATATCTAATTTTCTACTCTAATATGTGGAAGTTTACAAGTCCTGATACTTAATATTTGACGTATCATTAATTGATTAGCCCAACCTTTGAGTATACTATGTAGTAAATGTCTAACTGCATCTATTCAAATATGAAAGGTTTATTTAATATATATTTAACAGCTCAAAAACTGGCTATTCCCATTAAAAAGCTCGTAAACTAAGTTAGTGATCTTCCACCATCAGCGATCGGAACCAGAACGTTTACCAATGCATATTCCTTCACGGAAGCCCTGTGCTATGCGTATTCTGTACTATGCCCTGTACTATGCGCGCCTACTAGGACTTAAACTCAGCCCAGACATCAAGTGAAACTCATACATGCGGTCCATTGCTAAAGATGCTGGAAAAATGGTCCGTTCTAGTACGGCTCCATCAAGTGTCCTCTGTTATCCTCTACATTTAAAATAGCCAGAAGAGGCCGGAAATTGAGTACTACACCCAGATATATGCAGGGGCAAGTCCAGTCTTTACTTTTAAGTCTCGATATTGTCCAAAATCGTAACGAATTATTTCCACCCTAAAACCCCTTTTTTACAGACGAGACGTCGCAATTCTCTTGCTACTCAGTCGCTGTTTCCATGGGGAGTGTTCAGATCAACTATATTCCTTAGATTATACTATTTACCTTATTCGGACTATTGTCATCTTTGTCGCCATATTTATTACAACGTTTCGGCCGTTGTACGCTCCGGCATGGTTTGAATGTCGAACTGAACCCTAAATTTTGTTCACTGGGGTAGACTGTTCAATTCCACATACCATGTTTAATGGATGTCAGTTATCAGTTATCACCTGTTTATTCGCCTCCCCAAGTTCTTCACTGCCTTAACCGGGTATTGAACTCACACTAATGTAAATAATGTACATAATACCTCATGTCAGAAATATAGACGGCTCCTTAGATTAGTCCAAACCTTCAAAACTAAGTTCCGCTATGCTCTCACACAGTATGCCGATCCACCCTCATTCTCTTCGTATTCCATTGGTGAGATATAAGTTCAACCAGAGCAGCTCAAAAATTGCTTCTCCGATCACTACAATCTGAAACTGTTCATGTCCAGATTTAACCGTTATCTTCCACACTTATCCGCATAAGATGTGCGTCTTATTCTCTAACACTTTACCTAGAGTGGCTCTTAGGCCTTTTACAGAGTGACTATCATTGTAAAATAAAATCTACGGATCGGAAAAGTTCAACGTTTCTAGCCATTACTAAAGTTACGAAGATGCGACACTTAAACGAAAACAAGTGACACGCAGAAATGCGACACTAGATAACTATGAAAACGATGCATAATCGTAGAAACATTACGCTCAACGCAAAAATCTCAATGATGTCTAACGATATCTTCAGTTGAGAATCTGACAGTCGCTATTCTGTGTTGATATCTATGTCCACGTTGCCTGTAACTACCTAGACTTTACTAATCACCATAAGACAATGTAATTACAATTTTATGCATGTGTCTTTGTGTGTGTCTGTGTGTGTCCGTGTGTGTGCAGAGCATCTATAAAATTCGCTACAACACACGAGTATGTCAAGATGAATAACACTCAACAAAGATTAAAATATATTTCTTTCTCGTAGACATTTTGCAAAAAATAACCCAGCTAAAATAATGTAATTAAATAACGCCTTAGGACAAGATGTATGGTTATTGTATTTTAAATAAATTTTGTTTAAATCATTAAATTAATTAAGACAGCGATGAATTCAAGAGGACCATGCTCAAGGTTTAAAACTCCGTTTAGAAAAGAAAAATAAACACTTCTAAAAGGAGAATTCACAACCAGGACAAACCTCCTTTCGAACCAGTGTGTAATACCCAAGCAACAGTAACTTTCCTATATTACTGAAATGTGCCATCGGCTAATTCCTTTGTTAATCAATAAACGTATTTAAACGGTTCTTCAGCACTCATCGATAAAAAAAAATAATTGCATTATATGTACGAATTGATTTCAAGAGGTTCTAATCATCAATATTAAACTTTTAAAGACAAAAGTACAGATGTATTGCAAAAGACGTTGACAAAACAGTCATAAAAAAACCAAAAGCGATTCGATCAATTAAATATTTGGATATTTATTATTCGTATATTTTCATTTCATCTATTATGAGATATCTCGCGTCGTTATATTTTAAAAAACAAAGCCAATGATTGTGTTAAAATAATAAAGACTTGAAACCGTACAATGGCAATTTTGAATTGAAAAGAGGCAACAACATGGCCATTATATCGGGAAGCGGTAACAGTATCGTCACCCATTAAATAAGGCCCCGAAAAGAATATGAAGTGGAGAACAAGGAAGCTCCTTCTATAGGTGCTCCCAGTAATAATCTAGCAGACCCAAACCTAAACATATCCCTGCAAATTTAGATGAATGAAAAACGCCGATTATCAACAAAGCCAAGAGGATTACGAAAAGGTTCAATGAAGATGTCACAATGGAAGAAGAATACCCTTACTCTAGAGGAGGATGGGCAACATGGATAGCTCCAAGAGAAATAAACATCAAGAGCCCAGGAGAAGAGAGAGAAGTAAAGAAAAATAATAAAGGAAAAAATAACCCTTGAAAACAATCAAACATATACATTAATTCCCAATGTGTATTTATTCATATATTTCTTGTCCTATCTGTGGTGGGAAGAATTGGTAAATCAAATGAAGTTAGTAAATTTATGAGTGGTTAGATCCTTAGTTAGGCTGGGTATTGGACTCAATCGAACCAGCAATAACTGAGCAGTATTTAAAGTAAACGAGATGTCCCTAGACATAGATCGGTTCAAACGTTTTATTCATAACTAACTTAAAAGCCGCACTTTAACTCTGATTCAAACAATAAGTCCAATTTTGGCCAACAGACCGATTGGAAGTTCAATTAAGTCTTAAACTCTCATTTTGGACGAAATTCTAATTCAGGCCAAACATTAAATTTCTTCAAAATCACAAACTCAACAGAACTTCAAACCATCACAAGATGAAACCTCACACTTTAACAATGCAGTTGTTAGTAAGAAGAGTTACAATTAATGCATGCAAAATGTCACTGCTCTAGCTTCACTCCTTCGTAGAAAGCCTATGAATTTTTCAGCTCAACATTTTATCTGGAAGTATAAATGCAATTATTAATAAGATGTTGAAGTTAATGCATGAATAATTTCCCAGTTCTAGCATAATTTCTTTATAGCCAACCTACGAACATGTCAGCCACCCGCACGTACTACTATGGATTAGACAATTCAGATTACGAAATTCAAACCTAAATGTATTTTTTACATTTTAAAATGTCGTAGGAGAATTCACACGTCGTATGCGAATATTTGTTTTGGCTTTTCTATTGGATTCAATTTACAATGAATTTACTTAATAACCTGAACACCCGATTAACTTTTATAAAATCTAATTAAAATTCTTCTTCAGATATTTTGAAAAAAAAATTATTATTTCTAGTCGCATTTTCTATTGTACAACGCAAAATCGTACTTAAAGTAATTACTTTATTTATTATTTTTAGGCTATTTTCAATGTAGATTAGCAAAGTTTTATTGAAAAAAGTACATTATTAAGAAGGACATTTTAATTAAAGAAAGTTAACGTTGTCATGCTTGTTATCAATTTTAAGTTGGTTATTTTTTCTTCTCGAAAGGGCTACGTTATTTAAATGAAAAGACAACGTTAATTTTCCAAACGTTAATTAGATTCTTTCGTGTATCAGAAATATTTTCTACGCCTGTCTGTTGTAGAATTAATTTGTTTTTATATGAGTTGAAGCATAACAATGAGCAATAATTAATAAATGTCTGCCGTCTTCCAATATGGCCGATGCTAACCTCTCATTCAGACTTCCTGGTGAAAAGTTTTCCACGGACATGAAGTAGAATGATTATATTCAATCAATTGTAAGGTCTGCTCCTAGGAAAGTTGGTACACAGACAATTTGTCCCAATGGAATCCATCTTGCACATTTATAAATCTACCATGCATAGAATATTGCTGTTCCATCTGGTGATCCGGCTATAATGGTATACTGAAGGTCAAGAAAGTCAGTGCCAGACCCATGAACATATGATTAGGTTATAGTGGTGAAGGCTTTGTGCAGAACCAACTACACTTTTTGAAGATCCGAATACAGAGACCTGGTGCACTATTTGCCACAAGGTCCCCAAACAAATTAAGACTTGTCCTTCTTCTAGACCAGTTGTCATCCAAGCCCATAGAGCCCAGTCTGTTCTATGGGGAATATCGCACATGTTAACTGAATTCAATCCATGGTCTGGAATGTGTGTATTGGACTCAATCGAATGAGCAATAACTTGATAAATAAATAGCTTGGGGGAGAAGAAGAGGACTCATAACATTCCCAAGGTCACATAATTGAATGCAATGGGTTCGACTGGAATTCGAACTCGGCTCTCTGATTCCTCAATCCAAGCCGCTATCCATTACTCCACCGTGCCTCCTATATACCTCAAGATTCTCGATAATATCCGAAGAACTGTTTGTAATGTAATCAGTCCGGACATGGCATCTCGACTTCAGTCATTTTCTCCGTGATGTGGTGTGGCTTCCCTCTGTCCTTTCTATAAATATTTACTATAAATATTTTAATGACAATTGTTTTAATGATCTCTCTTCCTTGGTATTTCAGCCGCCTGAATTTAGGCACAATACTAGATTAGAAATTAGGTCCCATCGTTTTACTGTTGAAATATCTAGATGCAACCGTAAGTTCTATTCTAAAAGTTTCTTTTCTCTGTCTATGAAACTCTCTTCCGGCTTCTTACTTCCCTGTCACTTATGATCTTCAAAAATTTAAATAAAACGTCAATCGCTATCTCCTTTTCTTTTCTGAATTCTGAAGTTATCTCCTAAAGTTTTATCATTCTACCTCACTCTCAGTGTCTTAGTGGCATTTTCGCCTTTCTTGAGGTGTTTTGTTTTTAAACAATTGATATGCGAAATTAAAAGAACTGTTATTTGAAGCCCAACATCAGGGAAGCATTCGGCTGATGCAATATAATTGTACACAAAAGCTATGTAATCTATGTTTTCTTGGTTGTTAGTACAGGCGACATCTATTCACTTCATCGACCAAATGATATACACTGATTTAATTTTTAAGTTCACATGCCTCAGACCACAGACATTTAAGAAAAACTAATTCTTAGAGAAAAAAGGTAATTCAGTCATTCAAAGTTCATAGAAAGAGAGGAAGAGGGAAGAAAAAATGGAGGTGTTGGTATAAAAAAAAACCTTGTTAGAACTCTACAAACTTATTTTCTATGACAGGATGTAAAAAATAATTCGGTAGAGTTATGACAACTGTTTTTTTTTTTGTATAGTAGAAAAGGAAATTGAACATAGAATAGATAACGCTTGAGCAGTTTCTTATATGGATGCCATCTATGGTGCCAGACCCTTTCAGAAATAACTAAACTCTCCGCTGTACACAACGCCTTTTTCAGATTAATGTTTAAATCTGGTATCGAGTAAATGGGTTATTTTAGCGAGGACCATCCGTTTTCGACTCTCGTGGACTGGCGCTACAGAAACAAAAATAATTATACCAAATAACGTAAGCTACATCACTTGAGGACTTCCAAGAGCAGCAACATGCTGTTATTGGATAACATATGCAATTCGAAATGAAGACGTTGATATTTCACGCTACTTCAAAGCAAAAGTTCAGAAAGGAATAACAATAACACATTAAACCGAAAATTTATTTTCAAAGAAAGATTTATAAATCACAACAGATGGTAACATTCTCTACTCTGTCAATGTATGTCGGGCGGTTGCTTATAAGTAAACGGCTAATATTACCGTAAACATAAACACTTTGCGCTGACGCAACACCCTGCTTTTTTCTTACTTTTATTGGTAGGTACACGAAATGGTATGAGAAGATACCAATGACAGGTAACTAGGAATATTCAATGCACTACTTATTGATTATATAGCTACCTGTTAGAAAGCCCTTAGGTTATCGCAGTTGTCGATGCTTTTGTCAATAACTAATATTCGTAGATGCAGGAATTTCAAGATTGTTGCATATCAATCTAAAACTAACAGAATAATTCAATTTTTTTCACTTTACTTTTGTGAAAGAGTCGCCCATTTAAAATTCGGTTAGATTAGATGCCGTTTAATTTAAAGAATTAGATGAAAACTTTGTTAGCTCCATTCTTAGTATATTCTATTTACCTTCAGCAATAAAAAAAATTCGTCAAACTCTGTAAATAAAACTAATTTTAGCAATTAAATTAATCAAATTTATCTTTGAAATCCTGCTAAGTAATTTAACTTTAATGCTATCAAATTTTCTATAGAGTCATCATCATGTTATCAAAAAATATGTAAAAGTCTTTCAATGTTAAACTATTTTTGAAGTCAGATATGAAGTCTAAAATGGTATAAATGTTTTTGATATTGAAAAGCTTTTGATTTTTTTTTCCTTTTTCATTTCCATCCTTTGCTTGTGTCAGAAAATTGGAGACCGTAATTAGGAGGAGGAGGAGGAGGAGGAGGAGGACAAATTACTAAAAAATATCGAAGAATCTTTTCAGTAATGAGATTCGAAGAAAGTACAGAGTCATCGGTCAAAACATGATGAAGACGGGTTCAAATTTTTCAAAAAATGTGTCCTCGAATGAAATGGTTGACAAAGACTGTCAGTTGATAAACACTGACTCCAGAAGAATTCTAAACGAAAATGTAATAATTATAGGCTAGTAATTACCAAGAAAATCATTATCAATAAAGTCAATTTTTGTACAGAAATCTTCATATATTAACCCATTAAGACCAACGTTCAGATTTTTTTCTGGACATTAGCCATAGGTAGAAAGAGAGATCTTCTTTCCAAGATTTGTTGCTTTGAGGAACCGTCTTCAGAGAGGGTGTTTCTCTGACAACTACAATATTAACCTCTTCAAGTCAATGAGCAACCCTTATGTATACTATATATTCTTGTAATCTACAATCCTTACATTGTTATATACCGTATCTATGAACACCAATGGGTATGTCCCAATCCTCATAAATACGTTGAACACTATTGCAAATGTGGTAATATGCTAAGTGGCCCACCTCTAGCAGTGGTTTACCTACTTCAAGCCGCTGGCGAGTATTGTATTTATAAAGATTATCATTTCATTTCCAAACTCCTCATTCAGTAACCCTTTCTAGGTACAACATACACTCATAAAATAATCTCATTCATTAAATATTTTACTTTAATCATTTCATCCCATTCAAGGCAGTAAAACCACTTACGACACAATGAGAATCTGAGTGTTAAAGAATAAAATAAATGTGAAACATTATTATGGAGCGAGAACAATAAAAGAGTAATCAGGAAGACAGTTGATAACGATTGGTATTGCATTTAAATTTTTGAGGATCAACGTTGGCTGAAAAGCATGGAGCTGGAAGAGAGTTTCCCAAGCGAGATGTGAGAGAAAATATAATATTAGCATAAAACTTACGGTTACATCTAACCATTTCAACTGTTAAGTGATGACACATTGCTGTCAATCTAATACTGAGTTTAAATCCATAAAGTCTAGGTACCATAGCTGAACGTTCATCAGAAAAATTGCTATGAAAGTAAATATAGAAAAGGCACAGGGGAGCAACTTTACGGCGGTGGGAAAGTGACTGACTCCAGGCCAGAATAAATAACATTGTAAATTCTTCTTTGGACTTTATCAAGAATATCTAAATATAAAGAAGGAGTACTGGACCATATATAAAAACAAAATTCGAGAAATCGACAAATAAGAATTTCCCAGCACAACACAGCGAACGAAATTTCTTCGCAGCAGACAGAGCAATTCATTCAATATAAACTGACCACTTCATATATGCCGAGAATGTTAGTCCAAGAAGGCGCAATGAGCCACACTCCTGGAGGTTAGCATCAGTCGTTCTGATAGGAGACAGATATGGGTTAGACAATACTGATTACTCACTCTTTGTATAATTATTGAGCTATTTATGTGCATTGCAATATTTTCTTGCTATATTATACAACAGGAAAAACCTACGAGCGAAGCAAATCTTAGTAGTAGTATAAAGTCGACCGCTTAGCTATGTCAGCTGGTATAATCACAAAGACATTTATTCGTATATATCAGACAACATAAATACGCGATACTCACATAAGTAGTTAAATACATATTATCACTCATACTAACGCAATTCATTTGTGTTCAGTTGTATAAAAAAAAATCAAAATGATGTTCCGTTGAACTTTGCGAGGACCATTTTAAGTTGTTTCTTTTAACTTTAATGAAAACGAAGATTACTCTTATACTCAACTCAAGAATAAAATTATTTAAATTTGCAGAGTTAGGGATGTCTGATTAAAAATATTACGGACATTATGTCTGCTTAAACAGTAATGAATGGCAACGGATAGTTTTGTTTTACTACTTGCATGCCTGATGATGATATCAGAAGGAGATGGAAAGTACTTGGGAAACAAAGCGATTTTCACAGTTATAGCGAATACCTTGCATCATTTGATTGTAATACACATAATGTCTGTAATTTATTTAATCATATATATATATATATATATATATATACATGCATACATTATACATACATATATATATATATATGTGTGTGTGTGTGTGTGTGTGTGTGTGTGTGTGTGTGTGTGTGTGTGTGTGAGAGAGAGAGAGTACAAAGAGTGTAAGCGTACTGGATTTGTTCAGACTAAATCACGCCAGATAATATGCCATCTCCCATAAAATGTAACTATAGTTTGCTCAGTATAGTTGCAGTATAAGCCAGACGTGGGTTCTTTTCATGCAGAACAAACACACACACACACACACACACATGAATAAACACACACACAGACATATATATACATATAGTGTATGCTGCAGGAATACATCCCAAACAATGGTAAGATATGAGTGTCAATGGTATCTTCATCTAGCTCATGACTTATTATGGCGTGGGAGATATTTTTGTATATGTATATATGAAGAGAACTTCGACATGGTGTAACAAGTAGCAAGCTTGTCTTGCTAGATCATTTACGACTGAGTAGTGAGTTCGATCTCCACTGTTTGCTTCACATTTTCGTTCTAGTGCATCTCAGCTATAAGTCAAAGAATGGTCCCTAATGTAATCGATTACAACCTAGCATCTCGACTTCAGACATTTTCTCCCCGACAAGATGTGAAGTACTTGTGTATTTCCTCAAATATATATATATATATATATATATATATATATAGAGAGAGAGAGAGAGAGAGAGAGAGAGAGAGGCTGTCTGAACAGTAACGGGACATCAGTTCTTCGATGTGACAGAGATCGTCCTCATTGAGTTCTTGTTACAGCACAAAGAGATGCTGCAGAGTTTACTTCGCTCAGTGCACGAAAAGAGATAAGAATTATGTTAGGACAGATAGTGGCTGCTTCGCCACGACGTTACACCTGCTCGCAACGCCGAGAAGAATGTTGCCGTACTTGAAAAATCTCCTTATTCACCTGATCTTAAAGGGGAACAAAAGGACTGTAACGATGAAGTGATAGAAGTGAAGATTTCGTGCAGAACCAACCACATTTTTTGAAGAGCCGAATACAGAGACCTGGTTCATTGTGTTCCACAAGGTCCCCAAACGCCCTAACGCAGGGCTTTGAATTCAGAGTTTTCCTGCTAGTTACTCCTAGACCAGTTACGATCCGTGGCTATAGAACCAAGTCTGTACTGCTATTTATCCATAGCTGGGCGGGGTGGAGATGCAGAGGGTTCATACATTTCCCAAGCACGTAATATATAATTGATTTGATTGGAATTTGAATCCGCCCCTCCACTTTCTCTATCCCAGCCACTATCCACTAAACCACCGTACACACATATATATATATATATATATATATATATATATATATATATATATATATATATATATATATATATATATATGCACGCACACGTTTCTGTGTGTGTGTGCCTGTCTAGCTAGAGAGAGAAGATAATGACAGTGATTGTGGGACAGAAAGAAATATGACAATTACAGACGAAATGAATTTTGACAGATAGTCAAGTGAGTAGATCATTAGGTTTGGCGTTGTAACGTATCACTTCAATGGATGAAGAGATTCGGGCCAACAAGCAAAGTAATGCAGTCAATCAATAGAAGTGACGTCATGAGTAATTCTTGAAAAAGCACTCATCACTTTTCTAAACGACAGGTAATTAACACAACATACAAGAATCATTTTCTTTTCAATTTATTTGATTCTATCAGATTAATTAAAGTCTTTTTACAGTTTAAACGCGACAAATGACACACTGACTCCTTTTAGTAAATGGGACGCCAAACGAATATAAATGACAATGAAGAATGATTAAAAAAAATAGACGGCGAAATGGAAACCAGAAGTAACTCTAATGAAATTACAAAAATATTAATTGTTAATAACGGGTAAGTATGCAAAAATAATAATAATAATAATAATAATAATAATAATAATAATAATAATAATAATGATAAAAACAAAAATAATAATAATAATAATATAATAACAACAACAATAATAATAATAACAATAATAATAATAACAACAATAATAATAACAACAACAAGGATAATAATAACATGGATAAAATAATAACAATAAAAATAACAAGAATAATAATAATAACAATAATATTAATAATAATAATAACAATAACAACAATAATAATAACAATAAGAAATAAAATTAATAAAAAGAATAATAACTATGATAATAATAATAATAATAATACCAATAATAATAATAACAAAAATGAAAATAATAACAATAGTAATAATAATAGCAATAAAATAATAGCAAAAATAGTAACAATAATAACAATAATAATGAAAATAATAAGAATAATAATCATAATAATAACAATAATAATAATAATGACAATAATAATAACAACTATGAGAACAATATTAATAATAATAACAATAATAAAAATAATAACAATAACAATAATAAGAACAATAATAATATAAATAATAATTATAACAATAATAATAACAATACTAATAATAACAATAATAATAAGAAAAAAAATAATAACAATAATAATAATAAGAAGAAGAATAACAAAAAATAATAAAATAAGAATAACAGTAATAATAATAATGATAACAATAATAATAACAATAATAATAATAATAACAATAAATACAATAATAATAACAATAAAAGAAGAATAACAATAATTATTCTTGCAATAATAATGACAACAATAATAATAATAACCATGATAATAATATTAACAATAATAATAACAATAAGACTAATAACAAAAATAATGATAACAATAATAATATTAAAAAATAACAATAATAATAACAATAAAAATCATAATAATAACAATAATGATAATAACAATAATAGTAACAATAATAATAATAATAACAACAATAATAATCATAATAATAACAATAACAAAGTTCTAACAATAATAATAATAACAATAATAATAACAAAAATAATGACAATAATAATAATAACAATAATAATAATAATAATGAAAATATTAATAATAACTTCAATAATAACAATAATAATAATAACAATAATAATAACAATTTTAACAATGTAATAATAACAATAATAACATGTATATATATATATATGTTTATATATATGTACATATATATGTACATATATATGTATGTGTGCGTGTATATATATATATATATATATATATATATATATATAGCATTCATTCAAAAAAGAGCTCAATACATGTAGTAGAGCGATAATTATTTATTTATTATAATTTTATCATATAGACAAAACTTGCCTACAAACAGGATCCTTCATAACCATTTACGACCCTCACCCGTAGATGTGCAGTTAAAATGCACTGAAACCAAGTTGCATCTTTGTTGTGAGTAAAATGGTTTCATCTATATGATAAAATTATAATAAATAAATATATATATATATATATATATATATATATATATATATATATATATATATATATATATATATATATATATATACATACACATACATATATATATAGAGTGAGAAAAAACAAATATCCAAACACATAATTTTTTTAATTTATTGTATTTCCAACTAATGGGTAAACATAATTTTCATATAACTAATTGTACACAGATGCATATTAACTAAATATGGAAAGAAAACGGGCAAAAATAGATGTAATAGAAATCAGTTCAATGTATCTACAGATTCTCCATTGGGTTTAAATCTGGTGAGTGACTTGGCAATTCCAGGATATTGACATTATTTTCAAGCCATTTCATTGTAGATTTTGCAGTGTGCTTAGGGTCATTATCATGTTGGGGATTCAATCAGGAAAAAGTTCAAGATTTTCAAGCAAAATTATTAAATTCGCATCCAAAATATTTTGTTATGGTGTGACATTCTTTCTACCATCTATTACTGCAGAAAACTATTTGAAAACATGTATTTTGTAGAAAACATCCCCAAACCATGATGCAGCCATCACCAAATTTCACTGCTGGAAATGTGTTCTTTCGTTTGAAGGCATCGCTATCTTTCCTCCATACATGGTTTCTAGAATTACATCCAAACAAATCAATTTTGGTTTCATCTGTCCATAATAGTCTTTCGAAATACGATTTTCCTTATCTCTATGTTCGCAAACGAATTTCAACCTAGTATCTCTGTGTCTTTTCAATAGCGGTGGCGTTTTCCGAGGGAAGGGTGACTAGATTTGTCCTATAAATTCCATTGCTTATTGTCCGTTTAGTGACAAAGATTCCTGATGAAAGCAAATCATCCTGCAAATCTTGACGAGTAACGATTGAATTTAATTTAATTTGACGCATTAATTTCCTTGTCACACCTGTTCTTCTTTAATTTCCGTCGAGCACCTGTTCTTCTTTGGTTCTTAACAGTTTGGAGATTTTTATACCTTGCAATGAATCAACTAATGGTAGTAAATGGAATATTCAGGTTGTCTGAGATTTTCCTGTATCTTTTACCTTCTTTCCAGAGCTTAACAATCATTTCTTGTTTTACAAATTTGCCAGTTCTTTACCTTTTGCCATGATGATAACCTTCTTGCACGAATATCAATTATAGAATGTTCTGTTTGTGTTTTGTAGACTAAAAATAAATAATCATACATTATTGCAACAATCTAGAACATTCTACTTGAAAGATCTAGAGTATTAAAGCAATTTAAAAGTTTAACAATCTGAAATTTGCATTGTACGAGTTCTTTTCACCTATTAAAATCGATAAATGGGATTTATATCTATGAAATAAATTTCCCAGTTGTCTATGCATATTTAGTTATTATGCATCTCGGTACAGTTAATTATATAAAAAGTATTAATATTTTGCATGTGTACAAATATTAGTTTTCCCCCACTATATATATATATATATATATATATATATATATATATATATATATATATATATATATATATATATATATATATAAGGTTTAATTAGGCAGCAAGCACTCACCGACAAGCGTTTCATGAACGATCCAAAAATAAGTATCAACAAAAAACGAATATTGTTATTCAAAATAAATATCTGACATTAAAGAAAATAGCATTCATCCCAAGATAAGGTTACTTGAAGTGCATATGATATAATTAATGAGCGCATTTAGTATAATAGTATTAAACATTTAGAAAATAAATAAAATGAAAGAAATAAAATAAAATGAATGAAACGCATTCTTTTGTGTGGCCTCATTCCCAACAGCCGTCACTCATGACGTCACGCTAGAACTTTTCAAACTTCTAGCGTCCAAAAGAATACCAGGATATAGAAAATGGCATTCTAACTACACAACAGACAGCACATTTGTTATAACCAATGACTGCGATAGTTAAAAGCTGGTTAGTCGTTAATGAAAACTGAGAAATCTGTTTCCGTTACAGTATTTATAAGAAAAAATCGGATCACAGGAAATTAAAGTATTGAACTAACACTCTTTGGGTCCTGTCACTGGATCTAACCAATGCCTTTATCCACTGTGCCATGTGTCCTCAAGGTTAAGTCAGTGGAGAACTTTCAGAGGGAAAAATTACCAGGAGATAACTGATAACTGACATCCATTAAAACATGGTACGTGGAACTAGAACAGTCTACCCCTGTGAGCGAAATAATGTGTTCAGTTCGACATTTCAACCACCTGAAGAAGGCCGGAGCGTACAACGGGCGAAACGTTGTAATGAATATGGCGACAAAGATGAGGACAACAGTCCGAATAATGTAAATAATATATATATATATATAATCCTATGTAGGCTTACATAAGCCATTATCAAAGATGACAAGTACATTACAATATATTAAACAATACACGGACAAAACAATAATGATAGTCTGTTTTTGTTTGCATGGAAGATTTCCAATCAACGACAAACTCGTGCATACAAGACGCTGGAAGCGAAAATCGCTCCGCCGCTTATGACGTCACACATGAACTCGTGAGAGTGAAAAAGATGTAATTATCAAATTCTCCTAATAATTTCAAATGTATATCATTGCATGAAACGGCTTCTAATGCTCTAGAGTGAGTGGCTTGGTGATAGTAGTCGTGGCTCCAGGGGACACAGTTTTATGGTTAAAGTGAATCTCAGTAGAGTTCCACCACGGAATATGTGAGTGAGCGGAGCTATATTGAGTCTGATTTGCGACCACTTCGTCACCGAGGCTCGTTGGAACAGTTGGTATGGTGTTTGCTTGACGACCTAACTGTCAGGGTTTCAATTCTCGGTAGTGGATACGCACTGCTGATGAGTCCCATATATAGGACGAAATGGCCGTCCAGTGCTTTCTTCCTTCTGCAGAGGTTGCAGACTCGATGAGTCACTTAAATGTAATTATCAAATAATTTTGTTGATTTTTGTTTTGCATTCTTACCTTAAATTTACCTTTTCATACATTCTTTAAAAATCTGAATGTTGTGACTGCAAAAGTAAAAATGTTGTGTAGTTGTTGGCAATGAATATCTTTTCTGCTATCAGGTGAATTTGTAATAATCGTTTTCTTATAAGTATTATTGTATTTTTCCTCGTCAACGCCGGTTCGGAATGCGATTTAGGGGAGCCGAGTTTACAATTCACTCAGGTTCATTACAAATTTGAAGTTATATTGGAAAGGCATCCCATTATCTATGGGTCAAATAGTATGACTTTCGGCTGGTGAAACCATTTTATCTCTAAAAGTCATTGTTAATGCAATATGCACTGTTGAAATCAAAATACGTTTCTGTGTTAAATAAACCACAAAAGTTTGATAGCTTGTAAACTGTAGTGGATCTAAGAAGGATGTGTGAATATTTAAGATTGTGCTGCAAATAAAATATGCAATATCCACAAACATAAATTATAAGAAATGACCAAATGGTAACGATATTCAATGACGACAAAAAAAACATGTTTGAAACAACAGATTAAATTTTATATACACAATTTACAATTTCTTTGTTTGTAATGATCTGTTCAAAAGTATAGAAGGAAAAGTTCTTTGCTGTTTCGGAAATGTTCAATGTCTAAAAAGTCGTCTGCCTTTGATTAAAAAGGTTGAATTTAACTTAGACAAAAGATTTTTCTATGAAAGATATTAAGTGAAAAAGTTTGTTGTAAGAATTTGTCTAATGTCCAATAAAGACAGTTTGTATCTTTGGCGGCAATTTTGACGCATAATTCCTGTGAGTATCTTTGCATGTCTGAGTCTCAAAATGCGACGAAAATTCGTTTGCTGTTTCTATTCATAGTTTTTTTAACAACAAAATCGGCTCCAGAGGCTTGGTAGCTTGTTGCGAGTTTTTCTGAGAAATGCGTGGGAGTATGTTGTATTTTTTTATTTTTTAGCCAATAGGATTTCTTGAAACATTTAAATTAGAGGTGAATTTGAGAAATATTTTTTATGTCAGTTGAGGCTAATTCTGCACAAATTTTGACTGTTTTGTTATGGAAATTTCTCGAAGCTTATTTTTTATTTAACAACCAATGAAATTCAAGAAAATGTTTGAAAATTGAAATGAGGGTTACTAAAAACACAAATCAATTAATCTATTAATTATTTATCAACGTCATTTTACTTTTACTTTTTACAGCCTCGCTGGGACACAAAACCTGCGGTGACTCTATGACCTCATTTGTAATGTTCCAACTATCCATGAAAAGAAACATTTGAGTCGTGCCGATGAAATATTACATACAAATATACAGATTGTATCAAAAATATATTTACAACTATTTGAAGCAGGTTTCTCAATCCAGTAGAAGAACAAAATATAAACATAAGTCAACATATCTTTCCTTTTTAAATTATTAAGTTTAAAGTTTACGGTAGACACTTTTAAATATACAATCCAAAATACAATCAAAAATATTTTTAAAAAATTGGGTGTGGGTTCCTGACAACGAAACAAGGTAACATGTCCCTATAAACATATGTCTAAATGGCTATCATCGTAACTCAAAGCAGCAACTCATAAAAATGTTCAAAATTTCTTCCGCTTGCTTCTACAAACGCATGAACCCCGTCGGAGCACTGACTGGCGACCCTTTCAAAATACTCCTACACATCGCAAATAGGTACCCTCGAAGCGGCACTATGAGATGTACGATATGCTAGGTCCACTAGACACCTAGGTCGGTGAGGATTTGGATCTATGATTCACAGAAGAATCGACGAGGTTAAAGGGAAGCGATATTTACATCTTCAGACTTTCAATTTCTTATAAAATTAATAAAATTAAACTATGTTCTTGAGGCAAATAAACGTATGGCATATAATTGACAAATAAAGTCAAGCACAGTCATGTTTTTATTCCTTATATGCAAAAAAGCCGTTGGTTTGGTGTCGATTACGTGTTGGTTGACTCACTTTTGGTATAATTTTGATACGTAAAATCCAATATAAAATCAAAAGAATATTTTTAAAAATGTTGGGTGCGGGTTCCTGACAGCAAAACAACGTAACATGTCACTATAAACATCTGTCCAAAAGGCCATCGTTGTACCTCAACACAGCAACTCATAACAAATGTTCAAAACGTCCCCCGCTTGCTTCTCCAAACGCATCCACCCATCGGAGCATTGACTGTCGGCCCTTTTTCAAATACTCCTACACGTTGAAAATGATACGGATACAGGAGCTGCTCTTGTGGTACCCTCCATCGCATGGAGGGTATCACAAGACCTATGAGATGTACGACATGCTAGGTCCACTTGACGCGTGCTGATATCTGGATTAGCTAAGACACTTTATAGAATGTTCTCTTCTTTGTCAGACGTAATAGCGGATCTCGGTCTTACGCGATCAATAGTTTGTGATGCCACGGATCCTGTCTCAGCAACGTGGCGGAGATTGGTTACCTTGACTGCCTTCGGCCTGATACAGCCGTACAACCTCGCGTCTATTGATATTCGCGCGGTCGTATGTTAATAACATATCTGTCTGCTCACGATATGAATATCCTGTCATTATTCAACGGAACACTTCTCAGTTAACACACTACTACACACTTTAAACTTTGAAGACATACTAGTCACAGATATACACGAATGACAAATGAAATCCAGTCCAAATGGAAACACATCGTCATCTGCCGTAAACTTTGTTTAAACTTGATAACTCAAAAACGAAGCATTTGTGGATATATATTTATATGCACTTTTGTCCTTGTTTTGCTGTGATGAACAGCCCCCAAATCTAAAATAAAGTATATTTCATACAACCTGTAAACATACACACACACATACACGTACACACGCACAAACACACACACAAACACACACACACACATATATATATATATATATATATATATATATATATATATATATATATATTTGTCACTGACAACAGAAATATACCAAGATTTTTCAAAATATATTGAAAGAGCTTAGACGCAAATGTACTGTGTCTGAAGTAGCGATCAATGAACTTTTCAGACATTTTCATCTCAGTAGATTATTTTATCATTTAATGAAAGTAGCATTCCGTATGTCAAAGTTGTGGTAACTTTTGTGACGGTGAAATAGCAATGCATTTTGTGTGTTGTCTTTAAAATGTCCTTTTTGTAATCATATATTTTTTTGTTTAAATTTCTTGAGTTTTCTTCAATGTATTCATTCTCGCAATTCCCGCACTTGAAAGAGTAATTCCTCCTTCAAGCTTTAACTTGTCATTGTTTTTTATTCATTAAGCATTTGATTTATTTAAATTTTATTTCTGACAAATTGTATGTTGAGTTTAGATAAATTCTTGTTGGTTATAGTTGTAAGAGAGTGTGTAGAATAATATATTTTTTGATTCGTTGGGTTTGTCAGGAAGGATAACTCTTGTATTTTCTAATATTTTCTAATCCTTTTGTTCCCCATTGAATATGAAATACATTATTGAAGGGTCTTGAAAGTATTTTCAAATATGTCACCTCTTCGTGTAAGTATTGAGGGCTTCAAATTCTAAGCGATTTTAATAAAATCCAATGATCATGCTTGATTTTATTTTGTTGTTATGATGAGAATAGAAGTTTTTAAGACATTTTTATTGGTTGATTTTCGTTGGATAATAAGTTTTAGTTTGTTGTTCAATCGGTGTAACATGATGCATAAGAAAGCTAAAATATTCTTGTAAATTCTATTGTGTTTTCGACTTTGTTTAGTTTATCTACAAGATCCGGGGATATATTAATAGATCATCATCAATATATCGGAAGGAAGTTGATTTTTTAAGTAAATGTGTTGGAAAGAAGTTGTCCCAAGAAATTCCAAAATACATGCCATCACTGTACTGAGAGGAGATCCCATTGCTAATCCAAATTTTTCATTGTAAAACTTGTTACTGAACGCGAAATAGCATTAATGTTTGATGAGACGGCAGATTTTTATTATTTTAGCTATTGGTAGTGAGAGGTTTAACTTTAATTTTGTTACTTGTTCTTTAAGAGATTTAAGCATTTTTAAAGTGGGATATAATGCAAAATGAGTGCGTCTGTAAAGAGAAAGAGAGAGAAGAGAAACATCAAAGACCTTAGTCTTCATGATAATGTTCATGTATTCTTTTAAGGCATTTTTATTGGTGGATTTTCGGTAAATACTAAGTTTTAGGTTGTTGTCAATTCGGTGTAACATAATGCCTAAGAAAGATAAAGCATTGTTTTGTTTTGTTTTTCTATTTCGTATATAAATTCTATTGTGTGTTCGACTTTGTTTAATTTATCTACAAGACCCGGGGATATATTAATAGACCATCATCAATATATCGGAAATGATTTGATTGTTTAGATAAATGTTTTGCAAAGAAGTAGATTCGAGTAATTTCAAGAAAATACATGCCATCACTGCACTGAGAGGTGATCCCATTGGTAATTCAATTTTTTTATTGCAAAACTTGTTATTGAATATAAAATAACATTGATTTGTGATGAAATTTATATTATTTTTATTATTATTAGAGGTTTATCTTTAATTTTGTTAGATGCTTTTTAAACAGATTTAAGCATTTTTCAACAAAGATATTAG
The DNA here is from genome assembly GCA_964036315.1 of Acanthosepion esculentum. Lineage (NCBI taxonomy): Eukaryota > Metazoa > Mollusca > Cephalopoda > Sepiida > Sepiidae > Acanthosepion > Acanthosepion esculentum. The sequence continues at coordinate 92,552,078 of OZ038486.1, read as the reverse complement.
TGTAAATTGATTTTATATCCAGACTGGCCATGAGTTTGTCAGTCATATTTATTTCCCCTAGTTCTTCAATAAAGAGGAAGCTGAATTTTTTATATGTGATGGAAATATTGTTCCACGGAGCGGGGTTAATATTTTTACTATGACCCTAGCAATTTTTTTCACTGCCTATTCCAGAAATTATGTAATATTTTTTCAAAAATTTTGAAACTACCAGTATCTCTCGTTTCGTCCTCATGTGTAGACGTGGTAACATCAACAAAACCCAGTCAGATGAAATCCTAACATTAATAAAAGAAACAAAAGTCATAGAAAGAAAGATATCGCAAGTTCTTATTCGCTTCCATATATTCTTTGATATTCTTCAAGAAAAGCAACATAAATTCTATCTATTAGTGACAAAATAAATAAAAAAAATATAATTTTATGTTCTCATCCACTATTTAGATGTAAAATTATTTAAAAGAAAAATAAAGAATCAGCCAAATAAAAGAGATAAAAAAATTCAATGACTACGTCAGGGGAATTCTCTTTCTAGCTAATCGAACCTTTTGGTTGACAGTAACTACCCGTATTTCTATCCACAATGCGGACATTATGGCTCCAATTCTTCTGAAACGCTACTTTCATAAAATATAGGAAAAGATCTCCAAAATTGTTCAGGGATTATTTCGTGTTCACAAAGAAATCCTGACGTAATTTATTCCTCTTCGCCATCGCAAGATTACGAGTGAAATCACTAAAGGTCTTATACCATAGCGAAAACGCACTCGGTTTACTTTTTTCCTGTTTCTACAAGAAAGAATCGAATAAGACCGATATTATAGTTTCTTTATGTCTCTGTGAAGGTCATGTTATACTTACAAGGACACGTATGTTTCTATGCAGTAAGTTAACACTTTTATAAACTATTTATGATAGTTTTCAAAATGACCAATGCTTGAAAATGACGGAAAATAACATTGATCGAGTTTAATTAAACATTTGGAGATAATATTTTAGGCCTAAGGAGAAGCAAGAAAATAAAATCTGTATCTCATTTTCATCACGCTTTTAAGTAAGACTTATGAGCGATTGGCTGCTTGTGAAGAGCTCTTCTTAAAAAAGAAAGAAAAACTTACTTGCTCATGCCTCTGCGGATATTGCTTGCGTTTTGCATATATTAATTTCATAGAAGTGAAAAAAGAAAATGGCGCACCTTTAATTATGATAAATCCTCTACAAGATGGAACTTCATCTACCAAAAGAAAATGTAAGCAATTCCCTGAAGAGAACGAATATTTTCAAAACTGAATTAATTTTACAGTTAAAATTTTAGGAAACGAATTCGATTTGACAATAGACAAAATGAATTATGAGAAGGAGATAGGCGATTGTTGAGAAGAAAGAAATAAAAGAAAACAATAAGTAAAATGAGGGGAAAAAATGAGCAAAACAATAAAAGGCAAGAGAAAAGGAGAAATGAAAATAATTTGTCTAAAGCTGATGTGTTCCCATATATACATACATATTTATATATATATGTGTGTGTGTGTGTGTGTGTGTGTGTGTGTGTTTGTGTGCGTGTGCGCACCTGCGCATGTTTATGTGTATGTGTCTGTATTAGTCTGCGTACATTGATTCTAATTCTGGCTAAACTTATTGAAATTATAGAGTTCAAAATTACACGTACACACACATACTAAACACACGCAGAAATATATATATATATATATATATATATATATATATATATATATATATATATATATATATATAATGGTAATAAATACGTTGGTACATAATCCAAGTGGATCCTAGTAATATAAAATAAACTGATCCACAAAAAGAGCTCAATGTATTTATTATAACAGAGCCAATAAATAATATTACACAACAGAATCCAAAATTACCTGATATTTGGATTTTGTTTTGCAATAAGATAGATAGATAGATAGATAGATAGATAGATAGATAGATAGATAGATAGATAGATAGATTCTCGGTAGTGGATGCGCACTGCTGATGAATCCAAGATAGGACGAAACGGCCGCCCAGTGCTCTCTGCATCCTGTTGAGGATTATTCTAGGCTTGACAAATTACTATATGATATATATGCATATAGCTATGTTGTGTAATATATATATATATATATATATATATATATATATATATATATATATAGAGAGAGAGAGAGAGAGAGAGAGAGAGAGAGAGAGAGAGAGATAGATAGATAGATAGATAGATAGATACATAGATAGATAGATGCATGTCTACATTTCTTAGATTTACATTCGTTGGTTGAAGTAATGCAGTGATTTCACACAGAGTTGTGAGTTCAATACCTGGCCTCATATAGTGCTGGTGATAATAAAAGAGTGTTCTATATAATAGAACACAGCTATTAAGTATATATTTCCTGCACAACGCAGTCTTCAGGTGCTGAGTATGAACGGACCTTTGTATAATTGTCATTATAATATTATAAATCAAAATTTAGTAATTGTTAGTCCATACTCAGCACCTGAAGATTGCATCGTGCATGAAACTCCGAGTGCTGCTGAGGGATAATATGTATATTTATTAATATACATATATATATATATATATATATATATATATATATATATATATATATATATATATATATATATATATATTAGAGATGATATTATGAGATCAAAGTTCACTACAAATACAGAAAAGGAACACTGAAATATTAAAAGAACATACGGAAATTGTATTCCTTTCAAAATTGATTCCTTTAATTTGACTGAAGAAGGTCACCAGACTGGAAACACGTGCAGCAAAAATATGAAGTATACACTATAATATATACACCAAAAGAAATCAACATTATAAACAAAAACGTTTGCGGTTTCTCTCTTTTTTTAAAATATATATTTTTCCCTCGTTGGAATTATTATAACCTTTACCATACATATATATATATATATATATATATATATATATATATATATATATATATATATATATATATATATATATATATATATATCACAACTTCTTTCTCTCTGTTTCTCTTTATGCCTTTTTGTGCTAGCCCCTCCCATATCAATATATAACTTTCGTTAACAGATTTAATGTGTCAATGTCTGGATTTCCTCTAAAAATTTTAATTTGAAAGAATAGTAATGTTACATCTAACTCAATCATGTCTCTCTACCCCATTCACTCCCTCACTTCGTTAATTTACTTATTACTGCCCGTCATAAATGTTTAAATTTCTTTTCATTTTTAGTTTCATCCTTTGCAAATAAAATCTGATGATCCGCTGTCCTTTAAAATGGCTGTGGTGAAATAATTTATTATATGGAACCTTAAAGTGGTCTGTTTTTATTTAATATATATATATATATATATATATATATATATATATATATATATATATATATATATATATAACATACAACGTGTGTGTTAGTACGTGCGATACCCTGTCTTCATCAGCCGCCGACCAGGGGTGAACTCACGGTTTCGGTGGCCATCGCGAAGACAGGGTATCGCACGTGCTAACACACGTTGTATGTTAAAAAAATAATATATATATATATATATATATATATATATATATATATATATATATATATATATATATATATATATATATATATATTAGTGGATATACTTTTTCATAGTTTAATTACAATAAAATAGCAACTATGAAATGAGTTACATTTGCTTCCTGCTTTCAAGCCATGTTCCCGCTGAGAAATACAGCGTCCAATGTAAATCAATGTATTTCCAATATGACAACTTCATATGGAGAAACGCAGAAGCGATATGCAGGTTGAATGTACATATATAATGTCGCCATTGATTTCTTTTATTCCATATTTGAATGTCTTTCTACGAATGACATTTTGTTCATGTCAGAACAAAGAAAAATAGAAAATATATACAGCAGCGAGTAGCAGCATGCTAGTGATTAGTTTTAGAGACGAATACAAAGGAAGTGGGATCGAGTTCGAATTTCGACCGTGGTCCTCGCGTTCACTATCGCACAAATACACACCGGCAGCTATGGGTTAAATAGCAGTGTACACTTAGCACTGTAGCTTTGATAAAAATCTAATCTTGGACGTTACTAAATAAAATCCTGCGAAGGCTGGAACTGTTGCAACGACATGTTATCCAAGCAAGTAGCATCCTAGATTTAATGTCTAAATCGGCAAAATGCAATGATCAGCTGAGTAGGGACGTTCCCCGGTAGGCTGGTTTGACAATGGATCCAGGTGAATCTCCGATGAATGAAGTAACCTTTTCGCACCTACAACTATATTGATGATTTTTCTTCCACTAAAATCGCGAATATAGGCCTGTCAGTATTTCCAGTAGACGTAGTTGTACTGCTAGAGATGACTTCAACTGGATTTGTAGTATTTTTAAAACGAACACATTATAAAGAGATTTTCGTGCCGTAGTCATGACAACCCATTATGTGTAAAAATAAAACCGGAAGAAATTATTTCCTTTTTTGATATTATTTTTCCTTTTCTTTCCATTAACATTGTTATTCTTTTCACATACAACTATATTTTACTGTTTTAGGTGGCGACCGAAGCCTACTGGCATCTGACTAATCAGCTCATATTTCCAAAGCAATCCATGCAACAAGACCGACCTCAATTGAAGTCTGTCTCCAGACCTTGTCACATAATTTGACAGGAATCAGCACGATTATGGTAGCAACATAACAATACCTCAAATATCTCAGTCTATGGAAGTATAGTCTGCGCGTGAAAATCTTGTATAAGTGACAATTTATATAGTGAATCATGTCGCTGCATCTATATATCGTTTCCAAACATACGGTGAGAGATCTTACGAGCATTTTACTTGAGTTTTTATGTACCAAGCGTTTTTAGTTTTGTTTTTCTTTTCATTGAGATCATAGACTGTTGTGCAAATTAATTGAAACAACCCTTTTAGTTTCCTTTTTTCACTCTACGGTCAGTTTTAGACCCACTGGAGTGATAGGGTGTAATTAATTTCTTTTTTTTCATTGGTTTAGGTCATTTGCTGTGGTGTGCAGTAATATGAGTCTCTTTTCAGGGTGTATGATGAAATTTGTTTGGTCTTCAAAAATATTGCCTCATCCGTGATTGCCTCAGATTTTTATCACGCCCAGACACGATTGTCTCGAATGTTGACCAGTAGCAAATCAAAGTAATATAGATTGACCCGGAGACTCTCCTGATTTAAATCCAATCGAGAATCTGTGGACACTCTGTAAAAGACTTGGAATAGACAAACGAAGTAATAACATGGGCACTTTGTCATGTTTTATTAGAAAAATACGAAAAAAAAAATAATGGAATTATTCGTTTTTTTTCTAAAATTAATTTACACAAGGGTGTACATGGTGTTTGTCAAAAACAATTCTAACAATTTGGGTTATCTCAAGAAAGCGTAACTATTCTTTGATTAAATTGATCACAATGCGGGGGGGGGGAATTTACTGTGCGTAGGTGGGGTTTTCTAGTAATAACTGAAAGCATCATTGTGTGTGCATGTGTACAGTTTAATGTCACATTCGTTATGATCGAACGAGTATAAACTTCATGCCTCATGCCGGGGTTTTTCACAAAACATTCCAACTCCGGTCTTGCCAAAAGTCTATATTTAAGTCCTAAGTTTGCTGTTTTTGCAGGAAGCTACATCTACTTCTTAGATCGGTAGTTTAAGGAGACCTAGAGGAAATAGTTGATGACTGTACCAAAAGAGAACTCTGGAGACAGGTTTGAAAGGAAGGGACGCTGTTTAGTGTATGAAGTTAGAAGGTGAATAAGTACTTTGATATGGCGCAGGGAAGTTAGTTCTTGGTTAATATCAAATGATGAGATACTTTCCAGACAGAGCTAGAAAAACACATTTTTTTTTCACCTTTTTTTTAATTTTTGAAAATATCTGTTATTCATTCTTCTGAAAAACAGTTGTATTTTTCATCCTCCGTTTCCGACGTTCATGAATAACAATCATGTCATAAGAAAGAATTTGAAGTGAAATCCAGTTGAAATTGTTAATTCTTTAGAATAATCAGCGTTACCCGATGATAGACAGTACAGTCAGAAGTTTCAAGAATTGAAAACTATTTTCACTACCTTGTCTGTATTATTCACTTTGACAGACAAATCTCGAAAGATTTAACTAAAAATATTCTCTGTCTATATCTCCGAAACGAGGCATTATGATTACTTGAGTTATTTACATTATTCGGACTGTTATCCTCATGTTCATTGCCACAATCACAACGTTTCGGTCGTTGTACGCTCCGGCATTCTTAATTTCATTGGAATTTCGAACAAAAACAAATTTAGTCCACGGGAGTAGATTGTTCTAGTTCCACTTGCCATGCCTCTTGTGGATGTCTCAATTATTTCCCTTTAATTCAACTCTCCAAGTTTTGGTTCACCACTGCTATGGCCTTGTATTGAACTCACAGGTCTTTGGGTCTAGTCACTGGATCTAACCAACGTCTTTATTCGCTGGGCCATGCAGGGCACATGGCCCACTGGATAAAACGTTATCAAGGAGAGAAAAATTGTCTAACACGTCACATTGAACAAACGTTTTTAACAGCAGATCTAGCAATGGATTCAATATAAACTTTCCATTTTATGTCACCGAGAAACTGCAACGAGTCACTCCTAGGTAGGGTATTATCACCTATGCTGATGAGAGACAGGAAAGGGATCTTACCAGGTTTGATAGAGAGAAGTTTCGTTTCACAGGCATTAAAATTCACAAGCCATTCCTTGTCCCATTTAATAACAGACTGTTGAGATAAGGTGCCAATTTAACGTCATCAAACTGATCAGACTTAAAATTGATTGCGGTTGTTTCAGTTAATTTACACAAGTGTATGATCGATTAAATGATTGTATCGTCGGCATAGATATCAAGTTGAGAATTGTTGTGATCAGGAAAGTCCTTAATGAAAATTAAGAACAAAGTTGGTCCAAGGATCGAGCCCAGGGATTCACTTGCATTAGTACGAAAAGATCTGGAAGAGTTGCCGTAGAGGATAACTTTCATATGAAGACTTCTTGAAAAAGTTGGAAATTTGAAATAACGATCACTGTAAACTTTGTAAAATAATGTTAATGATTTTCTTTTTCCATCATTTATTTTCTTCTTAGACGCTGTTTCGATAAAATTAACATTATTACTTGTTATTTTTCTGTCCGACATTCAACATTTTTCTTGACTGGTATCATACAACTTAAAATTATTTATACATCTTTAAACATATATTGACAAACCAACGTGTTTTGCTATATATTTGGATCGGCATGTAGTTCGAAAGAGTATTTTGTGATCAATTCCATATATATGCGTGTGTGTGTGTGTGCGCGTGTTTGTATGTGAGGAATGCACACGCTAATGAAACCTCTGCATAACTGCTGACTGACTGCGTGCGATAGCAGTAATTTTAAACACGGTGAACAAAAAGAGATGAGAGAAGACTTACTTTCGTCATGGCTTTGTATATTTTTCATTTTAGAAAAATCACCGACGACTAATGAGTTGTCATTTTAACGTGTGCATGTGCTGTTGATTGAGGCAGGGCCTTGTTCACTGACTGTTCTGTTACTGAATGAGTTGCCTTAGTTTTTACGGCCTTTCTAAGGCAGTTAGGAAAACTTGGAGTGTCTCTAATTTTGGTTGAAAATCAAATTAGCTCTCTTTTCCTCGGAAGTATTTTTTTATTTCCTTTTCTAAATGTCTATATAGTCTGCCTATATTGCGTTTAGTAGGGAAATGTTACCGACTACTTGTCAGTAAAAGAGACAGACAAATGAGTAAGTGATAGACTTTTTTTACTTTTTTTCTCGTTGCCGTGTGTCAATTTTAGCCTAAGTATATTCGCTAAGAGGTAAGAATTCTCACTGAATAAGATAGAGGAGGGAAAACTCATTTTTACAATGAAAATACCTTCCTGCTAATTGTTGATTTCTTAATTCACGAGTGAACGAAAATGCACTCAAAATCGCTGCACACTTTCTATTTATCCTTTTTGGGATAGCTTGGCAGATACCAGTTCCTTTGACTTGGGACCATGAGTTTCAGGAATGCGATATATTTCTAACAACTTGTGTGGTTGTTTATTAGATTATTTTTGTTGTTTTCCTGTACTAGAAACATATTATATTCTACTTTACTTCAGGCATAAAGTATTTTATAATTAAACGAACACAAAACAATCGAGCTTCTTCGGGTCACATCAAAGTTACGACAAATGTAATTAATAAATTTTAAATTTATAACGTTGGTTATTTGCCTTTCTTTTCGTAAAATTTGTAGGGTCAGTTTACCCGGCTTTTGAGTGAATAAATAAAAGCCGAATGTCGTGCTCACAAATACAATACAAAATAATGAACAATGCGAAGAAATGATATTCGCTGATAAAGAAGACCAAGTCAAATATAATCATTACATTTATATATGCAGCCAATATATATATATATATATATATATATATATATATATATATATATATATATATGATGAAAATCTGGAAAAGACAAAGCAAAATCCGAATATGTGAGTTTACTGTTTTTTATTTTGTTTTTTGTTTTTCTGTCAATGTCAGACGTTTCGGTCTAATAGACCAACTTCAGGACATGGTTAATGGAGACATATTTATATTAAATTTAAGTTAAATGAAGAGACGATATATACAGGACTAGTCAGAAACAGAAAAACTGAAATTCTAAAGTCAGAGTATTCTTTCTTTGATCTACATCCACATATTTGCTTACATATATATATATATATATATATATATATATATATGCATGCGTGTGTGTGTGTGTATGGGTGCAATGCACATGCTAATGAAACATGTGCATGACTGCTGACTCACTGCGTGCGATAGCAGTAATTTCAAACATGGTGAACAAAAACAGATGAGAGAATATTTACTTTCGTCGCGGCTTTGTATATTTTTCAGTTTAGAAAAATCACCGCCGACTAATGCGTTGTCATTATAATGTGTGCATATGCTGTTGATTGAGGCAGGACCTTGTTCACTGACTGTGCTTTGTCTGTTACTGGCGAGCAGTTTTATTTCTTTTGGTCAGCCGGTGTTCGGCTCCGTGTCTTATTTGAGTTTTGCACAGGAATGTATTCAGTAAAGCAAGCACCGACCTTTCTTCAGATCATTTAGCTTTCAACCGCGCGGAGGTTAGGGAAAGGAAATCTCGTGACTTGTCCTATCCAATCAGGTTCCAGACACCACTTATTTATTTTGGATATCTCGTTGAACAGAATATTAAAAAGGTTTTAATATATGTTGAGTTTAGTATGCTTTATTTGTAGGCGCCTCTTACTTCTTTGTGATTTACTGTTCTTTTGTTTACTGTACGGTATTTCGAGATGTGTATCTTGTGTTACAGAAGTCAGGTCAGCTGAAAAAATCTGGATGCAAAAAAATGCATGCCACAACCTTTTGTCGAAGAAATTTTAAAAAGAAGAAAAAACATTGATAAAGAAAAAACAATCACACGTTCATAAATATTTTAAAATAAAATCACTCTTCAGAATGTATGTGATCATGGCTCTCTGCGAATTCCCTTTCTTTATGATATGTAAATTGAGGAGTGGTTTATCGTTGCCTTCTGCAGAGTTTGGAATTCAATGTTTCCCTTCCATCAGACACGATGAAACCCAAAGCTAAAGAGGGTAACCTACCCTACTAACTTCATAACTGAAGGGAGAAATTATGTGCTAATGCTTTTTCAAGGGGCATATTCATAGTTTATGGTTGGAGAACGATTACTGAAATTAAGCAACTGCCATCTTGGTCAGTAACAAAATGGTTGACTGCGTGAGAATAACAGGTGCTGTAAGTTTGAATGTGCAGGTCGGGGAATAGATAATGGCTCAGAACCGGAAGTCAAATCGGAGAGCAGAGTTCCCATTCCAATCGGGTTCACTATATTCACTTAAGGGCAAATACCGTTGGGAAAGGCATGGATCCACCTCATCCACCCCTAGCTAGAGGTTAATGAATAGTACTTATATAAATAAAAATCATTATATTGCACTTAACCCCGATTTTTTACCATGAAAAATATTTATATTCATCTCTTCTAACCATACCACGGTTTCAACAGTAGATCAGAATGATCTCTTTGGCTTTTGTTGGTAACCAATCTAGGAGAATAGCAACACTTATAAAATGATTGTGCGTTCGGCTAGCTATTCTACCCTGTAAAAATAACTCTTTTCTGCATCAACCATTAGTTAGTTTACCCCTATTGTAATTATCTTAAGATCCTACGCTTCATATGTGCGTCTGAAGAGTTAACAGTATTTATCATGTAACCTTGCCTATTGCCTAGTTTCTGAACATTTCAAATCACGTATAGGTAAGTATATATTGTGGTGCAGCGGTAACAGATATGGAAAGTAAAATTGACAAAGCGAGTTCAAATTTCACATCCGCAGAAATACTCTTGGAAATGTATCCACTTTTTCTCGACTCCATCTCGGGATTAATATCAGAACAAATTGAGTATTTTAGCCTTGGTTGGCGACAAATCTAGGAGAAATAAATTGTAAATTCTAAACCGCTTGGTTGCGGGGCTAGAAACTCAACTCCGTTTAATTACTTAACAAAGAAGAGACCCCTAGGTGGGTGAGGCTTTGGATGTATCATTCACAGAAGAATCGACGGGGTTAAAATAAAGCGATATTTATATCTTCAGATTTTCAATTTCTTATAAAATTAATAAACTTAAACTATGGTCTTGAGGTAAATAAACGTATGGCATATAATTGACCAATAAAGTCAAGCACAGCCATGTTTCTATTCCTTATATGCAAAAAAAGCCGTTAGTTTGGTGTTGATTACGTGTTGGTTGACCCATTTTTTATATGATTATCAACTTTCTATCAGGAAGGTAAACAATATGGTTTAAACACTGGCTTCTCAGTATAAATTGAAAATATCATTTTCAATTGAGATTAATCTTACAGCAAACCATTGGAGATTTGCGACTGATAGGAAAAGCGTGATTCAAGTTATTCGGCGTTTGATTAAAATAAAACGTAAAATGTAATGAAATCTTACATTTTCGACAGCAACCATCGGAACTTTGTTTGGTTATTTCCCATTGAAATCCTTGAAAAGATTTTTTCCAGCGACAAAGACAAAATCAAATCAAAAGACCTGACTTTGATTTGATGGGCGCTTATCAACTTTTATTTCCATCTATGAAACGACAAACAAAGAGAAAAAAATCTCAAACGTTAAGTCAGTTTGTGTGCGATCAGTGATTTTTTTTTTCAAGTTACAAATCTATCGTATCGCATTTTTCCTCCATTTTGTTTTTTTGTCTAAATGTGTTTACATGATTTCTTCCTCCTTTCTGAAGGACACACGAATCGTCTGAAATGTTTCCTCTATTACTATTCACCAAAGTTAAAACTGAATACATTTACACAAACAGAAAGTAACATCTTCAATGAATAAAATCAGAAAGATTAATATTTATTTATTGATCATATGCCGTTTGTTCACACGATTTCTATTCCATACAGATTGAGGGTGAACAGGAACAATTAAAACTGCAATATTTGCCAGTATCTACAAACTATGAATAGCTAAAATATTATGAGTTTGTAACATTTCCTTAGAAACGATGAAGAGAATGATCAACTACTCTTTTATCTCGGAATTCCTATGCGGCAGCGAATGCTAGCCAAACTCTTAAGAGATAAGAGATTAAATGAAACAAGAATTTAGTTCTATCGCCAAGATAAGCATAGATAGAAAATGTGGGTAACAAGAACGTATTAAATGGAATAAGCAATGCAAAGAAACGTATACTTACAATCAGAATGATACGGCCGAGAAAATTTAGAGAACTGTCTTTTTTACAAATACTTTCACGGTAACTGCTCCGATGAGCTGCTTTCGCTGGTTCCCAAACCTCATGAATTTAAGCGTCCAACTAGGCTGGCATCTCGCTCAAACCCTTTCACTGTCGAAACTGTTGAAGGTAGCCGTCTCTTCTACTCCAATAGCCTCATGTCTAGCACTTCTCGCCTGTGGAACTCCCTCCCCATTTCTTGTTTTCCTGATAGCTATAATCTCCAACTATTCAGATGTAACGTCAATCGACGTCTGCAGATGACTTGATCTATCCCCTAGACTTCTCTTCATCCTTTCCGCTATCACTCTTATTTGCTCTCGCTCCAACTCACTGTAACCCCTTGCATGCTAGTGGCTTCCCGCCTTGCGTGAAGGCATGAGAGAATAATGAGAAATAAATATAGTATAGGATAAAAGTTACTTAGAGGGAAAAGATCGGGAAATTGTAGAGATTCATGATCGCCAATATCATGATATGTCATTTAAAAACAAGTGTATGGTTGGCAGAACAAAGTGAAAAGAATATAGTAAAGGAAAAAGGGCAGGAAGTTGTGAAGAGCCATGATCGCATACATTCTGAAGGTTCGTATCATAAATATTAGAAGTGAATGGATGACATAAGATGGAGAAAGAAAGAAAAATCAAGAGTTACTTAGGACAACAAAATACATGAAGGAAATAAATATTTCCCCGTCGATCGGCTTATGTGTCGGAAGATGAGCTTCGAATACTTTTAAAATATTCGAATTTTTTTTATAACGCAAGTATCTTTGAGGTCTCTTCGTCTTTTTCTACAGAATGTATAGGGGGACAATTACACCATTACACCACCTCGATGTGTCCCATAAAAAAGCATATTACTCTCACTTACAATAGTTTCCAACGTATTTATGAGGATTGGGACATACGCATTAGTTTTCATAGGTATAGTATATCATTGTTTGTAGGGCGTGAACTGCAGTATCAGTTGAAAGACTTTCATCTCAGACTGGCATTCGTTAAGAACCGATCCGTCATCAGTACCATGATGTGACTATCAAATAAGAATTTGTAGGAAGTGACGTCATTACGGAAGTACCTAAAACACTTTTTGCAAAAGAAGAGGTGACAGTGAATTAAGTAGAAAAAGAATGGAAAGTATGTGAATCTATGAAGTAAGAAAATGAAATGAAGTAAACGTCATGAAGAGTAAGACAGGAAAATATTATAGAGGAGACGATATTAAAGGATAAAAAATGTAGAAACATATAGAAAGAAGCCGCGAGAAAAAGAAAAGAGAAAGAAAGAAAAGAGGAAAAAAGAAAGATGAGAGAAAATGAAAGGGAAAACAAAGGAAGAAAGAAACGCTGAGAGTATAACGGAAGAAAAGCGAAAGAAAGAATGAAAGTTAAAGACTGGTAGAAAGAACGAACGAATGAAAGATGGAAAGAAAGGAAATTACCAACAGAAAAATGAAAGAAAGGAAAAGAGGGAGAAAAAAACAAAGAGGAAAACGACAAATAAGGGAAAGAAGTGAAATTAAGAAAGAAAGTAAAAGAAGTGGAAAAGAAAGAAAGAAATAAACAATGAGACATAAGCGGAAAGAAAGAAGGAATAAAAGAAATGAAGAAAGAAAAAAGAAAGAAGGAGAAAGACGAGAGAAAATAAGTAGAAAACAAGGGAAGAAAGAAAAGATGGAAGTCAAACGGAAGAAAATAAAAAGAAAGCATGAAATATACGGTGACCTCAAAAAACGGGAACTTTGTAACAATCCAATAAAACCAAGAGTGATGGAAGAAAAATATTTGATTCATAGTAATTGAAACCTTAAAACATGCCATTTAAGAAACAATGATGGAATTTTCATTTTTTAAATTACGTCCTGTAGATTGCGTCCTCCTGTACGAATGCATTCTTGAAATATGCTGCTGAGATTCCTCATTGACTGCTGCAACATCTCAGCTGGGATACTGTGAATTTCATTCTCGTTACTAAAATGGCGAAATGTTTACTTGCTCAAGGTCACTATCTCGCAGTGTTGCCACTTGCTCATGTCTGGCAATACGCACTTCAAACATTCCCGTTTTGGGGGGGTCACCCTGTATAAAAGAGGTAGAAAATAGAATGAAAGTAAGAAATTAAATTAACACCAAAAGAAAGAAAGAAAGAAAGAAAGAAAGAAAGATAGAAAGAGGAAAGGAAAAGATGAGACAGAAGGAAGAAATGAAGGAAAAAGAAAGAAAGAAAGGAATGAAAAAAGAAAAACCAACGATGAATCAAAAGAGGAAAGAGAGAGAGAGAGAGAGAAAAGGAGAGAGAGAATAAATTTGGCTTCGCTCATGTGTGAACGCCATCTTTGTCAGACGAAGTTGAATGATTTCAATACAATAGCTGTTTGCTTATTCCCTCTTGCGCAGGTAAGTATGCAGAGTTTGGAAGCAGACAGGTATACATTCAGGACAGATTTGGACGATTTGAGCAATATAATCTGTTCCTCTCCTTCATCTGCGATTTACTCAGTTGGGAAAATAATCGAAGAAAGAAAGAAAAATATTAAAAGAAGAAAGAATGAAAGAAAGAGACGAAGAAAGAAAGAAGATACAAAAAGAAAAAAAAACTCCGCCTCGGCTAAAAGAAAAAAAAGAAAAGAAAATCATAAGTTAGAAGAAGCAATAGACGAGGAGAGACGGGCGGTACAGAAATCTGGGGGAAATGACACCAACAGCTGAGGAGAAACAGAAATCGGGGGGAAAGCTACCAGAAAACGAGGACAGACAAGCGATAGAGAAATCGGAGAGAAATACACCAATAGACGAGGAGAAACGGGCGGTACAGGCATCGAGGGAAAAAGACGACGACAAGCGAAGAGAGAAGGGTGGTACAGAAATCAAGGGAGAACGACACTAACAGATGAGGAGAGACGGGCGGTACAAAAATCGGGGGCGAACGGCAGCTACAAAAAAAGAGACGGGCGGTACATAAATCAGGGGCGAAAGACACCAACAGACGAGGAGAGACGGCGGTACAAAAATTGGGGGCGAACGACAGCTACAAAAAAGAGACGGGCGGTACATAAATCAGGGGCGAAAGACACCAACAGACGAGGAGAGACGGGGGTATAAAAATCGGGGGCGAACGACAGCTACAAAAAAGAGACGGGCTGTATATAAATCAGGGGCCAAAGACACGAACAGACGAGGAGAGACGGGGGTACGAAAATCGGGGGCGAACGACAGTTAGAAAAAAGAGACAAGTGGTACAGAAATCAGGAGCGAAAGACAGCAACAGACGAGGAGAGACGGGCGGTACATAATTCGGTTGAGACCAACAACAACAAGCGATAAAAACGGGCGCTATATAAATTAGAGAAAAATACATCAACAGTCCAGGAGAGACGAACGGTACAGAAATCGGGGGATAACGACACAAACAAGTAGAGACGGGCGGTACACAAATCGGCGGAGAACAACACAAACATGGAGAAACGGACGGTAAAAAAATCGGGTAGAAAGATATCAAAGGACGAGGTGAAACTGGCGGTACAGAAACAGGGGAGAAAGACACTAACAATCAATGAGAGAGGGGCGGTACAGAAATCGGGAGGGAAAGATGGAAGACAAATGGTAAGATAAATTAAGTGCAAAAATGTTAGTGACGGATGATACATAATGGTGATAAAATGAAATTGGATAAAACGATGAGAAAAATCACGAGGCCTAAATGGAGAGTTAAATTGAAATGGTTAAATAGGGCGAAAAATAATTTGGCTAAATAAGGAAGAGAAACAGGGGGCAGAAATGAGGGCGACGGAGAGTCCACAGGATGATTCTACAATGGAGAGTAAGGACATCGCATAAGTCGCGAATCGGAAAGACAACGACACATCGTGATAAAAGCGGCAGAAGTGTGACGGGAATTAAATTTAGGGAATAGTTAAAGGAAGTTAAATTGGAAATATTCGACGAAAATAAACGAAACTCAATAAACCGAAGACTTTTATGAAGACCACTAAGACGTAAAATGGTGTTACTGAGTGTTAGATAATATGAGAAAAACTACTATTAAGGAGATAGGACAAAAAAGAGCAAGAATTAAGAAGACAGAAGATAACGATTGACATTGCACTTAAAGTTTTGAAGATCAAAGGAAATAAAGCCTCTAGGACGCAAGGGGTTACTGAGTATTAGAGAATATGTGAAAAACTACTATTAAGGAGAGAGAGGACAATGAAAGAACAAGAATTAGGAAGACAGAAGATAACGATTGACGTTGCATTTAAATTTTTGAAGATCAAAGGCAATAAAGCCACTAAGATGCAAGGGACTACTGAGTGTTAGAGAATATGAGAAAAAACTACTATTAAGGAGAGAGGACAATAAAAGAATAAGAATTAAGAAGACAAAAGAGAACGATTGACATTGCACATACATTTTTGAAAATCAAAGTTACATGGGAAGCAAGAATCCAAAAGAGAGATCCACAATCAAGAAGTGCGAGAAAAGAAGCTGTTGCATAGAAATTACGGTTACATCTCGATATTTCAGCTATAAAATGATGAGAGCTTACCGTCAATGTTTCCCGCCCTGTAAAAAAAGCGGTGAGTTCCGAAAAAGACGCGAGACAGCCGTTGAAAACCGCTGACGACGGATGTGACTGAAAAATTCAGGAAGAATTTCTGCACGTTTCGTCAATCACTGGATAGTCTTTGAAAAGTACGATAATTCGAAGTTCAAAATTGGTGAGTTGTTTAGCCACCCCGGAAGGGAAGAACAAAAGACGTCACAAGATCGATCAGCAATTAATGAATCAAAAAGCAAACATTTAAATTCATTTAATCTAGGTATCTGTTATATAGGAATAGTGTCGCTGCCAACACTTGAGTTTGAACATAGATCGCCAGTGAGCAAACATAGGCGATCCCATTATTGAATATAAGTAGACCACGTGACCATAGAGGAAACGCATATATAGGAAGTCACCTGACGTTCAACAGATCTCTATTCCTAGTCCATCGTCTATTACTATTCGGATCTTTATTTCTAGTCTATCCTCTATTAGTATACGGATCGCTATTCTCTATTCTATTCACTATACTGTTTCTCTATTCAGATCACTATACGGTGATTACTATTCAATCGAGTATTATTGAGCAAGTACTATTAGTGCGAGTGCTATTAGAAGGCGTCTGACATCAGCACTGTTCAACTGCGTTACTATAATTGTATCTACGATTACAAAGTCTCTACTAAAACGAGCATTACGAAAGCGACAACGAGTATTCGTTGATATCACAAAAGTGGCAACGTGTGTTCGCTGGCATCACAAAAGTACCATAGAGGAAACTTTATCAGAACAATTACCATGAAAGTATTTATAGGAAAGGCAGAGAGAAGCTACGTTACGGCAATGGGAAAGAGACTGTAGCCGAGATGCCAGGTCAGGTTCAATAACCTTGCAGATTCTTTTTTGGAATTTATCAAGAATCTCTAAATATATAGCAAGAGCAACAAACCAGATGTGGTAGCAATATTTAAAGCAAGAACAGATGGTAGACTTATACATATGTTTCTAACGAGAAAAACTGTCTAGTATGACATAGGAAAACAACGTACTTTGCTACAGACGTAGCAACTGATGCAATATAAACTTTCCAATTCATATAGAAAAAGAAGAAAGTGAATAAAATGTTGACGAAGTTAACACCTATTTTATTATACAATTAATCCTATTCATTTCCAAGTGTGTGAGGTCGCCCGATATCTGTGTGTTTCTGGGGTGTTAAACTTTTTACGTCTAAACTTCTTGCCTTTTGGGTAAATCAAATCATATATTTAGTGAAATCATCTTTTGGCCTGAAAGCAAGGAACAAGAAGTAAAAAGCAAAGCCGGAGATGGGGTAAAATAAGAGGAGAGAATGTCTCCTAAATCTATGCTGCCAGTACCTCTTTAGATTGCTGACTTTTTTTTTCCTTAACAAGTACTTAGAGCGGCCATCTTTAAGAATGAGAGACAAAATTTTCGCTTTGGCGAATTTTAAATTGGAATAAAGCCAGAAATCGTTTTTGTTTATCTGTTTTTTTTAACGCGAAAACTTGCCTGAACAAACATTGATGGATTTAAAGTAGCTAAGCACAAAAAGGTGGGGGGAATACTCCTTGGAATGAAGATCTTTAAATATATAAAATCAAAAAAATCCATCTTTCACTAAAAGTTCCCTCGAGCAAAGATAGGTAACCAAACAAAGGGATTAGGAATTGAAATGTTGCATAGACCAAAACACCTGACCAAGAAAGAGCCTGCAGAAACATAGCATTCAATGTTAAACAAATAAATATATATATCTACAACTGCATAGGAACAGTATATTTGGTGTTTTAGTTCTGTTTCTACGCATACTGTGATTTCACCAGAGTTGAATCTGACCGTTCTTTCAAGAGATTAATGAACAGAAGTCTCTCCTTGTTCAAAGAGCTGGTTCTTTTAATGTTCCTTAATTTCGATTCTGCTTCCAATTTCCAATTTTTACAAACTATTTGTCTGTCTCTAGACGAAAAGGTCCACATAACTCACAAATGACGAGTGACACTGTCTTCGTAATATCGAACATTTTTCTAATTTTTTCATATGGTCTCGGTGATTTTCAATTCGTCTACTTCCTCTAAAATTATCCATGTGATCTGGTAAATTATCAGCTTATTTGGCAAATTTATTTTGCATTATTCGAAATCAATAGTTACTTGCATTAATATTTTAGAATTTCAAACTAGTAGTCAAATTTCTGTCAATATTTCTGAGATGAGCTACCGTAATTAATGAAATTGTTGAAATTGTTCCGGCTGTAGTCATCATCTTTGTTGCGATATTTCCGACGTTTCGGCCGTTGTATTACCGGGACTTCGTCATGGGATTGGAATTTAGAAACGAACTCTTTATTTCGTCCACCGATTGTTCTAGTTCCACGTGCTATGCCTCTTCCGGTTCCAGTTATTTCCCTTTTTAACTCATTTCTCAAGGTTTCTATTCACCTCTGCTGTGGTCAGGTATAGAACTCACAACTCATTGGCTCAAGCCCCTGGATTATTTCAACCAATGATTTTAGCTACTGGTCCATGTGTCCTTTTCAGGTGATTGGAATTTCGATTCCTATATTTCATCCACCGGGGTAGATTGTTCTAGTTGCACATACCATGTCTCTTCCAGATGACGCAGTATCAGTTATCTCCCTTTAACTCAACTCTGCGAGATTTTTTGTGGCCAGGTACTGAACTGACACATGGCGTAGTGGATAAAAGATTTGTTTGAATCCAAAGAATTGTGAATTCAATAAAAGGAAATAACTGGAAACTGAGATATCCGGAAGAGGCATGGCACGTGGAACTAAAATAATCGGTAGACGAAATAAGGGATTCGTTTCGAAATTTCAATCGCATGAAGAAGGCCGGAGCGTACAACGACCGAAACGTCCTGAATATGTCAACAAAGATGAAGACACCAGTCCAAACAATGTAAATAGTGTAAATAATGAAATTTATTTCATATTCTCCAGAATATATTTCCTTTCAGGTTATACGGCTCCTTTGTCGTTTCATAATCTCTAGTGATTAGATTTCCTAACCAATTGTCACTCTTTCTATTCTTCCTGAAAGAACTTTTGCTGTATCTAGTATTTAAACAGTTTTATATTCACTGCTAGAATAGGTTGGAAATAAATTCCTGTCGCAATTTTGACATACGCTAACATAACCATAAATTCTATGTTCTGAAGTGTATATCATTTTTGTACATTAATTATATCAGAGTGGAACAGATTTTTATTTCGATTTTACCATTTTTAAATGAGTTTGGAACTCATCCGTATCAGAGCGTATATACTTTATAAATTTAAAAATGGATCTTCAGCAAGATGATCAACATGTGGTACCTGAAAAAAGTTCTGTTGGACAAGAGAAGTAAATCTGCTTCTTTTCCTTACAGAGGTCTCGTCTTTCAGAAGTGGGTGTCGGAATACACTGCTGATTATTGGAGTTTGTTTATAGACAGCTACAAACGAAGCTGTAAACATGGTTTTCAGCAAAATGGAACCGAAATAAAAACATGAATTGGCAATTCGACAAGAAGAATGACGAGACCATCAAACAAGTATTGAGTAAATTGTCTTGTAACGAACATCAATGGGTTATATGGTCAAGTTTCATTGGGAAAGTACGTAAAAAAGTAAATAATAACGGAATTATTCGTTTTGTTTCAATTAATTGGCACAAGGATGTAGAGAGTCTGATAGAATCTGTGCATCCTTTTGTGCCAATTCATTACATCGTACATAAAATGGAAGGCTGTACGGCAAAGAATAAACTTTCTTCACTGAGATTACCATTTTTACTATTTTTCGCTCAATAAATTACGAAAGAGCCACTCAAGGTAGAGTTTTACTGAATCAGGTTGTTGCATGTATGTAAATAGTAGAGGTAAAGAGTATATGGGGAAAGGTTACGGTTGACGCTATATTTGAAGAAGTTACGATCGTAATCATCTTCTCTGGAGTCTGTTCCACAAATTCCACGGCAATGTGAATATTTCCTTACTTATTATGATATTCCGCTATTAAAAACCGCCATGTAATGTATAGCGACTCGGATCAAGGAATTGGAGAGCCGAGTTCGAATTCCAGTCGAATCCATTACATTCCCTTACGTGCTAATACCCTTGGTAAACGTGTGTACCCTCTTCTTCTCCCCCCAGCTATGGGTAAATAACAGGGCAGACCGAGTTCTATAGCCTTGGATGGTCTACCGCAGAAAGAAATGGCAACCTACTGCGGGAAAACATACAGGCTGCGATGGGTAAATTGACAGCATGTTATATTTCTTATTTCGCGGGTGCACGCTGTTTGTTTTTGATTATGTTGAATGCACTCTATAGTAGAGTCAGTTAGGTACCGCCTGTGAGAAAAAGAGCACCGTAACGCAATTCACTCCGGCAGGAATTTGTAAACGGCATGCTGTAACTGCTTGGCATTCGCGCCGGAAGATCCAATACGAACATTTTAGAGTGACTGGGTGTCAATCCGAGGACAAGGCAGAGGATTCCGAAAGAGTTGGATAATGCTCTATTAAGAAGGTTTTCGGTATATATATGTGATAATGAGTTGCAAGTGTTATTTTCATTACTGCGTCATTTAGACGACATTTTATCCATCGCAAACTATATTTATGAGCAATGTCAATCGTTATCTTCTGTCTTCTGTCTTCTTATTCTTTTTTTAATAGTAGTTTTTCTCCTATTCTCAAAAAGAATCAATAACCCTATGCGTCTTAGTGGCTTTATTGCCTTGTTGGTGTAAAATGATTAAAACAAATACCTACTTAATTTTGGTGTTCCTATTCTGTATTTAGAGGGTTTTGCTAGACTGCGCAAGGTCATCGATTCTTAAACAAAAACAAAAGAAAAAAAAGCAGGGATGTCTGCTCAAATATGTAAAATAATGTTTAGAGTAATACGAAATATTTATATATATACATAACATAAGCAATCTAGAGTTGATGACCCCAAGTAAATATTAAACTTTAAACCTAAACAGAATATTAGGAAGGGTCAGTTTTCTTCTGCCCCCAATCACCTTAATCTGGCAATAACATATAAACAGGGAGCACACTAAAAGTAGTGACACTTGGCCTGAAGATCGCATAACCGTGAAAGCGAAATCGCTATAAAGTTTTAGTTCTTATGGCATCACTCTTATCTATAATCGCTCTTTATTGAATAATCTACTTTATTAAGTCCTGGATATGATAATAAACTATTTTCGGCAACAATGACTCTCCCATTTGGGATATTTGAACTTTTGAGGAGTGTGGAACCAGCTCTTAATTGCTGTTGTTCCCAGATCCGCTCTGACCAGGGAAAGTAGAACCTGTTAGGATCCGACATATAGGGGGAAAATTGAACGCCAAAGAAAAGGGAAACACTATGTTATAGTAAATTTACCTGCAATACATATTCATATAACAAATTGCCAACAATACCGATTTATAGAAGAATTAGCAACAATACATTTTGTAGTAAAATGACTAACAATAACTTTTATCTGTAGTTAAAGGCATGCGCTCAAAATATATTTAGTTGAAGGCAAAAAATTGTGTTCAAAATATTTATATTTCGGCATTAAATAACCCATAGAGGTGTTGATATTCCGCTAAACAAAATCAACCAAACAACTAACACGAAACATGTCCATATAATATCCTACCATTTCGCAAAGAAATCAGTTTTCCCAAAATATAACTTCAACAAAATTATAAAAAAACACAGTCTCTGCCTCTAGTAATTATGTCCACACAAACATGTATATGTCCAAAATCTGAGTATCATCTACCATGTATTCAACTGTGAAAGCAGAGTAACATATCATATATTTATTACTTTAAAGCTCTCAAGAAAATTAGATTTCAGCATTAAATAACACATCAAGAGTTCATATCCTGCGAATAATCAAATCAAATCTAATGTCTACTAAATAAATATAGAAAATGTTGAATATTATATATATATATATATATATATATATATATATATATATATGTATGTGTGTGTGTGTCTGTATATATATAAATATGTATATATATATATATATATGTATATATATATATATATATATATACATATATATATATATATAATGAACATACAAGTCACTTTCATATTTCTCCATGCACTATCTCTGATATTTAGCACTTTATCCCATAAATATACCTCACCTGAAGACAATATTTCTTCACATATATATATATATATATATATATATATATATATGTGTGTGTGTGTGTGTGTGTGCATGTGCGTATGTGTGTGTGTATGTGTCATAAATACTTACATCTTTCTGTTTGCACATAGAGATTTTCTAATGATGTTCAAGACGTTATCAGTCAAAGTAGGATTTTTTTATAGATCTTGCTTAACTAATTTTTTCCGAAACCGGTTAAATCTGAAATCGAGTTAACACGCACAAAATCTAACTTCTAGATAAGTTTTGCTTTTCTCTCAATTTATGTATTCACTCATGACGTCCCAGAAGAAGAAACAAACTTCGTCGCCGTTACCTGCACGAAAGCAGTATATAATTCACGCCTTTCTTTCTATCCTTTGTGGCTTGTTTTGAACCTTTGCTTTGTAAATTCTATTGTCCCACACCATCGACATTTTCTTTCGATTAATTTTTATCACGGCATTTCGTTGCTAAGGTTTCTTTCGGGCGTATTTTTCGTTGTTTGAATCGATATTATATTAATCCTAATATGTCCGGTGACAGCATACTTATCAGTATTTTCCCTCTTCACATCACATCGCAGAGAATTCAACACCGTGACTCCTCAGTTGAACAGAACTAACTGTGAGAGCAGCCTTCACCCAACAATTTTATACTTAGTGATTTTTCGAATAGATTCTCCTCCGTTTAGTTTACTGCTCATATCTTAAAGCCATAAAAGACTCTTGCTCAGATTTATACAAGGGTTTATTCTTCATTTCTAATCAAATGTGCTTCTTGAATAGGTGATGGATATATGTAAAACAATCTGATAACTACAACAAAACGATTCAAAATAGGATGAAATAAATATTAATATAAAATTAATAATTGTTAGTTTTAGCACGAGAAAATTTCAGGGTTTTCCTAATTTATTATTGGTTAGGGTTAGGACTAATGTTAGCGGTTAGGTCTTGGGTTAGCGGTTAGGGTTAGGGCTAGGTTGAGCGATTAGGGTTAGTACTAGGGTTACCGGTTAGGGCTAGAGTTAGCAGTTAGTACTGGAGCTAGGATTAGTGGTTAGTTTTAGGGCTAGGTTTAGCGGTTAGAGTTAGGCTTAGGGTTAGAGCTAGGGATAGCGGTTAGGGTTAGGGGTAGGTTTAGCAGTAGGTTTAGCGGTGAGGGCTAGTGTTAGCGGTTACGATTAGGGCTAGGGTTAACGGCTAAGCTTAGGGTTAGTGGTTAGTGTTAGGGCTAGATTTAGTGGTTAGGGTTATTGCTAGGGTTAGCGGTTAGGGCTTAGTGTTAGGGTTATTCGTTTTGGAATTTATAAGGAAAATTCCAAAAAGCTTTCCTAACCACGTTTTTAAGTTTATATAAATTTCTTCGATACCTGGTATCTTTTTATTTTCCTCTCTCTTTTGAAAGTGCTAGCCGTTGTATTTTCTTCAACTTTGAGATTTCAAGCATCACATAAAACATCTAATATTCTCCTAATTCTGGGCCATGTAGCGCCCGATAAATTTCCTTGTATTTGCAAATATCTTTTCATATGTTTCTATTTCTCGAATTCAGCGAACCGTTTCAACGTCTTTGTAAAACCCCCTTTACAAATCTTCCGCCATTGAACATCTGAAAAAGTAGTTCAATAGTACCACTTATATTACTACTACTGCTAATAATAATAATAATAATAATAATATCAGGTTGCACGATATTGGCACCCACTGAATATAAAACCCGGCATGATAGAGTGGACCAAATATCTGCACTGGAAAATTTGCAACTTCTACGGGAAGGAAACTGAAAGAAACTGGTACGAACACCACACAGACCCGGTTACGGAGATAGGACCTGTTACAATTCTATGGGACTACACAATACACACTGAGAGAACAATCAAATCCAACCGCCCAGACATTGTTATTAAAGACCACAAACAAAACAAATGCCTACTTATTGATATGGCAATCCCTGCAGACTGCAATGTATCTTTGAAGATATTCGAAAACCTGTCAAATTACAAGGACCTTCAAATAGAAATCTAAAAAATGTGGCACATTGGAACATCAACACTCCCTGTTGTAGTTGGAGCCCTTGGACTGGTTGGAAAAGATTCCAGTAGGCTAATTGAAGGGATCCCTGGAAGTTCATGCCTCAAAGAGATACAAAAAATTATTCTGACAAGTACAACCCACACTTTACGAAGGACTTTATCTATGTTATTTTTTTTATTTATTTTTTTTTTGCAGTGGAAAGTGTCATGATACCATTTTTAACCTTAGGTCCCTGGGCGGCACCCGGAAAGAAATGAATAAACGCCAGATATCAAAGGAAATAATAATAATAATAATAATAATAATAATAATAATAATAATAATAATAATAATAATATAAGCAACAAATAAAGAATAAAGCCGTTAGCATCCACTTAGATTTTAGTGTTCAGACGGAAATCCAGTCAAATAGACCAGACGTAATTGTGAAAAATGATGTTGGAAACACCTGTCTTCTTCTTATAGATGCAGCAACCTCAACCGATAAAAATAGTTCTTTGAAAATGTTTTCGAATCTAAATATTGTATAGGCGCTGTCGATAGAACTCAGTAGAATGCGGCATCTTCCCTGCTGTTATTTGGCCTTTGGGAATTATATCAAAACGAGTAGACAGAGATGGCTCATATTCCTGGATGGCCTAAAATATGTGAATTGCAAAAAATCCTACTCATGGGCACGTCTTACATGATGCGTAGATTTACATATTTCTTCTCCCTGATTACACGGCAACATGTCACCTCATTTGCTCTCATCAGGCTCTAAAAAAGGTTGTTTTCTCTGAAAGTCTACGGTTGAGAATTTGCTATAACTTGTTCTACACACAATAAAGACAATTATGTACAGCGTATGTTGTACAGAATGATGGGGTTAATGTTCCCTGAACTTCCAGCGTTCAGTCTGATATGGAAATCCAGGCATAGGGAAGAGACATGCTTATAAAAACTTATGTTGAAAACACGTTTTCCAATAGATATTTAAATACCAGCTGACAAAACTTATGTTTGGAAACGATTGAGAAATTATGTGAATGCAAGGATCTTTAAGTCGAAATCAGTAAAATGTAGCATTTCAAGACAAAAACAGTAACTGTTTTTATTGTGGGTTTAGGAATGATATGAAAAAAGGATAACACATATGTGGACCAAATTCCTGCCATCCCTAAAATATGTGAATTACAAAAAATCATACACATGGGTATTGTTCTCTCAATAAACTGAATCAGAGTTGCATGACAGTTATATCTCTGAGTGCATAGAATGTCATCTGTTTAATGGGTACGTGACTGAGTAGTTAGAACGTACGCCTTGAGACCTGGGTTCAAATTCACGATAGTCAATTTGTCAGGAAGGAGACTTAATTATGTTATCGGACAAGAGGAGTCGAACCCAGCGTGCGGCACGTTTGGAAAGTGTCTGAAAACCATACCAAGGGTCGACCCAGACCTTGTGAGTGAAATTGGGTAGATGGAACCCTTGGGGACCGTCGATAGCTTGACCGTACTGGCCTTGTTCAAATTGTTGATCACGCTAGATAACACCGTCTTTCACAGAAACTGTAACTAAGGTCTGCTCAGCATAGTCGCAGTATACAACACAGGTGGGCGCTGTTGGTGTTTAATAAGCACAAATGTGCCTGATCAGGCCTATGTCACAGGAATTGACTAGCCGCCCTAGTAGACAGATATCCTCGAATACGAGTGGCCAGCTATAAATACACCTGTTTACAAATCCTTATACAAAAAAACTTGTTTTTTTATTGAAGGCTCTGATTGAGCCTTGGAGTATTTTGTATTATATACACATAGCAAAGTTCAACAACAATAATAATAAGAGGAATAAGTACAAATTTACGTAGAGCTTGCACCGACATGATTTATCGACCCTTAGCAGGTTATTTAAATTCAGAAAATATTTTTACAATGCAAGAAATTTTCTTTTCAGATAATAATGGTGTAGTGATACTAGTTTTACTATCTAACCCATAATTGGGAGGGAGAAGAAATGGATACATACATTTCCCAAGAGTATTTGCGCGTAAGTGAATAAAACAAATCCAGCAGGGATATGGAACTCAGCTCTTTGATTAATTATTCCGAGACATTATCCATTATACCACAAGCGCATCCTAGCTTATAGAATCTGGTATTCCCCCATGAAAGAAATGACCAGACACAACGTTGCTTAACGTCGGTTATCGTACGTGAACTGGTGTTTCAACATGAGATGGCCTTTATTTTATGCAACTCCTCTTGCATAAATAAAAGACAAAACACATAATAATAATAATAATAATAATAATAATAATAATAATAATAATGTATAGCTGGCCACTCTTATTCGGAGATATTCGTCTACTAGGGTGGCTAGCCAATCCCTATTGCAGACGTTTGCTCAGACACGTTTGTGTATATTAAACACCCACAGAGCCCACTTCTAGTTTATACTGCAACTATGTTGAGCGGACATTAGTTAAAGTTTCTGGGAAAGAGCGTGTGATCAAGCGAAATCAACAATTTGAACAAGGCCAGCACGCTCAAGCTCCCGGCCACGATGACTTGAGACTCTGTGCTAGCACAGCTGTACACAATTTCACTCAGATACTTGGGTCGACCCTTGGTATGGTCTTCAGACACTTTCCAAACGTGACGCACGCTGGTTTCGACCCCTCCAGTTCGATAATATCTGCAAGTTTTCATTCTTGACAGATCGACCATGGTGAGATTCGAGCCCAGGTCTCAGAATGCGAACGTTCTAAACACTCGGCCACGTGCCAATAATAATAATAATAATAATAATAGTAATAATAATAATAATAATAATAATAATAATAATATGCTGTAAATACCATGAACATCAATTAAAAGCAGTCATTAATACCCTATTTTTGTGACATTTCATACTGAGAGATAAATAAAAACTAAAAGACTAATAAAAGACAAGATATATTACACGCAAAAATAAAAAATAAAATATAAAAATATAATAAAAAATAAAATAAAATATAATAAAATAATAATAAAATAAATAAATAATAATAATGAATAATAATAATAAAATAATAAATAATATAATATTATATAATAATATATAATAATAAAAATATTATATAATATATAATATAATAAACTATAATATAATATTATAATATATACAATATAATACAAGGTAATCAAAAATGTTATGTCCGTTTTTTGATTAGTCATGGAATGAAGTTGAAATATATACGAAATACGTGTAGCAATTGTTTTCAAATTCGGACAGCTGGAAGTAGGAACATCAGACGTCATAAAAAAACACGCGCACCGTGCCCGGCCATCAGTTATAAGTCGGACAGCTGTGAGAATGAGAAAGTGACTAGAGATCTTGTTCTGGGCTGTTTGCTTTACGACTTCAAAGTGGGCTTATCAGCAGCTGCATCAAGTCGTCGCATATGTCAAGCGTTTGGGGATAGTGCTGTGGATGAACGTACTGCAAGGCGTTGGTTTCGAAAATTCAAGTCGGGAGATTTGTCTCTCCATGATCAACCTCGCAGTGGACGACCACAGCTCTTGAATAACGTGTGGAGAACTTGCAACGTTTCCGATGAAACAGTTAGACTTCACCCGCACCGCCTAGGTAAGATGTATAAACTGAGCAAGTGGGTTCCGCAAACGCTGTTGGAGGTCCACAAGTGACAACGAGTGGCAGCCTGCGTATCGCTGCTTTCTCGCCACCGTACCGCATCATTATTCAATCGAGTGCTTACAAGTGATGAAAAGTGGGTTCTGTACGAGCGTACCAGACATTGGTTGTCTCCTCAGGATGCTGTCCCTCAGACCGCAACACCGCCTATGCACCCACGCAAGATTATGCTTTGTGTCTGGTGGACAGGTCATTAAGTGGTTCATTATGAACTGCTACCAACGGGCCAAACGGTCACTGAAGACCTATACTCGCAGCAATTGAAACGTGTGCAACAGGCATTGCGCCAGAAGGAGCCAGCACTGGTGAATCGCAAAGGTGTGCTTTTCCTCCATGACAACGCCAGGCCACATGTCGCACGAGTGGTCAGGGATACCATACAGTAACGTGGGTGGGAGACTTTGTTCCATCCACCTTATTCACCTGACCTTGCGCCATCCGATTACCATCTCTTCCACTCCTTGGATAATCATCTTCGTGGGAAATCCATCACCAATGAAGCAAACTTGCGCAAAGCCCTCACGGACTTCTTTGTGTCACCCCCACCCGAGTTCTACTGTTTGAACAGCTTTAGAAACGCTGGCAGAAGTTGCTGGATGCCGATGGCGATTACTTCGAAGACTAAATATTAGTTACACATACTGTGAAGCGTTTTATTTTTTTCCTTTAAAAACGGACAGAACTTTTTTGGTTATCTTGTATATAATATAATAAAATATAATATAATATTATAATATATATAATATAATATATATGAATATATAACATATAAATATAACAGAAATTATTGTATAATAATATATATTAAAATAATAAAATAAATTAAATATAATAATAAAATATTATATAATATATAATATAATAAAATATAATATAATATTATAATATATACAATATAATATATATATATATGAATATATAACATAAATATATAATATAAATTATTATATAATAATATATAATAATAAAATAAAAATATAAAATAATAAAAATAAATTATAATAATTTAAAATATACTAAAATAAAATATAATAAAAAATAAAAATAAAATACAAAAATAAAAGAAATGACAAAAAGACAAGAATATTAAAAGTGCATAAGCATCAGACATAAATATATCCGATAAAGAATAAAACAAAATAACTCAACATGAGGATCTTAACGTTGCAACGGGGAAAGCTTGGCACCATCTAACCACCGTTATAGCTATGCAAATTGAAAATCTGGTTGCTATATATAAAAAAAAACCGTATAGGCAGTAACATTAAAAGAAACCCAGGTCGAATAGATTTCCAAAAGTTTTAAAAAACTGAAAACGTGTGTAACTGCTGATCTACTCAGACGAGTATTATCAATATTAACACTGAACACGGGTAATATCATTTAACATCAAAGTTGTGTCAACTGAGATCATATATTTATTAACAGATATTACCCTCGGTCTCCACACAGTCAATGTGTCATGCGTGATACACGCCTAAGGGATCATATATCTTTCGTTACATGATATTTCTTTCCCGCAGTAGGTTGCCATTTCTTTCTTTGCAGTAGACCAGTTGCCATCCAAGGTTATAGAACCCGGTATAGCTTGCTATTTACCCATATCTTGGGGAGAGGAAGAGGATTCATACCTTTCCTAAGGGTATTAACACGTAAGTGAATGTAATGGATTCGACTGGAATTCGAAATCGGTTCTCCGATTCCTCAATCCGAGCCGCTATCGATTACTCCACCCTGTATCAGCGAATTAATCGGTATGGGGTTGAATTTGACATAAAGCATCAGAAAATTAGTACTATTATTACTATTATTATTATTAATAATAATAATAATAATAAAAATTCGTTCTATTATTATTATTAATAATAATAATAATAATAATAATAAGACATTGTTATTAAAGACCACAAACAAAAAAAATGCTCCTTATTGATATGCCAGTCCCTGTAGATTGCAATTTATATTTGAAGATATTCGAAAAGCTGTCAAAATACAAGGACCTTGAAATAGAAATCTCAAAAATGTGGCACATGGGAACATCAACAATCCTTGTTGTAGTTGGAGCTTTAGAATTGGTTGGAAAAAGACTCCAGTAGACTAATTGAAGGGATCCCTGGAAGTCCATGCCTCAAAGCGATAGAAAAAAATTGTTCTGACAAGTACAGCCCACACTTTACGAAGGGCTTTATCTATGCATTTTTTTTTTTTTTGCAGTGGAAAGTGTCATGATATCATTTCAAACCTTAGGTCCCTGGGCGGGACCCGGAAAGAAATGTGTAAACGCCAGATATCAAAGAAAATAAAAATAATAATAATAATAATAATAATCACAATTTGTCTTATATTCTTTTGATATATCCTTGAAATATGATTTGGTGTAACGGTTTGTAAAATGGAAAATATCTTTAGATACAATCCTCTTAATGCTTGTCAGTGAAACTTCCTATATAAACAACTTTAGCAGCCTCTTGTAGCTTATGTTTTATTTATATTATACTATTTTGCTCGGGGTGCTAATAAAGTAACTCATTTCAATTCGGTCTTATCTATTGTTACAAAACGAAAGACATGGCGTCTTATTTTCAAATATTCAGTTAATCCTTTAAAATTCTCCTTGTACATAAGATGATTAGCGTTTTGTTTAATCCTCTTGAAATAATAACCATATTTGTTTCTCCGGATTAGCTTGACGAGAAAATATATAAGTAAAACATTTCCTTATTCCAGTTACTGCATTTATATACGTTTGGACATCATTGACAACATAATCAGTATTCTAGCCTTTGATATTATTTCGTTGTGAATCCGTTGCATTTTGGACTCGTTGTATTTGGTGAATTCAGCGCAAAGTAAGGTGACGACGCTACGTCGCTCAAATATGGAAGCATGCTTAATGTAAGGTTTGTTGCTCATTGGATAGCTTTTCTATTCATTTGAATTTCATGATTTCCACTATCTTTACTAATCTCTCGCAAGCCTTCTCACAATTAAAGGAAAATTTCTTAATCAATTCACACCAATCGATGCGATAATGCCGCTAAGATGCAAAAAACTACTCTAAGTTTAAGAGAATAAAATGTATTTAGAAGGAGCCCGTAAAACCAATCCTAAACAAATGACATAGGATAAAGAATTGGAGGCAAAAATGTTACCTGTTAATATCTGTCTATATCGCTGAGATGAGGTATTATGATTACTTCATAGATATCTATATATCTTTCTACCTAAATATTTCAGTCTGTTCATATAGAGCTAGGTAGAGAGCTATCTGTTCATTATATGTCTATCTATCTACCTATTTCAGTCTTTTCATCTCTCTCTCTCTCTCTCTCTATATATATATATATATATATATATATACATATATATATATATATGTATATATATATATATATATATATATATATATATATATATATATATATATATATATATATATACAAGTAATTAGGAGGATTTGAGAATTATAATTAAGTAATTCATCGAGTTTAGAAACCTCAACAGAATACAGAAAGCACTGGACAGCCATTTCGTCCTATATTTGGGACTCATATATATATATATATATATATATATATATATATATATATATATATATATATATATATATAAGTGTTTTCATATGTATGTTTGTATCTATATATATCTTTCTGCTTGCCTATTTATATCAATATTGTATATCTAGCGCTAGGATTCCATCACACGAATCTTATAAAGAATAACCGATTAATTTGTTTACTGAAGTTTTTAATGTATTTTTTCCAATTTAAGACAAAAGTTTTCGTACATCCAATCACCTGAAGAAAGCCGGAGCGTACAACGGCCGAAACATTGTGAAAATGGCAACGAAGGTGAGGAGAACAGTCCAAATAAATTAAATACTGCAAATGTTACCTGTTATATTACATATTTTATACACGTGCATATCCACACCAAATGTTTAATGGTTATCGGAGAACGAGTGATAAAATTTTACATTTAACCTACGTCATCGTTCTCACGACAAAAATGACCCATAAAAATGTTGCTGTGTCCCTGTCTCTAATGGCCAACATATCAACTTCTGATTTTGGTACTGTTCGAAATGTGCTATCATGGACAGCTTTTTAACATTTAACAGTTTCCTTGCCTGAATATTCAAATACAATGGCCGTTATCGTGGACGGCATCCTATATCCTTCGTTTTTATACCGCGTCATATATCAGAGCAAAGTCTACAAAGAAGTAGGTAACGTTTTCAATATTTTCTACTTTCAAAACTTATCTATAATGTAGATATGGAGATTAATCTGGACGTCAGTTTATAAGAGTATTATTAATCTTCAGCGGCAGGTTTCTGTTTTGTAAAGGCACTATTTTTTTCAGATGTCCAAATTCTACTCTGCCTTGCCTGTTTTAGTCCATTTGAGTTCAATTCTGTGTGTTTATTTTTTGTTTAGCTTACAATTTAGTATTTCACGAGGTTTCTTCAGTTATATATGTATATATATATATATATATATATATATATATATATATATATATATATGAAAAAATATAGTCTTATGGTGTGCTATATTTATGGGCTAAAGTACTCAATATCAGAGATAGAGCGTGTGTAAATATAAAAGGGAACATTGAAGTCAATACGTGGCCTGACGATTGCGTCTAGCATGAAACAGACTGTCGCCTCTAAGTGTTGACTTCAATGTTCACTTTATATATATATATATATATATATATATATATATATATATATATATATATATATATATATATAGTTTTGTTAAATTAAACACATAACGCCTACCTGTTCTTTTTTAATTATATTTGTCAACATGTTGCCATATATCCGGATCGAATATTGGGGAAAATTGTCTAAAGTTCAAGCAAAAAAACGACTGTCAATCCGGATGTGCGAAGACTTTTTTCTTAAATTGTAAAAATAAATTAAAAACTTGAGTAAACAATTTTGTTCAGTTATTTTTGATGAAATACGTGTGATGGAATCCTAGCGCGAGATATACAATATTGATACAGACAGTCAGACAGTTAGATACATAGATACATACATACATACATACATACATATGAACAAAGTGGTATATATATAGGGTGTCCATAAAGTTCGTATGCACTTTAGAAAAATTATAACTTTATTTGTATTTGCTATAGAAATAATCTGTAAAAAATGTTATAAAGTTTAATGTACCTAGTTTTAAGTATAGCTAAAATAACTAATGTGATTTCAGGCATTACTGTAAATCAGTTGGCAAATGTTTTACTTGAACTGCAAAATCGTATTACCCTTTGTATTGCTAATGATGGTGGACATGTGGAAACTTAAATTAAATTTCAATAAAACCTTAAAAAATATAGATTTACTTCTTTCTAATCATTTTTACAAATTATTTCTATCGCAAATACAAATAAAGTTACAATTTTTTTAAAGTGCACACGAACATTATGGACACGCTGTATATATATATATATATATATATATATATATATATATATATATATATATATATAGAGAGAGAGAGAGAGAGAGATAGAAAGATATGAACAAACTAAAATAGGTAGGTAGATAGATATATAGATATCTATGAACAGAGAGCTAGCTAACTAGTTATCTATCTGTACATAGCTAGCTGGCTAGCTAGCTAGATAGATAGATATGAACTGGCTGAAATACGTTGGAAGATAGCTATATAGATATATATGAACAGATAGATATCTATCTAAAATTGAAATAGGTAGGTAGTTATAGGTATCTATAGACAGACAGATAGATATGAACATACAATAATAAATAGATAACTGTTTATTTGCCTGAGCCGTTTTAATAATTGGCAAATGAAATTGACTGATGGTTTGAAATTTGTCAACCGACACTTTCATTGTATTATTAATTATAAGTTTTTGAAACCTTTCTTTTTTTGTTGTTCGTCTAACTGTTAGACGTGACGCCTAACAGCCAATGAGAAAGCCGGAAATCGCAAAATAGATCCAAAATTCAAATCCTTTGGTTCCTTCTCTGCATGAACAGAATCCATTAAATTTATACAAGATACAAGTTATATTAGTATATCAAATCTATGAAATAGTTTATTGAATCAATTTATTTCATGATCGGCCTATAAGTTACTTATAAGCGCTTATAAGTTGCACGTCACCCATAAAAAAGTCTTTGCTGTCCACGGACCCCCAATCTTGTCCTTGCGGACTCCCTGTGGCCCGCGGACCCCAGTTTGAAAACCCCTGGTCTAACACAATGCCTGATTGTTGCAGATGCACGTCTAGAAACAAAGATGTATGAATAGCTACGACCTGAATATTGGCTGAGATACGTACCAATGGTTGGTGCTGCGATTAAAGTATTGGTATTTCCTCATTTTTCTCGTATAAATGCTTGGCGCCGTATAATCATGTTACTATCGCTGTTTCCCTCTTTCAGTTTTGTTGACATTATTTATCAAGAATCAATTTGAATTGCAGCGTAAGGTTTTTTAAACAAAATGCACATAATGGACTTTAAAGATATTCTTTAAAGTGGTGTAAAACTCGCATTATATTTCCATCGAGTAATACAGGATGCGATGGGTAAATTGTCGCCATTTTATATTTTTAATTTTGCGCATGCTTGTTGTTGGTTTTCGAATTTTTTTTTTTAGTTCACAGGATAGTAAGCCCAGTTGGACATCGCCTGTGAGAAGAATAGCACCATGACAATTCATTCTGTCAAAAATTTGAAAACGGCATACTGTACTGCTTGACATTCGCGCCGGTAGCTCCAATAAGAACATTTCAGAGTGTTTAGGTGTCAATCTGAGGACAGTACAATGGATTTGAAAATAATTGGATGAGTCTAATGGTGATTACGCAGGTAAGGCAGCTCGGAAAACTCACTCAGATCGTTCTGATAAAAAAAGAACTCCCAAATCTTTTCGTAAGGGCCTCAGACTCAGAACGAAAGCCTACAATTTGTCCCTTCGGGAGATAGTGCTTTTCTGGGTATAGAGGGTGGCTGCTGGAAGACCCTATATCTGGCAACAGGATATTGCACCATGCCATACAAAAAGGAGAACCCAGTCATGGCTGTCAGGCAATTTCTGCGATCACTTCACCCATTTACATCTGTTCACCCAAACCACTTGATTATTAAGTGTGGAGCTCACTTGAGTGAGAGACCAACAAAATTCCTTGTTATACCAAAGATGAACTGAAGACAAGGATTATGGCAGCATTCACCAGCGTAAACAACGAGACCCTTCAGAAGAGTTGCAGGAGATTCCAAAGTCGTTTGGATGCTGTGGTTGAAGTAAATGGCGATTTTATTGAAAAAAATTACTCTTTAGTATTTCAAGATATCTTTTATGTAATTTCGGTAAATATATCTGTTAAAATGTGATGTCAGTGTTATTTCATTTTTGAGTCATTTAAACGGCAATTTATTCATCGGACCCTATATAGACAATTATGGAAGCAGACATCAATCAGAAATGATTCCAGTTTATACATAAACCTCAATATTTAATATATACTTCTGAAAAGAACTGACTGAAGGATTTTGTTGATGTTTTGTCTGCAAATGTTCCCGTGTTTGTTTTTATAAATTGTAAAATATATCAAAGCAACTTTTGTATAAATTATTTTAATTAAATAAAAACTATCAAGTTAAATTTTTACAAAAGTCACTAAATAAACGCTTACTTTTACTTGTGATTTATTAGATTAGGTTTGCGTTTCTTTCATTGCTACTTATATTCAACCGGACTTATTTTTTTCTTTGCCCGTTTTTAATTTTTTTAAATTTTTCATCTGTTTCTAATATTCTTGAAAGCTTATTATTATTATTAATATTATTATTATTATTATTATTATTATTATTATTATTATTATTATTATTTGGGTATGTTATCTTTCCCGCTTTGTATCCAGTAGAGCCTGGCCCAAACTATGGTCCTTAGGCCCTATAGAAGAATTATCATTTAATTCATAGCACTTTTATTAGTATATGGAATGTTCCTAGTGAGGTGATCTTCGGGGCAACTTTTATGTTGATGTTACCTGGGAAACAGTTAGTAAAATTAGTATTGTTATTTCCTTTCATTTCTGGTATGTACACATTTCTTTCTTTTCCCGCTCAGAGACCTAAGGTCAGAAATGGCATCATGACAATTTTCACTGATCATTTTAATAAAAAGAACAAGCAAGAACAAGAACAACACGATGTCGTTGTTGTTGTTGTTATTAGTATTATTATTATTATTATTATTATTATTATTATTATTATTATTTCTTCTTTTGATTTCTTATTGTATCCACATGTCTTTTGGAGACCCAACCAAAGATCTAATATCAGAAATAATTTATGACATTTTTCACTTTACATTTTTGTAAAAAAAAGTAAACTAAGATTCTACAAATGCATAGATTAAAGCTCATCGTAATGTGTGAGTTGTACTTGTGAGAATATTTTTTTTTGTATTTCTTTAAGGTTTCTTTAAGGATTGGTTCTCTTCACTGTGTCTATCTACAACAAAGCACATTCTGTTATTGCGGCATTTGATCATAATTGTTCTGTCTGTATGTATTGTAAAGTCTCTTAAAATTGTTACAGGTCCTGCCTCTCTAACTGGGTCTGGGTGGTGTTCATACCTGTTTTTTACAGTTTTCTGCCCGTAAATTTGAATAATTTTCAATGGAGATATTGGACCAATCATCATGCCGGGTTATATATTCAATTTTTGCTAACACTATGAAACCTGATGTTAAGATATTCAATTGTTGCTGTATATTTTTCACAGAATCTTCATTTGAGATCAATCAATTTTTTTAGTATGTGTGCTTGGTAATTTCTAATTAATTTCCCTACTTGAGATTTACTTTTGAAATTGTTGCCTTCCATTATTGTTGGATACATTTTCTTATGTTCTTTTATAAAATCTTCATTCTGTCTTCCGTAGTTTCCAAGTCTCTTTGAAGACTTTTGTAAGACACTTGTGTTTAAATTAATCGTCTTCAGACTTCGGATGTTAGCACATGCAGACGTTAAACATCAGACTTAGGATGATGCATGGGATCACAAGTGAGAAGCTTTCTCGTGTACAGATGCTACCATGGCCAAAAAGTTAGAGATCAGTTTACATATTGATTGTAATACAGAATTGCTCACCCATTTTAAATTACCTCCTCTTGGAACGTTTTTCTTTTGATTCATTATTCAAATGAATACTGTATTCATTTATACGTGTTGTTACAATTATACATATTAAATGTTATCCTCTTTTTTATTGGGGGTTATTTTCCTCTTTCTTCTCTTTTTTCCTTTTTTTTTACTTTTCCCTTTTCATTGTTTCCCGATCTTATCATATTTCCTGCGATATATCAGAATTCCAAGGACATTTTTTTGGTTTCCTCTGTACATTAATCTTACTAGAAAAGCAATTCACAGAAATTCATGGTTGTACTAGCCATAAGTCAACAAGAGGCTTTCCTCACCGACAGATTACGCGGACTTGTAAGATTTTTTCCCCAGAAATTAATACATAAACAATAATAATGGTCGTAAACTTGATTTTAAACGGATAAATATAAGTTAGAGAGTGATGTAATGGAATAACCTGTCACCCCCATGAGTAACTACATTATAGATAGTAACTACTTATAAGTATCTGTAAGGCAACGGACTAGAGGAGTCGAGCTGGGATCTTTTTGTATTCGTCAAGGTTGTCGGAATTTCCTTGCCTGGGGCTACCACCTCAGCCAGGTATTCTGCCTATGCTGACGACGTTTCGGTTCTTGTGTCGCGCAGAGCCGAGATTGACGAAGTCAGCAAAGAAATCAGTGGCTATGAGATAGTGACATGGGCCAAGATCAACCGCGATAAGTCTGTTGGCTTGCGGTTGGGTGCGCGGAAGGGAGTTTCTCTTCCCGGACCTTTCCTCTGGACGGATGTGCCGATCAAGATACTCGGCGTCTGTTTCGGTCCGGATCCGGATCTCCAGTTGGAAATGAATTGGTCGGAGGTACAAGGGAAGGCCGAGATCGCGGTTAATCTCTGTTCTCGTTTGAGGCTTGAAGGGGAGGGCGGAAGTATGTGTTTCACACATCTACCCGATTCTCCTTTACCGACTCTCTGTACTTCCACTCCCGTCTGCCAAACTAATTTTATTAGTAAGGCTCTTGTTCTCTTTTTTGTGGAGAGATGCTATGGTATGTCGCGAGATCTGTTGCCTTCATCCCTCTGAGGGCGGTCTGGGTATGCCTAGCATTGAGATTCGTCAATATATGTTTCGCATCAAGTTTCTGGACCGAATGTGTCGCGGATCGGATGAGGAGGGTGCCTTCTGGAAGGAAGACGTCCGTAAACATTTCCCATCCCTGAGAAGTGTGCACTCGTACCGCGTGAAGGCCGGCCGTACACCCCGTGCCGAATGCTCCTTCTACCGTGAATGTCGTCATGCTCTGATTTTGATACCTTGATAGTCTCGTAGGGCATTGTATCAAGTGTTAGTCAGGGGGGCCGTTCAGGATGATATGATTGACGAGCTCGGTCTTACGAAGCAGGAGGCTCGCTCGATATGGCCTTGGGCTCCTGGGTTGAAATGCCTCAATAAGATTAGGCATCACTCACCTGGCTGGTGATTCGTGGGGCCCTCTGGGTCGGCAAGAGACTTTGTTCAGCAGGCTTGGAAAAATATCCAAACTGCCGTCGCTGTACTGGAGAGGTCGAGACCATTGGTCACACCTTCTTTCATTGCAGGGCGGTAGTGCCGTTGTGCAAGTTTGTTGAAGGCCTCATGGTTCGCATGCTGCAGGGAAAGTTCTTTGTCCTTGAGGCCAGTTCTGTTTGTAGCAATGTGGTGCCGCAGATGACGAAGGCTAAACATTATGTGTTCTGTTGCTTACTAGGTGTGATTTGGACGACGCGTCAGAAGGAATTCTATGAGGGCGAGAAGTTCACTTCTTCCCAACTGATCTTGTTCTTTAAGCATCAGCTTAAAGTCAAGATTAGGACAGAAAGGCGGCTGCTCACCTCATCGGAATTTGGCAAAAGGTGGGTGAATCTTGCGCATATGTGTCGAGTAAAAGGGGCTGACCTAGAGTGGCATTTTGATGCCGGTTAGGCATCAGGATATTGTTTTCCTGGATTAAACTTGGGCAACCCATCCCTGGATTTAGGCTAGATTAGGGTTTTTTGATCGTTTAGTTTTCCTTTTCCAGTAAACTTAGCTAGGGTGTGTTTGCTCATTGGCCCCTTTTATTTCTGCCCCCCCTTTCTTTTCCTTTAGTTTAACTCCCCATCCCCTCCCTCGTTAGGTGGTCAGTGATTTCAGTTCTCTGGTGGATGCGGGGCGCCTTTCGTTTCGCGTGCGTGTTTTCGTATTTGTTGTTGTGTCTGAATGAGTGCATGGCTGTGTGAGTGTTTGGGATGGATGAATGTTTTCTCTATTCATTAAAAGTCCCGCATCGATTTCGTCTTGTTAACTGATTTTTCTGCCACATTTAAGGTTTGTGAGGGGTTTTATTACTAACACGATTTTGTTTAGTTTCTTGGAAATAATTTTATGTCATATTGTATATAATCATTGTTTTTTTTAAAACTTGTTATTTTAATTCCCCCTCCCCCCACAGACATTATTTGTACATATGGGATTAATTAGGATTTTCATTGAGACCGTGAGGTATTTTGGTGGGTGTAGTAAGAAATGTAAGTACGAATGTGTTGTTTTGGTGGTAGGATTATTGTTTTGGTTTTATTGGGTCAGTGTTTGTGGCTAGCTAAGTTTAAATTTAAGACAAATGATGACCGTTCTTTCCCCCCACCCCCTATTTTGGCCTTGTGCTGCATTTGTTGTATTTTTTCAACAATAAATATTGTCGAGCTGGGATCTTTTCCAGCTGAACTGGTCGAACTCTCTGCCTTCGGGCAGAGAGGAACCCGGACGAGGCCCCGTCGAAGGGCAGAGCCTCGTTCAGGGAGGTTGACCAACCCGATCCAGTTTATACGGGCATTTATTGGCCGATACCCCACTTTAAACCCGGACTTGTGCCACATCTATCCTTCGTGGGGGTGGGACAGTAAATACTTTCGAGCTGGGATCTGTTGAGTATAACTCAGAATTACTCGAGAATTACCGACCTCCAATAGCAGCACTCACTACTGGATTGACTTGCGACGACCTTTTGCGTAACTGTTATCTTCATTCTTATTGTACTGGTTCTTCATTCTTATTGTACTGGTTCTACCTTTACTTATTTTACCACCGTGTTTGTCAAGTACATTTTCCTATTAGCACGGAATATAACAGAAAGAAAGAACAACTAAATAAATCTAGTATAATTGCCGTGGAAACGACTCCTAATTTCAGTGAAAAGGAAATGGTTTTAACAAAGATTTGCCTGGCAAATTTAAATCTGTTTTCATTTAATTAAAATAATTTTATTCATGAGTTATTTCAACTTATGAATAAAATTATTTTAATTAAATGAAAACAAATCTAAATTTTCCAGGTAAATCTTTGGTAAGAATTGCTTTAAACCATGTTACAAATTCTAAAAAAAAGGAATACTTGCAGGTAAAATTTCATAAAAATCATCCAGTCATATCTTTTCCAAAATATAGATTAAATATTCAGTTTTATATAAACATTGGAAGCATCTGCTTGTTTCCATAATTATCTTGATTGATTGATGTGTTTTTTACGGCTTACCAACCTTTTGTAGGTTATTTAAATCTTTTGAAGATAATAATGGTTTATTGATACAAGTCCTACTAATTAACCAATACTGATACGATATCTGGTGAGCTGAGATGAGCTGGATTTTAATTGGATATAAACTCTTATATTTTATGGTCAATAAGTGAAGCACAAATAAGTAACAATCGTCTACAAATAAATCTTACTAAGTTCAGTAGAAGCGAAAAACTTTTTTACAATTCTGTGCAAACACGGCTCCAAATGAAATAAGTGTTTTCTAAAACCTGATTCAATATGACAAGTCAAGTGATCTACTCTTTACTGCGTCCGAATGACCTGGAAATAGGACAGGAGTCGAGTTACTGAGTACATTTTCGTGCAAAACTCAGATAGGATTTGTGGGCCGAGCACCGGCTGACAATAGCGATAAAACCTGCTCGTCAAGAACAGTAAAAAAGGAGAGTCAGCGAAAGAAATTGTCTGCAACCAGATCTGCGAAAGACAGTCCACGAACCATGCCTCGATAAATAACATAGATACACGTACCAATGACAGCGCGTCAATCAGTGATGATTTTTTTACATACAACGCCACGACGAAAGTAAGTCTTTTCTACCCTCTCTTTTTTCGCTATATTTTAGAAATTACTGCTATCGAACGCAATCAATTAGCAGCCACACACGTTTCATTAGCGTGTGCTACACACACACACACACACGCATACTTAAACACACACACATTAGCGTACCATACCAATTGATTTTCTAACTTGCAACGAAAACATTTCGAAAGTTTGCAGACTTACAACAAATCACTTCGAACAATCGGACTAGTGGTCTCTTCATTGTCACGACAAAGAACATTGATTTTTCATATGTAAATACATGTATCTGACTGTATAAATACATATATCTGACTGTATAAATACATGTATCTGACGGTATAAATGTTACTGTTATATTTAGCTTGGTCTTCTTTCTTTTCTGTGAATATCATTTCTTTGCGTTTTTATATTTTAGTATTATACTTGTAGACACGACACATGGATTTTATTTTTCCTCCTAAGAACCTAGTACACTGAACCCACAATTCCTATCTCTTCCAAGGGTATTTGCGTTTATCTCAATAAAACAACCCAACTGGTATTGAACACTTCGATTTCCAATTTCGAGCCATTATTCATTATACCTCCCACACAACCAAGCTTACAGTATCTGGAATTACAAAGCGGTCACCCATCTAGGTAACGACCAGGCTCGACGTTGCTGAATTTCATTGATCGTACGAAAACCAGTGCTTTGAAGTGATTTGGTCGTAATTAATTAATTGTCTATATATTCTGATGGATAGGTAATGGGATTTGTATACTATTCTCAATAATAACTTTAACCCTAGAAAACTAACCATCAATTAAAGTTACACCACTACTAACCAAGGGTATATCATACCCGATTTTGAAAATATCAAAACAATATTAAATATAAATCTTTATTTGAAATATTTTACATGCTGGCATTTCAAACATTGTACTTTGATTTAACATTAATAGGAACTGAAAAACATAAGAAAATCAGGTACTGAAAATTGTAATTAAAAATAGGAAAATTTGCGCTGGGTACTATATACCCATGGTTAGTGTTCTAGGATTAAAAGCCAATTTGTGTGTTCAGTACACAAATTATTATGTTGCGACTTAAAATTAATCTTGGCAATAAATGCTTAAAATGACCATATATGGGAATATGAAGTGTTGGAAGAATTGCGCCAAACATTTATTCGATAAATTTAATAATTTCATATACTTAATTCAAACGCCAAGCATTTGCATCTAGACAAGTAATAATTATTTATAAATCTTTAAGTACGAAAAAAATGCTTTAGTAGATATTAAGATATGATCCACCCGCCATAATTCAAGTATAAACCCCAAGTTTATCTGTGGCTGTTAAAGAAACACAAAATTACCCGTCCAAGTGCCTGATTAGCTAGCCACTGCAACTGATGCACATAGCCGAAAACGGTAGCCAGCCAATAGTATTAGTATCAAGTTATTTGATATAACAGTTACTTAGTAATTACACCTTCCAACCGTTAATTATCTTTGAGATTATCAATATAGCTTTTTATTTCATTCTGTATTTATGTATACATATGTTATGCATTAATTGTACAAAATA
Source organism: Acanthosepion esculentum (assembly GCA_964036315.1). Taxonomy (NCBI): domain Eukaryota; kingdom Metazoa; phylum Mollusca; class Cephalopoda; order Sepiida; family Sepiidae; genus Acanthosepion; species Acanthosepion esculentum. The sequence goes on along the minus strand of OZ038486.1, from coordinate 92,508,875 downwards.
TAATTTTGTCAAATCTATAGAAATAACCGTCAGACATTATTTATTAATTCAAGGCAGTTAAATTTTTTTTTAAGTTTACAAGCAATCGCCTATCTACAAGATCCACAACGCCACAAGATCTATTCAGAACGTAGATAATAAATATCGAGTTAAGAAAACGAAGGGAAAATATTAAAAGTGTTTAAATTATTCAAAGATAAGATGTTTGTAGCAGGGACATTTTAAATTGAGAATCATTTATTCATTACCTGGAGATCTATCTTGCGATTTAGAAAAGGCTTCCATTGCAGCTACAGACGTTATTATTAGTTTTTTTTTCCGGACTGAATAATGATTGTAGATTCTGTTAACTACTTAATAGTATGGGAATTTTATTCACATACATAGCTTTATCATGTGTTTTTCTAATCATAACATGAATGTATAAAGTCATTAATTGGATATCACTTTGTAGCTGAATAACAATAGAAAACCAACTCATTTAACGTAGTTAACCTATATCTGTACGTTTCGTTTTTGTTTGTTTAGCGGCATGCCAATTCGTTATGGGGTCATTTAATTCCGAAATTTAATTTTCTTGAGAGCATTAATAATTTCTTTTTCAAAAATATATTGCTGAAATTTTTTTTTTATTTTTTACCAAAATGTATTTCTGCAATTTCTTTTTTCAAAAATGTATTGCTGGGAATATTTTTCTCCTACAAAAATGTATTGTTGTTATTTTTACTATAAAAATGTATTTTGATACCTTGATAGTCTTTTGACCCCAAATAGGGATTAACTATTTGCCTATAGATCGGACCCTAACAAGTGCCACCGCACCAGGTGAGGGTGGACCTGGGAACAACAGCAATTAAGAGATGGTTTCACACTCCCCAAAAGATTCTGACCAGAGGCCTTGCTACCCGAGGTTGTTTATGGTCATACCCAAGACGAATATCCATACGTATAAATGGGAACATATTTTGTTATGTCCTTAATATTAATAGAACGAGTAGACCTGTGAGTTTTTAATGATATACTTTTTCTTAAAATCTGTCTCTATTTCCGAGATGAGGTATTGTAACTATTTACTCTATGTACATTGTTTGGATTGTTATCCTCATCTTTATCGTCATATTCACGAGGTTTCAGCCGTTGTAATTTTCTGCTTTCTTCAGGATCTGTCTCTATTTCTGGGATGGGTCATTTTAACTATCGACAATATTTACATTGTTCGGAATCTTTATAACCATATTCACGACGTTACAGCCGTTGTACGTTCCGTCCTTCTTCAAGATCTGTCTCTATTTCTGAGATGGGGCATTTACATTATATACATTGTTCGGGCATTTGTTTTTATTTTTATTACTATATTCACGGCTTTTCGGCCGTTGTACGCTCCGTCCTTCTTCAGAATATGTCTCCATTGCTGAGATGAGAAAAATCCAATTAATTATCTACTACAAAAAATTTAAAAAAGATAACCTTATCCTCAAATATAACAACACATCAGCAAAATCAAAATTGCAAAGAATGAACATTATTTATGAATTCAAATGCACCTTAAGGAATTGTGTTCCTGTTCAAATCGAACTCATATATAACTACATCGTACAAACTATTATATACCCCAAGAAATCAACAACGCTAATCAATTTACTAAAAATAAATGCAACTACTAAAAAAATACGATCTGTTCCTTAAACGGTCAATGTATGACTGATAATATTGTATACCAAGCTAGCATACATTCCGATAACGATGTCAATTTTTTTCTATTGAAAACCCTTTGAAATTTTGTTTTTATCATCATCAAATGACTTTAGGCTATGTACATTACATAAAGAGTACTGCTCTCACTAAATAATACACCAATTATTACGTGGGATATTGTAGCGAAAACCAAATCTTACAATGGGAAAGATGATAGATTAAGTTAAATAACCCTAACATATTAATATATTAAACAAGATAAACGAATTAATGTTGACATTTAGGCATAAAAGTAAATACCCGTTAAAATACGTTGAATCAGATTAATTTCTACAGTAGATTATAAGCGTTCCTTTTTTTATTTTCCTCTGTTTACTTATCTTATGTCGTACATATATATATATATATATATATATATATATATATATATATATATATATATATATATATATATATATATATATATATATATATATATATATATATATATATATATATATATATAGTTTTAGTTCCGTTTATTTTGCTACAAAATTTTAAAAATACAAATAATCTTCGTTTATTTTAAATATAAACATAAATCCCGCCTATCTTAAACACAAAACATTTTCTTTTATTTAAAATACATCGATACATACATTTTTTGTTATAGTTCGTTTATTTTTATAATAAAAAATAAAATAAAATAAAACTAGCTGAGGTACCCGGTGTTGCCCGGGTGTACATAGCTGCAATTGTATAAGCTAATCCCTTTTTATACCCGCACCCCCTATCTTGAAATGTCTGCCTGCGTCTCCGGTTGCATGCATCATCCGTTGGTATATTTTTATAGTATGTATTTTCATTAATTAAACTTTGCGTGGTCGTTGCTCGAAGTTAAATTGTTTCAATGTTTTAGATATTCAGCAACTTTCCTATGTCCATAATATATTTCAAATAGTATGGTATTGCTCACACATCTAATAATCAAACAAAAACAGGAATGAAGCGTCAGAGCTTCGTTCAACTGCAAGTGCAAACGCATGAACGCCCCTTCCTTCTCCGCACGTTTACTGTAAACCTGTGGTTAATAAGAGATTCTTCGATATATTTTTTCCATTTTAACGCTTCAATAATCCTTTTCAAACAATCTTTGCATCAAAGGTTGTTAAAATGCAAATTTAGGATGGAATCATATGAAGAAACTGTTGGCTAAATAGCAAAAGCCAATTTTGGAACTAGTTTGTCGCAGATTTCGTCCACTTAACTGAAATAATCTAAAAAATACGCGCAAGACAATTTGTGTGCTATATGTAATTTACATGGCAAATATGGAAAGTATCGGATGAAAACCAGGACGTTATGGCCAAAAAAACAGGCTTTTTGAACAGTTTTTCGTTATGCACGGGGAGGCGAGAAGTACTGAAACCAAACTATCTTATTTCTAGAATGATGACAAAAGGATAAGGAAGAGGCAATAAAAAACCTCAGTTACTCTTTACCTTCCAAAAGCTAAGCAAAGTATTAAGAAACAGGGCAATTTCATGAAAAACAAAGAAAAGAATACTGATCTGTTATATAATATCTATCCTATATGGCAGTGAATGTTGGACAATCTCTTCACAGATGAAGCAGCAGAAATATGGTTCTACGGAAGGATGCTGAGAATCGCATGACCACCGACAAAGTTTTAGAGGAAACGGAAACAAAAAGAACGTTCATAATTAACATCAGAAATCGGGAGTTGAAATTTCTTGCGCACATAATGAGGAAAGCGGGTTTGGAAAATTTGATACTCATAGGACGGATTGAAGGCAAGTAGGACAAATGACAACAATGCATAACTTGAATCGAGTTTGAGCAAATGGCTGGCAGAACAAAGTTATGAGGAGATAACAAAATCAAAAAAAGGAATCCATTGCTATGTCTATTATCTCGTAATGGAGACATATTTAATTTTATGGAAAATTGTATTAATTCAAAAAAACAGCTTATGCAGCATTAAACACTATCTTACTTTCTAAGACTTTTAACGAGCTAACTTAGGTTTGAAAAGGATTCATTTATAGTATCATTTCTGTTTGAGTTTTCCATGTTAAAGATTCCGCTACCGTTTGCGGATTACGATCACATCGCGTTGAAACACCGGCTCTCGTACGATCACCGAAGGTAAGCAACGTTTATCCTGGTCAGTACTGAGTGGCAGCTTGGAAAGACCAGGCGCCGTTTGCGTTGATGCGCGGCTTGGATAATGGCTTGGAATTGTTAATCGGAAAGCTGAGTTCCGGTTCTTGTTTAATCTGTTATATTCACTTACACACAAATACATTTGCGAACGGTATGGATCCACATCTTTTCCCTCAGCTATGGGTTAATTAGAACAATTTTTATCAATTGACACATATCATCTCCCCCCCCCCCCCCGCAAAAAAATTTACAATCAAAAAAATATTTTCTGCATTTAAATACCCGGCAAAGTGTTAACTGTAAAAAAAAACGAATCACTAATGTTTTCACACAAAATAATTATTTCAACATTTTCTTAGTGAAAAATAATGATATGATTTATGTAAATATATTCTAGATGAGTAAAGTTAAAAATGAAAATATTTTCGGTTGTAGATGTAAATTAAGAAAATAATATCTATTTTTCGAAAAATCATAGTAAAAGTCGTAAATCACGAAATACTTATTTTCCATGTAGAAAGCCAACCTAAGAAATGATTCTCGTCGTTTTTACTTTAATCTCTGGGGATGGAACTTTAAAATGTAATTATTCAACACGGATGACATTAACGTCTGGGAATAAGATACTATCTCTTATGATAACAATATTGGGTCAGCAGGTCAACTTCGCTGTATTTAAAGAATTGTAACGAAAAAGCGATGTTTTTCTTTTATCAGATATATGTTTCTTTTAGCTTGCTGGAAATAGCATTATTTCTCATGAGAAAATAAAAATGGTCTCGAATTTTAATGAAGTGAGAAGACAATATAGTCGTCAGCGAGAGAGCCTGACAATGGTATTAGCAGCGAATTAGATTCATCAGAATCAAGCCAAGTATGACACAGATACGACAGCATAACGAAATAGCGAAAGACGCCTTCGAGAAATTAAGCAAGGTATAAAGACATATGAAATTTCGGTAGCTCTTAATAAACTTTTTTATTTCTGTTATATCTCCTAAGATCACACACACACTTAATTTGTTATACGTTGTTTCCCTCTGTCCTTCTTGCCCTCAGTCTGTCCTGTTAGTATCAGATTTTCCAAGCCGCCCTTCCTAATTATGTTCCCCAGAAACCTCAACTGTCTCTTCCGGATATTAACTACATCGTCGTTCAAATTTTCGATCCATGGTATCCTCAGCATCCTACTGTAGAACCACATTTCTGTTGCTTCAGCTCAAACTCTTCAACTTTGAGGAAATCGTCCACAACTCACCATCATACAAGATAACATATGACGCGTTTGGAGGGGCGCATTCAACATTTGATAATTTTGCGGCAATACGTGCTTAAAGGTTTTAGGCAGTTTTGATCAACATTTCTTTTCATGGTTAACTTTAAGAAATTATAAATGCTGGACTACCTTACACTTAAGTAAAATAATAACAATAATAATATTTATTAAGAATTTATTACAGGAAATATCAAGTTTTATGGAAACCTTGTTGACAATTATGTATTTAGTTACATAACAAATAAATGAAAATAATATAAATTTTGATGCTATGTTCTATTTGATGTTACGTATTTTTCATTTTCTCCTTTCTTAGTGGCAGCATTTTACAATACTTTCACTGCAATGCTAAGTTTCCTTAGTTGAACAAACTGGCGCTATTTCGTTTACGCTTTGTTACCTATCTTTTTCATTGTTGCTTTTAGATCGCTTTCGTCCTGGAATTTAGAATGAGTTTATTCCATTTCGAAAAGTGGATTAAAATTTTCCTGAATTTTCTTCTTCCGATTGCTGTATATATAATTGTTTGAAATTTGAACGATGGATAAATGGCAATGACAAAACATATGAAATGTATTCGACTATGCGTCTCGATCCTCATAGAAGGTGTCCACAATCTTAAGTGAGTTTGTCGCTCTTACTTCTGGGGATGTTTGCTTTAAGTGGCGAACAGCGTAGTTGAATACCATTCCAATGTTGTCTTATTATCTTTATATATATATATATATATATATATATATATATATATATATATATATATATATATATATATATATATGTATATATATGTGTATATATATATATGTGTGTGTGTATATATATATATATATATATATATATATATATATATATATATATATATGCAAATATATTGCTAAAATAGGAAAGGATGGTCCGAAGTTCTATAGTATTTTTTTTTAAAGGGTGCTCGATATATAAGTAGAGCGTAGATTATAATTATTATTTTTTTAACATTATTTTATCGCTACACCGGAATTATCATGTTTTAAAAACAGAAGCTAAATGCTTCCATTCAATTATAGAATTTAAATTAAATTAAAATATCTAGTTCTGTTCTAGTATCTAGTTCTATAATCATATTTTTTTAAATAATTATAATATATATATATATATATATATATATATATATATATATATATATATATATATATATATATACCGTGTGTAACACCAAAATTGTTCCAAGCGTGTAAAAGCAATATTGCCCATTTGTTAGATTAAGATTTGAACCGTTATATCTTATAAATGATTAAATATATCTTACTGAGATTCTTTGGGGTTTTTATAACACGTTCGGACTCTACTTTGAACAATAAGAATTTATGATTACTCTTTAAGCTTAACATAAGAGTCGTGATGAAATCCATCATAAAGAAAAATGACATCACTAATTAATCATAGGTAAGGATACTTTTCCACCTTATTCAAGATGAACTTCGCCCTCCCTAACCATCTAACTTTCTGTTCTGGAGTACCAAGATGCCTCACAGTTTTCACATACGATTTCAATTTCAAGACTTTTTTTCATTTCTCTTTGGACTATCATAGGTGAAACTCCGCTTTCACGTACCAAACGTCTTATGGATTGAGTTGGATGTTTTCTAATTGATCGGCTTGATGGAATAATCTGCAATGCTACAGGTCGTGACCTGGTATCTCTCTTTCAGTCACATTCCATCCGCCTCAATGTCGCTTCCGTCTTCTTCCTTTTCCATAAATGCTTTCATGGTAATTCTTCTGATTAACTTTTCTCCGTGGTACCTAGGCTTTATGAAATTAAACACAGTACTAGATTGGCGGCATGGTTTCATCATTTTACACTAGAAGTGACTCGAAGTAACCGTAAGTTCTATGCTAACAGTTTCTTCTATCGCATTTCTCATTTAGTCTTTTTTAAATGCAATGTCAATCCTTAGGAAAACTTCGGTGGAAACAAGGAAATGAGTCATACATGTCCTCCTGTATGGCAGCGAATGTTGGATATCCTCAGAGATAATGAAGAGACACGAAGCAACAGAAATGTGGTTCTACAGAAGGATGATATGGATACCATGGGCCGAACATGAAAGCAACGTCAATGTTTTGGAGAGAATGGAAAAAGGAAACTTGTACGTAACATTACGAAGAGGCAGTTGACATTTGTGGGACACGTAATGAAGAAGGAAGGTTTAGAAAATATATTACTGACAGGACGGACAGAGGGAAAGCGGCACAGGAGAAAACAACGCGTGACATACTTAATGGGCTTGAGCAAAGGGTCTGGGAGAAATAACAAAAAGACGTAAATTATTAATGTGGGGAGCCCTGATCGTCTACATCCTGAACGGAGACGGCACATAAAATAAAAAAATATTCTTCTCCTTTTATTGTCCTCTATCTTTAATAGTAGTTTCTCATATTATCCAAGACTCATTAATCTCTTGCGTCTTCGTGACTTTATTGCCTTGCTTGGGATTAAATTATTAAATACAAACAAGGTATTTAGTTTTTAGTGTTAATCTAAAGATCCTATATAAACAAGGTAAACACGTTTTAAGATCACAGAAACAAATGTAAATATCAAATTCATGCAAACATGTATATATGAAAGATACAGCAGAGATGCAAATTCTACCGCACCTAGTGATCGAAATTATAAAATAGCATTTTTGGGTTACGATTTCATACGAGTTCTTGTCCAAGCGACATCGTCTTTATTGACCACAAGAAACATGCGTCTCAATTCGCTATATCTTTGGAGACGGCAAAAAGAATGTTTAGTTTCTTTACTAGAGGAATATATAAAGATTAGAAAATAGTAGTGTTTGTATTCTGTTCATATTCAGTATTTATTATCCTATATAAAGAAGTTTATTTACCATTTGACGTTGTCTTTCCCTACAAACACGCTTATCTTCATGTGTATGCTTGCCTTGTGGCTTTCTTAGTCTTTTCCTTTTGAAAGATTCTCGGAAAAGTTTTATTCAAAAGCATTCGCTGTCTATTTCATCAGACGTTGCATTTCGTTCTGTTTTGTCTCTTTAATGTTATTTATTTATTATTGACAAAATCTTATTGCTTAGCGCTCTCAGAATTTTCAATTTTCCACCATCCATTCCATTCGTTTCTATCATTTTTGTCTCGAAGGTCAGCCATATTTTACAAAAAATATTGAAAATCATTTACGCATGATGTCTAGTTTCATATAAAGCCAAAACAAAAAGAAAACGAATAATATTTTTTTAACATCTTTCTGGTCACCATTTATTATGACTGTTTCATCCAAATATGTTTTTGATTATTTCTTTAAAATTCAGTTCTGTTTTCGTTGTCCCCCAAAGAGAAAAAACACGCGGTATTTCCTATTGTTTTTCTTTCTTTAAAACATTTTTTTAATAATTTATATGTTTAACTGCCGTTATGAATCGACCATTTTCCTGTGACTAATCATCCGTGAGTTTTCCTTTTAAATTAACTTGATTGTAACAAGAAACATTATTTTGATGTTCGTAGCTAGAGAATTTTTTTTATTTTCTTTTATATTCAACCGAGTAAACAGCGTCCTGCCCTGTATGTTAAACATTATTCCATTGTACGTTTGCCTCAAAAGTCAAATGCGACGGCTGCAAAATGATAATTTACTAAAAGGGGGTAATGAATTCGAGAGACTGGAATGGAAATATATATATATATATATATATATATATATATATATATATATATATATATGTCTGTGTTAAATGTTTTCCATAAAAGCTGTCTGCGTGCAATCTGTGGAGTTAACGTTTAAGATAGGACATCTAACTTAGACCTGATTAACAGGAGTAATGTTGGAGGAATCGAGACTTTTCTCATACAGTCTCAGTTACAGTGGACTGGCCATGTCTTGAGAATGTCTGATGACAGGATACCCAAGATCGTAATGTACAGCCAGTTAGATCAGGGCTACAGGAATGTAGGACGCCCATGGCTAAGATACCAAGACAAGCTGAAAAGATACTTGTCAGCAGTCAATATAACACATAACACCTTTGCGCGGTTAGACTTGGAGCGGGTAGAATGGAGATCAACGTGTTTTCAATCTGCTTGTCTGAATCATCTTCAAGAAGCGAGAGCAAGATTTAAAAGGTCAGCCAATCTAACAGTGATCTCATCTCACAATCCTCACACTTGCTTCATATGTGGCCTCCTTTGTAAATCAATAGCGGGTCTTAAATGCCACAAGATTATCGCACAAAATTTCATAACTGAATCAACTAAGCTGTCAGACCCTCGTACGCCGAAACCAACGGGAGAGTCCATTATATATATATATACATACATATATAATATATATATATATATATATATATATATATATATATATATATATATATTTATATATATATATATTTACCATCTTGTCTGTGCCATTTTAAAACATGGATGATCATCATTATCCACTGTTTCTTTTCTTTCGCTGCCTTAAATAATTGTAAGTGTAAAATACCGTGCATACTTTTCGTGTGAAAATATCACAGAGATCCCCTTAACAAGATATGGATGTTTTCTGAAACTATTTTCAGAATATGAATCAGACAAGATTATTGTTATTTTTATAACTTCGTCGACGATGTAATGATGGTGTTTTTAAAGCTTTATCTGTCTTTGTAAAATTTGCATATGTTCTGGAAATATAATTTTTAATCAAGTCTTTCATAGAGTTTTACTCACTTGTCTAATAATATAAAAATTAATAAAACTGTTGACAAATCATAAGGTTGTCAGGCTGTCTGCAATAATTTGTGCATAACACATGAAATATCAAGCGTACTAATAATGTAAATATTTTCACGTCGTCTTCCATTATTTTTAGAAGTTTGGAAAAGTTAAAAGTGGCAAATAATGAGTCAGGTGGTGGGGGAGGTGGGTCAAAACGTGGATATAATTGAAACTGAAATCTGAAAATTCATCTTTAATCTTATTATCCCAAAGTTATATTTTGCTAAATATATCCTGTATTTTTCTATTAGTATAGTACCCATCAAAAACGAATGGACATGTTAATTATGAATCACTATATTTGCCGACAATCAGTGTTTGGACAGTATGCCTAGCGGCGAAATGGTCATTCAGCGACGATTAGTATCAGATCTGTATGTTCTGTAGAACGATTTGTTCACAACACACACATATACACAGCATCCACACAGAATTGCATATATATATATATATATATATATATATATATATATATATATATATATATATATATATAAGTGAACATAGAAGTCAACACTTAGAGGCGACAGTCTTTTTCATGAGCATGAAACAGACTGTCGCCTCTAAGTGTTGACTTCTATGTTCACATATATTTACACATGTTCTATCTGATATTAAGCCCTTTATCCCATAAATATAGCACACTTTAAGACTATATTTCTTCATATATATATATATATATATATATATATATATATATATATATATATATATATATATATATAGTTTCTTTGAGATGCACAATACCATCAATTATGAATACGGCCACGATATGTTGACCGTGTTTGGAAAATAAAGCATACCTATAACTCTAGATATATACATAAAATCCATACATTCAGTTAAAAGTAAAAATTAAATCATTTTTGATAATAGTTAAAAGTATAGATGAAAGCGCTCGGATATACAACACTTTCGGAAAATCTTTGCATAATTTATGTCCAGAAAAGAAGAAAATTATAAGAAGAAAAGAAAATTTAAATAAAGATTAACCGCGGTAACTAGTCAGTCGTTTAATGAGACTTCTATGACAAAGAGATTGCTAGCCAAATAGACAATATATATATATATATATATATTATATATATATATATATATATATATATATATATATATATATTAAAAAGAAGGAATTTATTAATGGTAATAGTCCCTAAGGCCCTTTCATCCAACATCTCATCAGGAGAAAATCGTTGTATAAATTGATAAATTAAACGAAAAGAACAACAACGAAAATGAAAAGCAAAAAAGGGGGCGTACGCTAATTCAATAAGTAAATTTACTTGTAACGAGGGAAGGGGAAATTGCGTGTAAATAATTAGCGAGGGACAGTTAAAATAAAATATCCCCCAACAAATTAAGAGATTTCCCAAATTCCTTCTGCCGGCTGAGACGGTTTCCGTAATCCTATACAGACTAATTCCAAAATCTTCAAATGATTGTTGGAACCAGCCATGTGAATAATTTTGAACCACTCTTTCATATACGACTTGGAACAGGCTATATTTTCTACTAGATGTTGAGCAATAGCCGATTCGATATTTGTAGAGAGAAGATAACACATTTTATCTATCTTGCCAAGTCGTATTTTAGAAGGCACATGTTGATTAATTCTAGTCTCCAAATGCAACGTTTTACGCCCCACATAACCAGCAGCGCACTGGCAATTAAATTCATATACTAAATTACTCAATTTGATGTAGGGCAATTCATCCTTGCGAAACGACTGAAACGCAGACCTAGTTCGAAGAATACAACGCAAAGCAGCACACACACACACACACACACACACACACACACACACACACACATATATATATATATATATATATATATATATATATATAAAGAGCGAAAAAAATGGACGCACCTATAGAAAGTCAATTTTTATATTTTTACCAAGAGAAGTGAGTAATAGAATTTGTTTATTAATTGTTATGGGATCTTACCTGTAACGACAATGAACTCTTCCTGACACTATAAAGACTGCGCCTCTCAAGAGGGACGAGAGAGAACGGAAGTGGAACGAGTCGAGACGGAACGTGTCGAGACAATAGTAGTTCACTCTAAACCAGATTGACAGTCATACTAACACCTTCAACTTGTATTATTATTCTGTTTAATATATCTTTGTTATTCCTACTCTTGTGTTCGTGTTGTTCTTCCTTGGTTCTAACCTTGGACCATAACAGTGGTGCGAGGATATTGGACCATAACATTAATATAGGTGTATATATATATGTACATGATACAAGTCAAAAAATGATTTAGTAACGATAACGATCTTAAGTGCCTTAAAGAATAAGAGTTATCTAGAGAGGAAGCTCAACGAGGGTAAATTGCAACTCTTCCAGTGGCCTAGTCAGAGTCCTGACCTTAAGGCAATTGAAAACCTTTGGGCGATAATGGAAAAACGTGCCCTTAATAGGAAAGTTAACACAGAAGATGAGCCTTTTCGCGAATTAAAAGAAAGACTGGAAAAATCTGGCGAAGAGGTTTCGACTTTCAAAAGAATTTAGTCTAACATTCCACGCCGTTAAGGCCGTTATTAAAGCAAAAGTTTACCCAACAAAATAATAAATCATTTTCTCACTTGTATAATGTACATATGTACACCTGTATTAATACACTCTATTAATAAACAAATACTGTTACTCACTTGACTTGGTAAAAATACAAAAATCGACTTTCTATGGGTGTGTCCAGTTTTTAGCCCTTTACTGCGTATATATATATATATATATATATATATATATATATATATATATATATATATATAATTAAGTTACGAAAAAATTGGTAATCCGTATAGGTAGTCCCAAGGAGGATGAAATCCTGAGAGCTCAATGTAAATTCAGAGCTAATAATTTAAAGAAAAACAGACCACTTTAAGTCTCCATGTAATAATTTATTTCACCATGGGCCTTTTAAAGGACGCTGGATCATCAGTCTGATAATCCAGCGTCCTTTAAAGGGGCCATGGTGAAATAAATTATTACATGGAGGCTTAAAGTGGTCTGTTTATCTTTAATATATATATATATATATATATATATATATATATATATATATATATATATATATATAGGTATATTTAGAAAGCAATAATTAATTCAAAGAAGTTTAATTAAATTCAACTGTCAAGGTCCGTTTAATTATTCAAATATTGCTTCATCCACCATATTCTCCTGAACTTGCATCTTTTGATTATCACTTGTTTTGGCAACTACAGAATCATTTGGATTTTCTTAGGTTGACATCAAGAGAAGAGGTTGAATATGTTTGATTCATATTTTGCTTCAAAACCTTAGGAATGTTACGGTTATGGCATTTATAAGCTTCTTGACAGATGAAATGATGTTCTAGAAAGCAAAGGAAGTTATGTTAACGAATAAATATTTTCATAATCATGGGCTTTTTTTTTTCATTTTTAATATAGATCTTGGAATCGGACATAACTTTTGCACCAACATGATATTTGTAGCGGACCGTGGGTTGAATACGCATTGTGATATGAACACGTGTGAGACGTCTTAAACAAAAAAAGTCCACTATAAAAATATGGCGGATTAGAAATGAGTCCAATTAAAAGAAAATGAAACAGAAAAACAACAAAAAACCGATATACTTGTACAAATAAATATTTGTTTTAGACAACAAAAGAATTTGCAATAGACATAATTTGTGTGTGTATGTATAAACATACAGAGTTCGTGTTTCAAAGTATGTTCGTATGTACGTGTGTGTGTGTGTGTGTGCATGATATTCAAAGTCTTCCCAAGGAAACGCATAACGCTTCCTACAAAGGGGGAAACGCAATCTTCTGCGAGAGCCTACATTGTCGTCGTGTCCGCTGAAAATGCAAAGTAAAAAAGAGAGAGAGAGTGAACTAAGCATTCACAAGTATTTATAGTTTACAGATAGCGTCCCCTAGAGACAATTTGGTCAATTAAGAAATTAAGGAGTTAACTCCGACATGTTCACCAATTTTCAATCCCTGAATAAAGAGTGATACACCAGGTTCAATGTGATGCCTAAAAGTTCATATTTTTGTGCTGTACTGTTGAAGTACTTTTGAACGTTTCAGTCATTATCTACAACTGGTTACTGTATGCGCGGTAGATTATATTATCTTAGCTGCTTTTAGTTATTTTGTTTTCAGTGCTGTTCCGTTGCAGTCTAACTTAATTCAATTGTTACTCATGATGTCATTTTGAACTGCTTCGAATTCCAGCACTATAAGATATGCCAGTATTTTAATAAGGAACATCTGGCCAACCACAATGACAACATTTAATTCTAGATAACGATTGGAACGTTCGAAAATACTTGAAAATATGAATACCAACTTTTCATAGTTAGTCACAATATCTGGAGAATCGGAAAACTACATTGAGGAATTAAACAGAGCGATATTGTTGGCTGAATATTTCAATATATATATATATATATATATATATATATGTGTGTGTGTGTGTGTGTGTGTGTGTGTATGTGTGTGTGTGTGTGTGCAAATATATAGAAAAATAGGAAAGTACCGTTAGGTTAATAATCCAAAGATCTTTAGTATTTTTGTTTTATTTTAAAAAAAAGCAGTGCTCAATACATAAGTCGGGCCTAAATTATAATTATTTTAAAAAAATATGATTCCTTCGCTACATAAGAGTTCTCATGTTTCAACGACAAAGAGCTGTTGGCATTATTGTTCCGCCGTTAAATTCGATTTGTATACCTTAATAATTTCTTCTAAAAGGCTTGTTTGTATATAGATATATATGTATATGCTTATAAAGCTCCGTAAATTTCAAGATTAGTTATTCCACTTGAGGAGGAAATAGAGCTGATTTTTAGCTGATATTTTTCAAACAAGAGAACTCTTCTCTGGCGATGGAATCATATTTTTTAAAAATAATTATGTGTGTATATATATATATATATATATATATATATATATATATATATATATATATATATATATATATATACATATATATATATCACTGAAAAATTTGGACTTTGAGAACAATAATGCATTTATTTATATATATATATATATATATATATATATATATATATATATATATATATATATATTCCAGGTATATATATATATATATATATATATATTCCAGGTATATTTAGAAAGCAATAATTGAGTTAAAGAAGTTTAATTAAACTCTAACGACAATGTTCGTCAGTTTAATTCTCGACTAAAATGTGATACATCTGGATCAAAATGTTGCCTAAAATTATTTATTTTCTTCTGTATTGTTCAATTACTTTTGAACGTTTTCAGTCATTATCTAGAACTGGGTGCTTGTTGGTCTGACCTGATTTTTCTAAACAAGAGTGAAAGAGTTAGAAGATGGAATATGGTCTGTATTTATTTTTGTTCACTCAGAAAAAGATGCATTCACTTAAGTCTCTTTAGTTCTTTTCTTCCAGTTAAGGATTTAACTGACATATCCGTTTAAGCATGAAACAGATTGTCCACGTTTATAATTACATACGTTCTATTCCTAATATAGAGTAATGTAACCCATAAATATAATATACCTTAAAACTATATTTTATCTTATATATACAGGATGTCCATAAAGTTCGTGTGCACTCTAAAAAATTCATAACTTTATTTGTATTTGCGATAGAAATAATCTGTAAAAAATGTTATAAAGTGTAATGTACCTAGTTTTAAGTATGGCTAAAATAACTAATGTGATTTCAGGCATTACTGTAAATCAGTTGGCAAATGTTTTCCGTGAACTGCAAAATCGTATTACTCTTTGTATTGCTAATGATGGACATGTGGAAACTTAAACAAAATTTCAATCAAACCTTAAAAAATATAGATTTACTTCTTTCTAATCCTTTTTACAAATTATCTCTATCGCAAATACAAATAAAGTTATAAAATTTTTAAAGTGCACACGAACTTTATGGACACCCTGTATGTATATATATATATATATATGTATATATATGTGTGTGTGTGTGTGTGTGTGTGTGTGTGTGTGTATGTGTGTGTGTGTGTGTGTGTGTGTGTGTTGTATATTGCTGCTGGACTCAAATAAGATGAGGAACACTTATCTATAAAAATATAGAAATAGCTTTATTGTTCAAGTAGCGGCAATTGGATATAGTCAGGTAGAATCACAGAGATTACGATTGCGCACACAGGAATTGACGAAGAAAAATCTTCAGTAAAACTTAAACGAGCCTCTCTTTCAGGCCTAGAGTTGAACTGTTTTCTTAACATTTGGATATCCACGCAACTTCGCGTGGCTACGCCTCTTGCCGGTATGTCGCCTATACAACATGCTTATAGTCATGCATCTTCCGGTCTTGTGCCCACGCGTGTACCCACGCAAACACGCATTTCCTTCCGCTCAGGGAACATTTGCGCCTTGATTATTTAGCCATTTCCTCTTTATGCTATCACCCATTCCAATTTTGTTTCACTCTGTGAGGCAGCGGAAGTGAGGTCAAAGATCAACACACACACACACACACACACACATATATATACATACACGCACACACACTCAGACACACACACACACACTATATATATATATATATATATATATATATATATATATATATATATATATATATATACATACACGAACACACACTCTCAAACACACACACACACATATTTATAGTGAGATTTTCTTCCGTGTTTGCTTGGGGTTGACGCTCTCACATACACAGACACACATACCTACAGGTGGATGCTTTTAGTTTGCACAAACACACCTATGTAAAACATCCGAGGTTAGGCGCAGATAAACACGCATGCGTTCGAGCTTATATATATATATATATATATAAATATATATATATATATATATATATATATATATATATATATATATATATATATACGCAATTGTCATTCTATTTCGGTGTCGAGACTGTAGCGTTTACATATGTAGCAATGTTATCTCAACAAGGAACATATATATATATATATATATATATATATATATATATATATATATATATATATACACACATATGTGTGTGTGTGCGTCTATATATATATAGAGAGAGAGAGAAAAAGAGAGAGATCCCTTTTTTAAAAAAATAAGTAAGTTTGTCTGAGGATCGCAAAAACGTGAAACCCAGGGTTACAAACCAATATCCACACAAATAAATATGTTAGGTCTATCACAGATGTTAAGCACTTTCCATTAACTACCGCATATATATATATATATATATATATATATATATATATATATATATATATATATATATATATATATGTATAATTGTCTATTTATGCAACAGTCCCTCGGTTATACAAGTTTCTTTAAACGAATAACAATTTCCTGTGGTTGATTGTTATTTTATTTTTTTCGTTATTTTATTTTTCATGTGTTCTTATAATTTAGTTCCTTTCTAGACATAAATTTAGAATCAAACAAAACTTGTTTTAAAACCATATTTACAGTGTGAACAATCTAATCCTTTCAGCTAATATCTTATATGAAGAACATCCTTTCAGCTAATATCATATATGTAGAACACTTTATCTTCCCCCAAATTATCAGTATTTTTTTTAATAGTTTCTTCATTCTCTCAACTCGACTTGTAGCATTCTCCCCTCTCTGTCTTATTCTTCGGCACAGTTTCTTTCCATTGTCTGTCTTCATTTTTCTTTCTCTCCTAAATGTCTTCTCTTCTATCGAACTATCTGCACGATTCTTTTTCTCGCTTCCATCTTACAGATTTCCTGTGTCTTTCTCTGCACGTTTTATTCGTGGTTCTTTTTATGTATATATTTCAAATTCAACTCTACGCAGCAAAGGTTCATGGAGAGCATTCATGTCGAGAATGTGTCTTTCTCGACACGTGACAAAAGTGTCAAGAACTGTTCTAAAAAAAAAAACAGAGCAAAATCACTTTTTGAATTATACACTCAAATTATATATCGCATTCTCTGGTATATAGCATGCAGCAACATATATAAACACACGTAAATCGCATACATCAATACTTCCACTAGTTCAAACAATTAAATCTTGAATACGCAACGGATTCAATTCAGCTTCATAATTTAACCTAGTACTTCCTGGAATTCTTACAATCCAACTCATTCTAAAATACCTCACCCCAAATTTCGTTGGTTGTTTGATTTGGTTTACCGGCATATGAACAGCACTATAGGTCATTTAATACCGAAATCTAAATATTTGAACAACATTTTATGGCATCAAATGCTCATTTTGCATTAAAAATATATGTCGACAATTGTTATATATATATATACATATACATACATATATATATATATATATATATATATATATATATATATATATGCGTGTGTGTGTGTGTGTGTGTCTATGATTGTGTGTGTGCGAGTGTGCAGGTGGATTGATGATCAATTTGTGATAACCAATCACTGTTGGTAAAATATTGACTATATACTCATATAGAAAATTAAATATTTTTTCGCAATATTTACACAAAATTATTTGCCTGAAATTTTAGCATTTGTTCTGAGAGTTCTTCATTTCCTTGTAAATGAATAAATAAATACTAGTTTTAATGTACATAAAAATAAGATATTTATTTTATTTACCTCTAAACAGCGCTGTTTCAGGTTTAGCAGGGTTTTTTTTAATGAATGGATGTTTGTTTGTTATAAATACTATTGTGATCTATTGTTCTTTCCACGTTTTTCAAAAAGAATTTCCCCAAGTGCTGAAAGTTTGAAATATTTTTTCTCCTGGCATATAAATATTCTTCATGCTCTCCAGTTCTATAAGTATTCTCCTTCACGCAGACGTACCAATTTCTTTTTTTTATTTATCATAACCTTTTATATACCATTCTACTAAAAGTGTGTCTGTTTCGATTTTGTTTCCTAATATACGTGTGCATTAAAACGTTATTTTAAAAGTATATGCGTTTCGTTCTCTTCCTGAAGAGTTTTATTATCTATTCAATAATAATAATTACGATATTAACCCATTACTATATAACGTTTCCTTAAAGTTTTCGTTTTTTCTTTTTACTTAATCTATCTTGCTTTTTAAATTTAATCTAGGGACAGCAGGTTTTAGGTAACACATTCTCTATTAAATTAGACAACGCATACTTGCTTAGTAGGATTTAATATAAAAGACGAAATTGGTATGTAGTGCTTAATAAATTATAAAGAAAGATCGTGAGAAAAAAGTATAAATGATAAGTTTCACAGATATCAGAGGGCATGAAAACTCTGAGTAAACAAATTAGTCTGAAAAAAAAACGATAAAAAATGGAGCTAAAAAAGATATGAGAAAAATTTAAATTCTTGTAAACAGAAACATTTGATTGACCACCTTTTCATTTATGTACCATGCGTGATACACGCTTAGGTGATCATGTATCTTTCGATACGTGACTGACGAGGCAGATTCTTTTCCCCGTAGTAGGTTTTTATTCCATTCTGCGATAGACCAGTTGCCATCCAAAGCAACTGTCCTGTTATTTATCCATACCTGGAGGGAGACGAGGATTCATACTATTCCCAAGGACATTACCACGTAAGTGAATGTAATGGATTTGACAGGAATTCGAATTCGGCTCTCCGATTCCTTAATTCGAGCCGCTATCCATAACTCCACCGTGCCTCCCGACCAACAAATATATTAAAACTTGTTTTCCGATGGAGAATCGAGAAAAAAGTCGATGAATATTAATAACATGGACTATTAACATGAGACCATTATAATAACTGCATTTGATTAAATATCACACAGAGGATTGTGGGAATTGGGCGTATATGAACACTTCACTTCTTTTTTTCCTATGCCACCTATCTTCAGGATCTGAACGATCATGACTCTCCATAACTTCCTATCCTTTGTACCTCTTAACAGTGTTTCTCTCTTTGGGAAGCCTCCCGCTCTCTGTTCAGTCATCCATTCACATAGGCTCGTCAGATATACTTTCCCCTGTCTCTCTTGCCCTCGAAATACTCTGTGTGAGTTAAGTTTTTCCAAGACATTCTTCCTCATCATGTGTCCAAGAAATTTCAGATGTCTTTGAATTCTGAGTATA